>OX439004.1:20414117-20896617 GCA_949316495.1 Amphiduros pacificus | reverse complement strand
AGGAGGTATGATACAAGGCAAGCAGGAATGTCCCTATAGAAGGTATGATACCAGGCAGGCAGGAATGTCCCTGTAGGAGGTATGATACAAGGCAGGCAGGAATGTCCCTATAGGAGGTATGATACCAGGCAGGCAGGAATGTCCCTATATGAGGTATGATACAAGGCAGGCAGGAATGTCCCTATAGGAGGTATGATACAAGGCAGGCAGGAATGTCCCTGTAGGAGGTATGATACAAGTCAGGCAGGAATGTCCCTATAGGAGGTATGATACAAGGCAGGCAGGAATGTCCCTGTGGGAGGTATGATACAAGGCAGGCAGGAATGTCCCTATAGGAGGTATGATACAAGGCAGGCAGGAATGTCCCTATAGGAGGTATGATACAAGGCAGGCAGGAATGTCCCTATAGGAGGTATGATACAAGTATGATACAAGGCAGGCAGGAATGTCCCTATAGGAGGTATGATACCAGGCAGGCAGGAATGTCCCTATAGGAGGTATGATATATATATATATACAAGGCAGGCATGTCCCTATAGGAGGTATGATACAAGGCAGGCAGGAATGTCCCTATAGGAGGTATGATACAAGGCAGGCAGGAATGTCCCTGTAGGAGGTATGATACAAGGCAGGCAGGAATGTCCCTATAGGAGGTATGATACAAGTCAGGCAGGAATGTCCCTATAGGAGGTATGATACAAGTATGATACAAGGCAGGCAGGAATGTCCCTATAGGAGGTATGATACCAGGCAGGCAGGAATGTCCCTATAGGAGGCATGATACAAGGCAGGCAGGAATGTCCCTATAGGAGGTATGATACCAGGCAGGCAGGAATGTCCCTATTGGAGGTATGATACAAGGCAGGCAGGAATGTCCCTATAGGAGGTATGATACAAGGCAGGCAGGAATGTCCCTGTAGGAGGTATGATACCAGGCAGGCAGGAATGTCCCTAAAGGAGGTATGATACAAGGCAGGCAGGAATGTCCCTATAGGAGGTATGATACAAGGCAGGCAGGAATGTCCCTATAGGAGGCATGATACAAGGCAGGCAGGCATGTCCCTATAGGAGGTATGATACAATGCAAGCAGGAATGTCCCTATAGGAGGTATGATACCAGGCAGGCAGGAATGTCCCGATAGGAGGTATGATACAAGGCAGGCAGGAATGTCCCTATAGGAGGTATGATACAAGGCAGGCAGGAATGTCCCGATATGAGGTATGATACAAGGCAGGCAGGAATGTCCCTATAGGAGGTATGATACAAGGCAGGCAGGAATGTCCCTATAGGAGGTATGATACAAGGCAGGCAGGAATGTCCCTGTAGGAGGTATGATACAAGGCAGGCAGGAATGTCCCTATAGGAGGTATGATACAAGGCAGGCAGGAATGTCCCTATAGGAAGTATGATACAAGACAGGCAGGAATGTCCCGATAGGAGGTATGATACCAGGCAGGCAGGAATGTCCCTATAGGAAGTATGATACAAGGCAGGCAGGAATGTCCCTATAGGAGGTATGATACAAGGCAGGCAGGAATGTCCCTATAGGAGGTATGATACAAGGCAGGCAGGAATGTCCCTATAGGAGGTATGATACCAGGCAGGCAGGGATGTCCCTATAGGAAGTATGATACAAGACAGGCAGGAATGTCCCTACAGGAAGTATGATACAAGACAGGCAGGAATGTCCCTATAGGAGGTATGATACAAGGCAGGCAGGAATGTCCCTATAGGAGGTATGATACAAGGCAGGCAGGAATGTCCCTATAGGAAGTATGATACAAGGCAGGCAGGAATGTCCCTATAGGAGGTATGATACAAGGCAGGCAGGAATGTCCCTATAGGAGGTATGATACCAGGCAGGCAGGAATGTCCCTGTAGGAGGTATGATACAAGGCAGGCAGGAATGTCCCTACAGGAAGTATGATACAAGACAGGCAGGAATGTCCCTGTAGGAGGTATGATACCAGGCAGGCAGGAATGTCCCTATAGGAAGTATGATACAAGGCAGGCAGGAATGTCCCTATAGGAGGTATGATACCAGGCAGGCAGGAATGTCCCTATAGGAAGTATGATACAAGGCAGGCAGGAATGTCCCTATAGGAGGTATGATACAAGGCAGGCAGGAATGTCCCTACAGGAAGTATGATACAAGGCAGGCAGGAATGTCCCTATAGGAAGTATGATACAAGGCAGGCAGGAATGTCCCTATAGGAGGTATGAAACAAGGCAGGCAGGAATGTCCCTATAGGAGGTATGATACCAGGCAGGCAGGAATGTCCCTATAGGAAGTATGATACAAGGCAGGCAGGAATGTCCCTATAGGAGGTATGATACAAGGCAGGCAGGAATGTCCCTACAGGAAGTATGATACAAGACAGGCAGGAATGTCCCGATAGGAGGTATGATACCAGGCAGGCAGGAATGTCCCTATAGGAAGTATGATACAAGGCAGGCAGGAATGTCCCTATAGGAGGTATGATACCAGGCAGGCAGGAATGTCCCTATAGGAAGTATGATACAAGGCAGGCAGGAATGTCCCTATAGGAGGTATGATACAAGGCAGGCAGGAATGTCCCTACAGGAAGTATGATACAAGACAGGCAGGAATGTCCCTATAGGAGGTATGATACAAGGCAGGCAGGAATGTCCCTATAGGAGGTATGATACAAGGCAGGCAGGAATGTCCCTATAGGGAGTATGATACAAGACAGGCAGGAATGTCCCTATAGGAGGTATGATACAAGACAGGCAGGAATGTCCCTATAGGAGGTATGATACAAGGCAGGCAGGAATGTCCCTATAGGAGGTATGATACAAGGCAGGCAGGAATGTCCCGATATGAGGTATGATACAAGGCAGGCAGGAATGTCCCTGTAGGAGGTATGATACAAGGCAGGCAGGAATGTCCCTATAGGAGGTATGATACAAGGCAGGCAGGAATGTCCCTGTAGGAGGTATGATACCAGGCAGGCAGGAATGTCCCTATAGGAAGTATGATACAAGGCAGGCAGGAATGTCCCTATAGGAGGTATGATACCAGGCAGGCAGGAATGTCCCTATAGGAAGTATGATACAAGGCAGGCAGGAATGTCCCTATAGGAGGTATGATACAAGGCAGGCAGGAATGTCCCTACAGGAAGTATGATACAAGACAGGCAGGAATGTCCCTACAGGAAGTATGATACAAGACAGGCAGGAATGTCCCTATAGGAGGTATGATACAAGGCAGGCAGGAATGTCCCTATAGGAGGTATGATACAAGGCAGGCAGGAATGTCCCTATAGGAAGTATGATACAAGACAGGCAGGAATGTCCCTATAGGAGGTATGATACAAGACAGGCAGGAATGTCCCTATAGGAGGTATGATACAAGGCAGGCAGGAATGTCCCTATAGGAGGTATGATACAAGACAGGCAGGAATGTCCCTATAGGAGGTATGATACAAGGCAGGCAGGAATGTCCCTATAGGAAGTATGATACAAGACAGGCAGGAATGTCCCTATAGGAGGTATGATACAAGACAGGCAGGAATGTCCCTATAGGAGGTATGATACAAGGCAGGCAGGAATGTCCCTATAGGAGGTATGATACAAGGCAGGCAGGAATGTCCCTATAGGAAGTATGATACAAGACAGGCAGGAATGTCCCTATAGGAGGTATGATACAAGACAGGCAGGAATGTCCCTATAGGAGGTATGATACAAGGCAGGCAGGAATGTCCCTATAGGAGGTATGATACAAGGCAGGCAGGAATGTCCCGATAGGAGGTATGATACAAGGCAGGCAGGAATGTCCCTATAGGAAGTATGATACAAGACAGGCAGGAATGTCCCTATAGGAGGTATGATACAAGACAGGCAGGAATGTCCCTATAGGAGGTATGATACAAGGCAGGCAGGAATGTCCCTATAGGAGGTATGATACAAGGCAGGCAGAAATGTCCCTATAGGAGGTATGATACAAGGCAGGCAGGAATGTCCCTACAGGAAGTATGATACAAGACAGGCAGGAATGTCCCTATAGGAGGTATGATACAAGGCAGGCAGGAATGTCCCTATAGGAAGTATGATACAAGACAGGCAGGAATGTCCCTATAGGAGGTATGATACAAGACAGGCAGGAATGTCCCTATAGGAGGTATGATACAAGGCAGGCAGGAATGTCCCTATAGGAGGTATGATACAAGGCAGGCAGGAATGTCCCTATAGGAAGTATGATACAAGACAGGCAGGAATGTCCCTATAGGAGGTATGATACAAGGCAGGCAGGGATGTCCCTATAGGAGGTATGATACCAGGCAGGCAGGGATGTCCCTATAGGAGGTATGATACCAGGCAGGCAGGGATGTCCCTATAGGAGGTATGATACAAGGCAGACAGGAATGTCCCTGTAGGAGGTATGATACAAGGCAGGCAGGAATGTCCCTATAGGAGGTATGATACAAGGCAGGCAGGAATGTCCCTATAGGAGGTATGATACCAGGCAGGCAGAAATGTCCCTATAGGAGGTATGATACAAGGCAGGCAGGAATGTCCCTATAGGAAGTATGATACAAGACAGGCAGGAATGTCCCTATAGGAGGTATGATACCAGGCAGGCAGGAATGTCCCTATAGGAAGTATGATACAAGGCAGGCAGGAATGTCCCTGTAGGAGGTATGATACATGGCAGGCAGGAATGTCCCTATAGGAGGTATGATACAAGGCAGGCAGGAATGTCCCTACAGGAAGTATGATACAAGACAGGCAGGAATGTCCCTATAGGAGGTATGATACAAGGCAGGCAGAAATGTCCCTATAGGAGGTATGATACCAGGCAGGCAGAAATGTCCCTATAGGAGGTATGATACCAGGCAGGCAGAAATGTCCCTATAGGAGGTATGATACAAGGCAGGCAGGGATGTCCCTATAGGAAGTATGATACAAGGCAGGCAGGAATGTCCCTATAGGAGGTATGATACCAGGCAGGCAGGGATGTCCCTATAGGAGGTATGATACAAGGCAGGCAGGGATGTCCCTATAGGAGGTATGATACCAGGCAGGCAGGGATGTCCCTATAGGAGGTATGATACCAGGCAGGCAGGGATGTCCCTATAGGAGGTATGATACAAGGCAGACAGGAATGTCCCTATAGGAGGTATGATACAAGGCAGGCAGGAATGTCCCTATAGGAGGTATGATACCAGGCAGGCAGGGATGTCCCTATAGGAGGTATGATACCAGGCAGGCAGGGATGTCCCTATAGGAGGTATGATACCAGGCAGGCAGGGATGTCCCTATAGGAGGTATGATACAAGGCAGGCAGGAATGTCCCTATAGGAGGTATGATACCAGGCAGGCAGGAATGTCCCTATAGGAGGTATGATACCAGGCAGGCAGGAATGTCCCTATAGGAGGTATGATACAAGGCAGGCAGGAATGTCCCTATAGGAGGTATGATACCAGGCAGGCAGGGATGTCCCGATAGGAGGTATGATACCAGGCAGGCAGGGATGTCCCTATAGGAGGTATGATACAAGACAGGCAGGAATGTCCCTATAGGAGGTATGATACAAGGCAGGCAGGAATGTCCCTATAGGAGGTATGATACAAGGCAGGCAGGAATGTCCCTATAGGAGGTATGATACAAGTATGATACAAAGCAGGCAGGAATGTCCCTATAGGAGGTATGATACCAGGCAGGCAGGAATGTCCCTTTAGGAGGTATGATACAAGGCAGGAATGTCCCTATAGGAAGTATGATACAAGGCAGGCAGGAATGTCCCTATAGGAGGTATGATACCAGGCAGGCAGGAATGTCCCTATAGGAGGTATGATACCAGGCAGGCAGGAATGTCCCGATAGGAGGTATGATTCCAGGCAGGCAGGGATGTCCCTATAGGAGGTATGATACAAGGCAGGCAGGAATGTCCCTATAGGAGGTATGATACCAGGCAGGCAGGGATGTCCCTATAGGAGGTATGATACCAGGCAGGCAGGGATGTCCCTATAGGAGGTATGATACCAGGCAGGCAGGGATGTCCCTATAGGAAGTATGATACAAGGCAGGCAGGAATGTCCCGATAGGAGGTATGATACCAGGCAGGCAGGAATGTCCCTATAGGAGGTATGATACCAGGCAGGCAGGAATGTCCCTATAGGAGGTATGATACAAGGCAGGCAGGAATGTCCCTATAGGAAGTATGATACCAGGCAGGCAGGGATGTCCCTATAGGAGGTATGATACAAGGCAGGCAGGAATGTCCCGATAGGAGGTATGATACAAGGCAGGCAGGAATGTCCCTGTAGGAGGTATGATACAAGGCAGGCAGGAATGTCCCTATAGGAAGTATGATACCAGGCAGGCAGGAATGTCCCTATAGGAAGTATGATACAAGACAGGCAGGAATGTCCCTGTAGGAGGTATGATACCAGGCAGGCAGGGATGTCCCTATAGGAGGTATGATACAAGGCAAGCAGGAATGTCCCTATAGGAGGTATGATACCAGGCAGGCAGGGATGTCCCTATAGGAGGTATGATACCAGGCAGGCAGGAATGTCCCTATAGGAGGTATGATACCAGGCAGGCAGGGATGTCCCTATAGGAGGTATGATACCAGGCAGGCAGGAATGTCCCTATAGGAGGTATGATACCAGGCAGGCAGGGATGTCCCTATAGGAGGTATGATACCAGGCAGGCAGGAATGTCCCTATAGGAGGTATGATACAAGGCAGGCAGGGATGTCCCTATAGGAGGTATGATACCAGGCAGGCAGGAATGTCCCTATAGGAGGTATGATACCAGGCAGGCAGGGATGTCCCTATAGGAGGTATGATACCAGGCAGGCAGGAATGTCCCTATAGGAGGTATGATACCAGGCAGGCAGGGATGTCCCTATAGGAGGTATGATACCAGGCAGGCAGGGATGTCCCTATAGGAGGTATGATACCAGGCAGGCAGGAATGTCCCTATAGGAGGTATGATACAAGGCAGGCAGGAATGTCCCTATAGGAAGTATGATACAAGGCAGGCAGGAATGTCCCTATAGGAAGTATGATACAAGGCAGGCAGGAATGTCCCTATAGGAAGTATGATACCAGGCAGGCAGGAATGTCCCTATAGGAGGTATGATACCAGGCAGGCAGGGATGTCCCTATAGGAGGTATGATACCAGGGAGGCAGGGATGTCCCTATAGGAGGTATGATACCAGGCAGGCAGGGATGTCCCTATAGGAGGTATGATACCAGGCAGGCAGGAATGTCCCTATAGGAGGTATGATACCAGGCAGGCAGGGATGTCCCTATAGGAGGTATGATACAAGGCAGGCAGGGATGTCCCTATAGGAGGTATGATACCAGGCAGGCAGGAATGTCCCTATAGGAGGTATGATACCAGGCAGGCAGGGATGTCCCTATAGGAGGTATGATACCAGGCAGGCAGGAATGTCCCTATAGGAGGTATGATACCAGGCAGGCAGGGATGTCCCTATAGGAGGTATGATACAAGGCAGGCAGGGATGTCCCTATAGGAGGTATGATACCAGGCAGGCAGGAATGTCCCTATAGGAGGTATGATACCAGGCAGGCAGGGATGTCCCTATAGGAGGTATGATACCAGGCAGGCAGGAATGTCCCTATAGGAGGTATGATACCAGGCAGGCAGGAATGTCCCTATAGGAGGTATGATACCAGGCAGGCAGGGATGTCCCTATAGGAGGTATGATACCAGGCAGGCAGGGATGTCCCTATAGGAGGTATGATACCAGGCAGGCAGGAATGTCCCTATAGGAGGTATGATACCAGGCAGGCAGGGATGTCCCTATAGGAGGTATGATACCAGGCAGGCAGGAATGTCCCTATAGGAGGTATGATACCAGGCAGGCAGGGATGTCCCTATAGGAGGTATGATACCAGGCAGGCAGGAATGTCCCTATAGGAGGTATGATACCAGGCAGGCAGGGATGTCCCTATAGGAGGTCCCAAGGTTAACTCAGGTTATTGGATGTCTGTTATTCGTTATGTCATCACTGATAGTCTTTTCCCAATTGAAACGATATCTTAATACCATTCTTCTTATCTTATTTTGCAAGTTGAAGCAAGGCGGTATAAGTATTTTGGTTTCAACTATACTTTTCAACTATATTTTATATTCAACTTTGGTCCAGGGTTATTTCTTCCCAGTCTTGTTGACAACAAATATGCCACCAGGAATCTCTTTAGTAATCTTTGGGGGATTCTCAGCTACTTGACAAATCTGATATAAAGACAGGGAATCATATTTTATCATTTTAACATACATATATAATTGGGTATGAAAACCATGATTTGTTAGGCTCTGAAGAGATTTTGAGGCATTTCCCGACTAACTTGCAGCCACCATGTTTTTCGTTCCTTAAGAGTTTGGCTATGACTATCAAAAATGATTTTTCGGCAAACACAATACGTGTATATATACAATCCTTTTCAACTTTTTAATCGGCCACGTCTGTTCCTAACGTCAATGTTTCACCTCCTTTATGACAAAAACCTCATTGTATGGATATATAGAAGGTTTACTTTAGTCGGGTGTTTCTTTCAAGTACGGTAGGGTGTTAATAAAAATTTGCTGGAATTCAAACTATCAAGGTGAACCATAGTTGATCCTTGGCCCAAGTTGGTCACAAAAATTATTGCCCCTGGATCCTAAAGTTATGGAATACACTAAAGTGTACGGCCTCTTAGAATTGTTTTACAATGACTGCAAAATGAAGAAGAGTACAAGTAGAAATTTCAGAAAAATGAAAAACAAAATCAATTATGTCAAATAATTATACTCTAAGATACGAGCATATCAATATTCATGATATTATATGATTTTCATAATCTAACTGCAAAAACTAATTTTGGTACCTTAACTGCGAAAATTGATTTTGGTACCTTTTATGAATTATCTGCATATATATGAGCGTGTAAACAACGAATATCAACAAAAATGTACAGCAAAGTATTATTTCTACTATATTGATACAACCATGGACGCTTCCTACAGATGGCACCACCTGCCTTCCAAGGTCTTCACAAGGCACACAGATGGCACCACCTGCCTTCCAAGGTCTTCACAAGGTACCACGGTGAGGGTACACAGATGGCACCACCTGCCTTCCAAGGTCTTCACAAGGTACCACGGTGAGGGTACACAGATGGCACCACTTGCCTTCCAAGGTCTTCACAAGGCACACAGATGGCACCACCTGCCTTCCAAGGTCTTCACAAGGTACAAAGATGGTGTCACCTGCCTTCCAAGGTCTTCACAAGGTACACAGATGGTGCAACCTGCCTTCCAAGGTCTTCACAAGGTACACAAATGGCACCACCTGCCTTCCAAGGTCTTCACAAGGCACACAGATGGCACCACCTGCCTTCCAAGGTCTTCACAAAGTACCACGGTGAGGGTACACAGATGGCACCACTTGCCTTTCAAGGTCTTCACAAGGTACCACGGTGAGGGTATACAGATGGCACCACCTGCCTTCCAAGGTCCTCACAAGGCACACAGATGACACCACCTGCCTTCCAAGGTCTTCACAAGGTATACAGATGGTGTCACCTGCCTTCCAGTCTTCACAAGGTACACAAATGGCACCACCTGCCTTCCAAGGTCTTCACAAGGCACACAGATGGCACCACCTGCCTTCCAAGGTCTTCACAAAGTACCATGGTGAGGGTACACAGATGGCACCACTTGCCTTCCAAGTTCTTCACAAGGTACCACGTTGAGGGTATACAGATGGCACCACCTGCCTTCCAAGGTCTTCACAAGGCACATAGATGACACCACCTGCCTTCCAAGGTCTTCACAAGGTACACAGATGGCACCACCTGCCTTCCAAGGTCTTCACAAGGCACACAGATGGCACCACCTGCCTTCCAAGGTCTACACAAGGCAAACAGATGGCACCACCTGCCTTCCAAGGTCTTCACAAGGCACACAGATGGCACCACCTGCCTTCCAAGGTCTTCACAAGGTACACAGATGGCACCACCTGCCTTCCAAGGTCTTCACAAGGTACACATATGGCACCACCTGCCTTCCAAGGTCTTCACAAGGTACACTACACATGCATATTTTTGTACACAAAGCGTAATGTTTGAGTCAAATTGTCAATAATTGCTCCAAAATCTGACCACTTAATATGGTGCATTATGTATTAGGCCATTCAGGAAATAAAACGGAACATCCGGTCCAAATTAACATGTTTTGGCCCAGAGTAAAGAATCTTACTCTTTATCAAAAAAAACTACAAGAATTTCTTTCAAATCTAAAATGCCTGAACAAATATGTGGTTATTTTCCTCTCGTGAAATAATTATAGTAGGCCGAATACTTATTCTGTTGAAAACTGCATTGTAATAGGTGGATTATGTACAATCTCACACTTTCATTTATAGTCATTGACTTTCACCATCCATTTTGAACGTTTGCCAATCCCTGGGGATCTACACGAGGATGGATGAGATTAAATCTCGATCAGCCATAGCGCTCATAACGAATATTCACACATGCCTAGAAATATAATGGGAAATACCATTTGACTGCAAAGTTCAGGTTATGAACATTAATATTATGTCAGTAAAAAATGTTTGAAAATCTGATTTCATGAAAGTTTTCATGAAAAAACCTTCTAAGTAGATATTTAAATTTAAAGAAAAAACAGTGAAGCATGTGGTGTCGATCAGATCATTTCAGATTGCTATCATAACAGCGATGATTAATTGTATTAATTCAATCAGAGGCAGTTGTAGTGCCATCTGCCAGGTGTATATGCATCATAGTGCCTAGGGTTAAAAAGATTATCGTGCTGATAATTATAAAGGTAGAGATCTTCTCAATAGTATTGGTGAATCTTTTACCACTAAATGCCCTCCTGGGTTGTAATATGTTTGATGAAGTCCAAGCATAACATTAAACAAAATATCGACATAAAAATAAAAAACAGTCTGATAATAACCATTATATCATATAACTGTAATATAATGTAATTAAAATAAGGTAACATAATATAATATAATGTAAGACATATCGCATTACATTACATGTAATGTTCAGCAAGGTTCATCAGTACAACCCTGATAAACACTCTGTTTTGAATATTAATTTCATCACCAACTGAGCATAATTAAGCACTTTATCTCTGTCATTAATGGCTTTCAGACCATCAAACACAGCAAACTCAACCAGTCAGCCCCCCTCTTTTTCATGGTAGTATTCATCTCTGAAGCATTCAATATCTCTATAATAGGGACGTCCGTGACAATGCCTGTGTGGACCAGTGCTGCAATATCTTGACGATTCTGTGAATCCCACTTTATTGAATATATGGTGATGCCTTGACAACAGGATCGCAGTGGTGTATGGGAAGTGCGTAGGCAATATTGGAGTCCAGAAATGGCTGGAAGACATGACACATTTGAGCTCCACCCCGGACTCCGTGACGAGTTGGATAAGGCAAGTGTGTTGCTAACCTTACCCTGGCTTAAGCCGCCTCTTCCTGGCTTTACAACACTCCCTGAGCACGGCAAGATGCCAGCTCGCATATCAAACGGCAATTGTTTTTCATCTGACCTTTGTTTATTGATTTGACACTGTCTGCTTTCGCTTTGATAACAGGTTTAACAAGTAATACAGTTTGGACAGGTCAGTGATGCATGATAGATTCAAAATCCAAGGCATTATTTATGAACTCATGGATGGCAACATATACATTGTGTAATGAATTTGTCATCTCTGGACGTGTGTATGGGAGGTAACACAATTGTATATAGATATGTGGTAATATGGTTGTTAATCCATTTCATTTTAGACCTCACACCATTAGATGAAGTGTATTTTAGTGTCCCAATCCATGTAAACCATTCTCTCAATGCTACCACAACATGCTTGGCTACCTGGAGATAACAATCTGAAAGAATTGGTGCATGCTCTGTTCTGAACTTCCGCTTTTTATATGTGACATCACTTGCGAATAAAATGAAAACGAAAATAAATAGATAAATCACAGAATATTAGAGTGGTACAGTTGACAGTTCATATGCATAGAACTGCAGATGGGATCACATATTGAGTCAAAGTGCAAAACATATTAATGCTTGAGAATTCCCTAATTGTAATCAACATTTTTACTTTCATGTCTTGTCTTCCCAGGAGAACATTGGTGTTTGAGGTGGCATGTTTCACACGGGTAAACATGACATTTTTGTCAAACATACAGGTCCCTTGTAAATACCTGAGATCGTAAACGAAATTAAATGCCTGTGCATCTGTTGAGCGGCCATTATAAGTGTCCAAGAAAACTTTAGTTTCAATGTAAAATAGATATAATAAACAAACAAAATGTCAAAAAGATTATCAATAAGATTGGTTTGTGATCAAGATGATCATACTTTCGATTATAAACATCCAGAAATTGATATTTGGTGATTTGGTGATGTTATGGTATAACAGAAATATCTAAAGTGTTTCCTTGTACATTTTGTTATCAGGTTTTGGTTATGTTCATACCATTATTTATGCCGAATAATAAAAAGTAGCAGAACATAGAAAGGATCATTTACATGAATATATTTCTACTTGTATAACAAGCTCAAATAAAGAATATAAATATGAGACAAGAAATTTGATATAAAGGTAAGAGTGGATGGACAGTGAGGAAAATGTTGTGTCTTAACCATGATGCCCAGTGGCCCTGCAGAGTTATTTAAACCATGTGTTAGGATCCGACAAGCTATGACTTTGATGACATTCTACCCCACACAAATATCTGAGATCCACGGTCTATTAAGTACAAACTTACCAGGTCATGTCAAACTTCACCAAATAGAAAGACAAACATGTATTCATTTTACCTGATTCTTGGCGTGACACTGCGTGCTCCAATTTGCAGTGTTTCTATGAACATAATTACCAGTAACAATCACAGTTTTATTTATAATTTCTAGTGGTAAAAAGGTCTTATAAAGACACTATGAACATGTGAATTTCACAAATGAACTGTCTTTAATGTTGATGAAATTTACCAGATTATTAATCTTATTTTGTTTTCAGAATTGGTTTACCAAAGCTATACATGCGCTGATCTGGTATTTTGATATCAGATGAGACCAATTATTTATAATCAATCATAACCATTAGCAAAGTTACATGGTACCTCTGTCCACAGCCTACAAATATTAATCTACATGAGGATAGGATGATAAATATAAGCTAATGATTCTACTTTTGTTTTTCATTTCAGAATTTCAAGCCAATATTTGATAAGGTAAGGCAATATGACTGTCATTAGTATTATTTCAAACAAGTCACATGTTTTCAATCCAGATATATTGAAATGACAAAGTGTGAGATTCCGGGGATTTCCAATATTGCAGTATTTTAGCAAGATTAAATTAGTATTTTAGATAGATACTTTGAATTATTGATAATGCCACGGTCAGTAAAATTATCTTTGTACTTAAGATATAGATTTCAATAACATTTTCAAAGAAATGTATAATAAAGTTATAAAAATAGAAATCACCATCTCTTAAAATATTATACACAGTTTGATATCATACATTGGAAAATCTAACTTCAGCATGAAGAGACTGGCGGAATTCCTCTGAGAATATTACGTAAACGATTGGAGCAAGAGGGAGCCACTGAGCACTTTCCACCAGAGCGTTTGAATTACCTCCTGCGGAAAGCAGACCAGGACAGAGATGGCCACCTGAGTTATGAAGAGTTCGTCAGAGTGGTATGAGCAAATATTTGAGTCATATTGAGAAATAGTCGAAATATGTATATTCTACATCAATACATATATAGATATGTAACAGTCCTTATGATATGATTTTGTTAAATCAAGCAATGAATAATTACCCTCCTTTTAATAGGTGAAATATATTATCAAATTCTGAAAGTGGCGGTTTCACTCTAACGAACAGGTGAAGCGGATGAAAGCAGAAGGGGAACATTTGGGTGTTCAGAATGAGTTCGGAAGTCTACACAACTCGAATGTAACTCGAATGCAACTCGAACGCCTTATTCGTTTCTCCTTCTACATTCAAACGCTTTGTTTGTATCTCATCCTGAATGTGTTCTGACTGAATTCGGTGAAGTTCACCGAGTCCTGCATTTGTGCGTAAGCAAGGAATTGAGTTGATTAGTATATTTAAGATGCAAACAGAAGATGAACATCAGCATTGGCTGTCAATGAGACAGACGTCTTTAGTATATCCTGCAGACGTCCGTGGTATCTCATCTGGCACGTGCCGTGTGGCACCCGTGTATAATGTGACCACAGCTACGGCATCTCTCAGATTGCTTCTGATAAACTCCCCGGCGCCCGGCAGACTGGGAAGTCGGCCGATTGTTCCTCTGTGTGCTCTGTGTCACAATGTGTGCATGTTTCCCTCTGAATACTCACGTTCTATTTCAGTGTCCATCCGTGTTGTTTGCTTTAGTCTTGTCTGCTTGCTTTTTTAACATTAAATTGAGCTGCATGCGTGTGTCCGTCCGCCCGTCCGTCCGTCCGTCTGTGCGTCCATGAAAAATTACTTGTGTGCATGACACAGCCAGAATGGTTGACATTTAGCTTAGATATTAAGCACATGCACTCCTGGAGACCTTTCCCCAGTCTGATTTGGTTATTACAGTGATTGGTAGGTTTTTGTTGTCATGGCGACCGTCCAAAGTATGGGGGACTTAGAGTCAATGCTCTTATCCAATGCGCTTATATATATATATATATATATTTCAGGTAACCACAAGAGAAACGCCGATCCTCAGCAGGACGGAGTTAACGAGGTTTCAGAAGTTAGTGCAAGCCTCAGTGAGCTGGGTGGTGCCCAGGAATGCCAGGAATCGGGCTGGCTCTTATGTGGTGGATGACTACATATCACAGTACAACTGCAGACCCCCTCCTATTTTCATGATCGTCATCAGTATTGTTGAGGTCTGTAATTTCAGTGTATTTAGATAAAATGTTGTGGCTCAAGTTAAAAATATCCTGTAATGTCCAAGATAATATAAGGCCAATTTGCGATGCTGCAAGTAATCTTTTTAAATTTGTTTTAAAAATTAACATCGCAAATTAGACTACCAAGCTTGATCAAATGGAGTCATTATTTTGGCCGTGTACAAACGTTTGAACACATCTATGTCATAATTTTGTTTCATATTTTTGAGATATTTTCAAGTGGGTCTTTGTTCACCAGATATTTTTGAGAAAAATTAAAAATAGTTTTGAAGATGTTTTTATTGAAGACAGGTTTTGTATTTAACCCATTATTTCCATGCTTATCTTTAAAAAACAGCATAATTATCTACACTCATATAAGTAACAGATTCTAATTTTCGTTATTTTATTGACAAGTGCAAGTAAATATTAAAATTCACTGTCATAAAGTGATATGAACCTGAACTTTATGTGATAAAAGGTCATTAATTTCTATAATTTGTATTCTTCTTAAGGTGTTTGTGTTCATAGCTTATGTGATCGAATTGAAAGGAACCAAATATGAGGTCACCGCTACAAGTGGAATACCTATGAACAGTCCATTCATCTATAATCCTCAGCGCAGATATGAAGTTTGGAGATACTTCAGCTATATGCTTTTACATCAAGGGTGGGTATAGCAAGTTTTTGCCATTATTAAGGAAATAGAAATAATTCAATGCTAGAATCAAGAATTTTGAAAAATGATTTGGCTGTATTTTACCATAAACCAGCCTTTTTGTGTGTGTGTGTGTGTGGGGGGGATATTGAGGTATTTCCTGAAGTTTGTTTTTAGGTCTGCAAACTTTAGAATTACAATTAGATATATCTCATTGAAGAAAGCTTATTTTAATTAGATTTATGTCTTTGTTCAATGTTGTATCAGGATATGAGTCTCTCTTGGTTTCAGATATGTACATTTAATATTCAACATGATCTTCCAGCTATTTCTGGGCCTTCCCCTGGAGATGGTTCATAAGTGGTGGAGAGTGGGCATAATCTACATGCTCGGGGTCATAGCAGGTAGGGTGTAAGGCTCAAGCCTGTTTCATCATTCACATCATAGAATCTATCAGATAAGGAAAACAATATTTTCATTTTTTTAGTGTCATTTTTAGTGAATTGGCATGAAGCAGGTCTTTGACAAGACATTCCACCCGGTCAGAGATTTACAAGGACAAGGGGTTCAATGAGTTAACCCTTCAGGCATGGGTCTCAGCTCTTGTGAGAAATTGTGTCATGAATTTAATTTCGGAATGGTCGGGAATCAAATCCATGACATTTGAATCACCACAGAGGAACTGGTGCAAATAAGCTTGCACTGTAACCAACTGTGCTAGTGGATGACGTAGGCATATTAGTTTCCATGGTCCATATATAAGCTCCATGTCAGGCATTTTTTGTGGGGGGGGGGGGGGGTAGTTTTGTGAGGATAAACATAAAAAAGTCTTTATTTCCACATTTCACACATTTTTGGTTTTAAACACATTTTTTGTTTTCCTTTGTGACAATACTCTCTGAGAAATTATCTAAACAGAAGCTGAATTGTTGCATGATGCTCTGGCCAACCAAGATGGTTTATGAAAAATAAAAATAAAGAATATAAACATAATCATGCACGAAATCATCAATATGAGCAATCATGGGTGATCCAAAGAGACAACATAAAGAGATATTTTAAATCAACAGGAAGGATCACATTTCACGATAAGGATCAACATAATGTATATTTGAGTGATGCTTGGTAAAATGCCATACCCTACCCATACTAAATGTGTTACCAATTAAATGGTAGTCTTCCCGTAAGATGCTGTTAACAACATCCAGACTGTCTAACATCCAGACTGTCTAACATCTAGACTGTCTAATATCTAGACTGTCTAACATCCAGACTGTCTAACATCCAGACTGTCTAACATCCAGACTGTCTAGCATCCAGACTGTCTAACATACAGACTGTCTAACATCCAGACTGTCTAACATCCAGACTGTCTAACATCCAAGCTGTCTAACATCCAGACTGTCTAACATCTAGACTGTCTAACATCCAGACTGTCTAACATCCAGTCTGTCTAACATCCAGACTGTCTAACATCCAAACTGTCTAACATCCAGACTGTCTAACATCCAGACTTTCTAACATCCAAGCTGTCTAACATCCAGACTGTCTAACATCCAGACTGTCTAACATCCAGACTGTCTAACATCAAGACTGTCTAACATCAAGACTGTCTAACATCCAGACTGTCTAACATCCAGACTGTCTAACATCCAGACTGTCTAGCATCCAGACTGTCTAACATACAGACTGTCTAACATCCAGACTGTCTAACATCCAGACTGTCTAACATCCAGACTGTCTAACATCCAGACTGTCTAACATCCAGACTGTCTAACATCCAGACTGTCTAACATCCAGACTGTCTAACATACAGACTGTCTAACATTTAGACTGTCTAACATTTAGACTGTCTAACATCCAGACTGTCTAACATCCAAGCTGTCTAAGATCCAGACTGTCTAACATCCAGACTGTTTAACATCCAGACTGTCTAACATCCAGACTGTCTAACATCCAGACTGTCTAACATCCAAACTGTCTAACATCCAGACTGTCTAACATCCAGACTTTCTAACATCCAAGCTGTCTAACATCCAGACTGTCTAACATCCAGACTGTCTAACATCCAGACTGTCTAACATCCAAGCTGACTAACATCCAAGCTGACTAACATCCAGACTGTCTAACATCCAGACTGTCTAACATCCAAGCTGTCTAACATCCAAGCTGACTAACATCCAGACTGTCTAATATCCAGACTGTCTAATATCCAGACTTTCTAATATCCAGACTGTCTAATATCCAGACTGTCTAACATCTAAGCTGTCTAACATCCAAGCTGTCTAACATCCAAGCTGTCTAACATCCAAGCTGTCTAACATCCAAGCTGTCTAAGCTAAGTAGCATATGCGAATGCCCAACCTTGATTATTGTGTGTGTGTACTGCAGGTTCCCTTGGCCATTCTTTAGCTGACCGAAACACGTTCCTGGCAGGTGCGAGTGGTGGTTGCTATGCCCTCATTGGAGCACACTTTGCCGTTGTCATCATGGTTGGTATCCCTTCAAATATTTTCCATACCCACTGTAAAAAAAACATATTTTTCCTGCACTAAGCATTTCTCAAGAATAAAAGCATTCTTTCTTAACAGTGAAAATAATCACAAAATAATCAAGTGTTTTTTTTATTATAAAGCTTAAGATAATTAATGATTAATCAAATAATGATGACACCACAAATACAGTATTTATTTTTATAGAAACAAGCATTTACATTGTAAGTGTTTCTTTCGCTGTACTACCTTTATTACAGAAACCAGTTATAAATGCTTCTTTATGACAGCGGTTGCCTGTTTGATTGCAAAAACACTTCAGATTAAAATGAATTTTAAATTGAGGAAATACTCTTATATTTAACAGAACTGGAAGGAGATGACGCATGACTGGCTGTCTGGTCCATTACGCTTTTTGCTCAGTGCACCAGTCAGACTTATAATATGGACATTACTAGGTTTGTATATATATATATATATATATATATATATATATATATATATATATATATATATATATATATATATATATATATATATATATATATATATATATATATATATATATATATATATATATATATATATATATATATATATATATATATATATATATATATATATATATTGCCAATGAATCAGGTACATTTTGATCTATCTAGAGGTTATATTGACCTCTTTTCATTTGCTTCCATCATCAACTGTTTGCAAGAATTTCCATCATTAATCACTTGCATTCCCATTATTACCAATTTCTTTTCCCATCATGCAATCCATTCATTAATCGAAATTGTAAATAAATTGTTGGATTTTCAGCTGGGGTAGACACTGGCATGTCCATCTACAACCGTTACCAGCACGCGGCTGCCAATGTTGGCTATACCTCACATTTTGCTGGAGCTCTAGCAGGTAGATATTGCATGTCAGATTTATAGTAGATAAGAACTTCTTAATGGTTATTCGAACCACAAAATATCAGCAAAAAAAATGCTTTAATGGTAAGCATTGCTCACTTGAACAGGTGTGATTTATAATTCCACACTAAAGAATAAAGTGTTTAACAGAGAAATGTTAATCAAATTAGTTTCACTCAGTATTGAATGTGTTTACACTGTGTCATCTCAGTCCTTCGGAATAAAGTATTTGTGAAAAAATAATAAAGATATAGTGGCATAAATGTCATCCGTATGAACATGAACATTTGAATTATGAATATCTCCAAATATAAGAATTGAGCATAAAAAACATGATTTCAATATTTACATTTTGAAATATAACAATTAGAAACTTAATATGATAAATCTAATTCATGAGAGTAAATAACATTTTCAACAGCACAATATTATATTTTTTTCAAAGAAATGTTTCTTGTTATTGCAGGGTTGCTGATAGGCATCCCGGTGCTGAAGAACCTAGACAAGAAGCCTTGGGAGAGGATTGTGTGGTGGGTGGCCCTCATCATCTACCTCCTAGCTGTCATCTTTGCCATCCTCTGGAACGCTCTCTATCCTGGATTCCCCGAATCAGATTGGAGAAAATGTTGCCCAATGCCTGAATTCTGACCGTTACAATATCTTCATGTAATTTTGATAAATCTCCAGGGGCTGTGCTGTCATTTTTATAGTTTAGTTATAGATTACTTGTCCGTGACAAAGTTAAAGCAAACTACAAGCCACATTGTCCTATGCTGGCATTCTAAGGGCATTTATCTTTCACGTTCGGTGCTCTCCTTATTTTGAATGAATATACATGTGTTCTTCTGTAAAGCCTGTTGATCTCATCATTAGGCAAAATGAGTTAGTGACGGTCTGAAAACAGATGTTCAAATTGAAGTAGAAAATTCAGTATTTGTTGTCCCTATCAAATGAAGTGTTGATTTTGCATAACTACTGAACCCAAAATCAGTACATGTCAGAATCATCAATATATTTACTTCACAAAATAAAATAATCTAAACTTATAAGAGTTGTGCCATGCCAGATAGACACTAATAACTGTCCATATATGGACAGTAAACCACCTCGCAGGGGCACGTTTGCCGTGTCCGGAATTCCGGTCACACGTCACTGGAAATATGTGGTTGTAGTTTGGCTGTTCTATATTTTTGTCAATCAATCAGAGCAATCCCCTCCAAAATAGTGATATTATTCGCCCGCTGCACAAACCCATTGCCACGAGAGGTCCTTGATAGTCGTAATGTAGATATTTGGACTAGCATAGTCTACATCCCGAATTTGGTGAGGCATGTTGCAATGAATTAGCACCAGAGGTCAGATGAAACAGTCAACCAAGAGGTAAAATGAGAAATGGTTGTTTTGCTTTTCAGAGAAATCAGCCATGCATGTATATATTATCTCAATTTTATTTTACGTGTTATTTTTTTTTTTTTTTTTTTTCCGGAATGTGATAAAATTAGAAATGGTTGTTTTGCTTTTCTGGGAAATTTACTAAAGTCAGCCATGCATGTATATAATATCATAATTTTATTTTATGTGTTATTTTTTTGTTTCCGGAATGTGATATAATCTTACCAGCAGGCAAATTTCGATGAAATGACATGGTGTTGATGTGAATTTCAGACATGAGGTTATTGGCCTGAGGAAAATTTTGAAAGGTCAACTGGTGGAATTTCACATGGAAAAGACGTGTATTATTCCAATAGTTGGCCTCTCTCAGTATGTTAAGGGTGGCCACTGCATGACTAAGAGTAAAATTTGAGGATGTAATCATTTCTGCAAAAAAGAAAAAAAAAAAGATTAATTACCATTTCTTTAAAGGTTGGGATTTACTTTGAATAATCTGATTTCTGAAGTTGACATCTCAATCATGTCAAACATTTTTGATCAAAAGATTTTTCATGTCTTGAAAATCATGACTTAACCACGTCATACAATGGACCAGAAATTCCTGCAATCTTTTTCTGTAAAAAAAAGAATCTATCTCAGCTTTAATTTTGCCTTGATACTATTATATGATTGGACAAGAATGAAAAATGAAAACAATGAAAACATGCTAATAAATTAATATCATGAATCACAGGGAATCTGAAAAGTTAAGACAGTGCCAAAATTGTGTGATCAATGCAATGTCAATTCTCCCTTCTGTCATATACAACTAAAGGGGTGAAAGCTGAAATCACAACCTTGGATGAGATCATTTTTAATCCATGTATAAAGTTATCAATTTTACTTTCATGACCTTGAAGTTTGGATATTTCCGTTCTGTGCCATCTAATCCTTAGGTTCAGAGTTTCAAAAATTATCCCTACCTTGCATTGACAAATATTTCTGCCCAAATCTAGTATCACTTGTAAAAAAACAGAAAAGCCTGTGATCCTGTTGAGGGAATTATAGAAATGAAAAGTGTCCCACAGAATACTATTTTAATCCTGTGCTCAGTAGGGTGTGGCAATGCCTTGTAGTTCATTGCAAATAATATGAGCAAATAAACACCAGGTGGTGCAAAATTTGTAAATTTCCTAGAGAATAATATTATTTAGAGGGTGTTCCACCACCCAACCACCGGTCTTTTCTCATTTCTCTTGGAACACAAATTTCAACTCAATGAAATAAAGATAATATTTCAAGAAAAAATAAGGTAAGGGTTATAGTTTCTAAAAATGCTTTGCTATCCTAGCATTGTATGGATAATATCCTTTAAATTTTAGGATGTACCCGACTATTTTAAATCTAATTTGAGACATCAGATTGACAGAAATGAGGTGCAATTATAGCCTTCATGCCCTTATTTTATATATATAGTAATACTATATTTAGACACATGGCTGAGATCAAATTTATTCTAATCATTTGGTTTGCAGACAGCTCATGTTATGAACACTTGAATTTAGCACATTGTTGCTTTCCATTGCACAGATTTTCATCCATTAAATCACTCTATGAATCAATCAAGATGTAACAGGCAGAAGGAGATGAATGCACATGCCATGTTTGGGGAAATACAATATTTAACCATAATTTAACTGTGCCGATATTATCATACGATTTGCCATTTTGGCTGAATGTGAATGGAGGTTGGTAATGTGGTCGATGTATCTCGAGGACAACAAATGATTCTCAATTGACTTGTACTACCTGCAGTTTGCTTTGATATCAAAACATAAACTTAGATCCAAAAGCCATTTAACCAGTGAAGATATGTCACCGTTGAGGAATATTTGAATAGTTTATAGGGTGTTTCCAGTGCTTTTAGGCATTTGAAATATTTTTATAGGTCATGTAAAGGAAGTGTCAAAAGGAAACAACTATTTTTGTTTTGTCATTTATGTTATCTCAGAATGTTTTAGATAATGCTTGTGATATGCTTATTGTTCTGTTGTCATATCTGGTGATTTTTACACAGACCATGCATTAACCTTTGTATATTTAGCTATAATTAAGATTTCAATTGTGAAAAGGTTATACGGTCATTATTTAACGATATGCAAATATGTACACTATATGAATTAACAAACCATTGAAAAGACTATATTAGCCGAACTATATTAAATGGTCATGAACCCATGTTGAAGAAAAATGGGCCCATCACCGTCTATGCCTTGTTCTTACTCTCGATAGTATACGGTGCTTTAGTAACATGCAGTTTGAGCCTGACGTGGAACTCGGATAATAGGTCTTATGCTTTATCCATGAACCTTTTATTCATGTATGATTGCAGTGGTTAAGTGAGTTTGAATATTTAGTGAGACCATCTTTACAAATCACCATAAACATGACTTGTGCAATTATAGTTAAATACATGGATCTAATCAATGATATCAGAAAGATGATCCTAATATTTTAATGACTGGAAGACAGTGTTTTATATTCAATTTATTCTGTAATGTTTTGCATTTTGCAAATGTTATTGTTATTTTTTATCTACAATTGGAAATCCATGGCCGTTAAAGAAATCTAATATGTGATTGAAATTTAACATCTAATTTTTGTTATTGTAATGTACTTTGAAATAAAGTATTTCAAATTGTATATATATTTGTGCTGTAAATTATGGTTTATGATATCATGATTTTACTATCCCAGCATGTGAAACCCATAGCATAGCACAACACCTGATCTGATATTTTAGTTTTATGTTACATATTAACTTAATTAATCATGTGTCAACATTACTGGGGCAGTATATCTCAGTCTACACTTATTCTCAGGATGCTACCCCAGACTAGACTTAGTGTTACATAGTGAGAAGTAGAGTACATGTAGACTGAGATGCTGCCCCAGTAGACATAGGTTTGCATAGTGAGAAGTAGAGTAGACTGAGATGCACTGCCCCAGTAGACATAGGGTTGCATAGTGAGAAGTAGAGTAGACTGAGATGCACTGCCCCAGTAGACATAGGGTTGCATAGTGAGAAGTAGAGTAGACTGAGATGCACTGCCCCAGTAAACATAGGGTTGCATAGTGAGAAGTAGAGTAGACTGAGATGCACTGCCCCAGTAGACATAGGGTTGCATAGTGAGAAGTAGAGTAGACTGAGATGCACTGCCCCAGTAGACATAGGGTTGCATAGTGAGAAGTAGATTAGACTGAGATGCACTGCCCCAGTAGACATAGGGTTGCATAGTGAGAAGTAGAGTAGACTGAGATGCACTGCCCCAGTAAACATAGGGTTGCATAGTGAGAAGTAGAGTAGACTGAGATGCACTGCCCCAGTAAACATAGGGTTGCATAGTGAGAAGTAGAGTAGACTGAGATGCACTGCCCCAGTAGACATAGGGTTGCATAGTGAGAAGTAGAGTAGACTGAGATGCACTGCATACATAGGATATAGGACATAGGATTGCATAGTGCATAGTTGCACCCAGGTATAAATCCTTTGGAGAGTATCCATAACTGGACTTCTCTATTATATCAGTCCCTGCCACCAAAGTTATAAATGTGTGCAAAGAATCGAGCACAAGTCACCAGTATTCAGAAAAAATCTGGCTGCCAGCTCATTGGTGAAAGAATATAAATATATTTGTTTTGTACTGGATGTTGTACTGATTGGTCAGTATATGTGCCAGACATCTGTTTACAGTTTATGATCTAATGTTGGTCAATTCATGATATTTTTGTGAGAAAGGTAAGTATTTATGACTCGGGGATTTCCAAACTTTGAATGAAATAAAAAACAGGGCAATAACTGCAGAGGTAGTAATTGAATACTACCTGTGTAATGAAGAGTATTTGTTTACATATTTGTAGACATTATGTCAAGGTCCTTCTTCGGCAAATACATGTAATTTATCTCTAAATTATGCATAGTGCTATGCACTAGGTTAATATTACTTCTGTACCAGTATATAACTGGCAAAATCATTCAAAATGAAGGATTCTATGGACTTGAAACTTTGAGGTAAATGTTCTTCTGTGGAGGCATGATATGGGATGAAATCAACAATGATGTGCTATTTATTACATACACATGTCAATCTACCCACATGAGAACCTGCATCAGCTCATTCCATAACATAGTCAAATGAGTTAAATAGCAATTGTCAACTAACTGTGGAGTACTGTTCATCCAACGTTTGCATCCACAATTAAGCACAAGCATAGTCTACACTGATGAAATTTGTTATAGCAATTCAGAAATTCTGAGGACGTTCATCATTGGGTAAAATATTCAGATCTTAAAATTAATATTCCCAAGCATTATGTACGTTCAGTTATATAAACCACGGTCTTACCCCTCAAGTTTGGCCAGACCTGACTGTGTGAGTGAAATCAAAGAAACCAAGTTCATTCGTCACTTGTGATAGTATGGCCAATTGGTTTCATTGTTATAGTCAAAGTGTGAGTACAACGTTACAAAATAGGCAGTCGACATAAGCTGGGGACGAACCATCAATTAATCATGGGAGGGGGTAAGAAAAAGAAATCCACATTTTTTTACTGAAGGAATGTCAATCCAAATATAAATATATATTAAATATTGATATGTAATAGTCTGTCTTTTATAAATTGATATTTCAACCCAGCATGCACACGCGAATGGTGATGGAAGCTTATTTTGGGTTCCAAGAAGACAAGAGTTGTGTTTGGACAGTGTATCAACTGCGCAGCAAGCTGGGAATTATGTAAATGATTTGAGGTCGTATGTGGCCGTACCTCGTCATGCCATGGTCAAGCCACGGTCAAGCCATGTGTCAACCTGTTTGTGCTTCAGATCTGTAGAAATATACGAGAAATATTCATTCTTGTATGAAAACAAACATGAAACATTTCCCGCAGATAAGCCCCTTGGTATTTATTGGGAAACTATTTGTTTACTTTTTCTGGGCTCAATGTTATAAATAATATACTGTACGTAACCAAGTCGAGACGCAAAGATTATTTCGTGTGTGAAGTTTGTTACTTATACACTCTTCACACTTAGACCTTTTTGTAAACCGATAGATGAGGTTGTCAACATGTCATATTTGCAATATTGTCTTCAAATATCACCTGGATGTATTTTATGGCACTTTTTAGTTTCAAAAATCAAGAAAATTTATTATATGAAATAAGTAGAAAACAAACTAACACAGGTCAATCACAATGTCACCACATTTTTAATGGGGTAAAAAGTGGTCCATATGCTCGTCATAAAATATTTCTCCGGCACGATGGACGGTTACGAGATGGCTCCACTTACAACTTTTAGATTTTCGAATTTGAAAAACTTTCTAATATTCAAAAGTCAAGTCATCAAATCATTTGGAAATGTTAAAGGGTGAAAATATGCTAGTCATAAATATTTTCCTGGCACAATGGACGGTTACAAGATGGCGCCACATGGAACTTTTAGATTATCACATAAAGGGTACTAAAGGGTAATAATCTGTTGTGTCAACAATAAATGTACAGCAGATTCCTTAATACTCTATACATTGCACAGGTTGATATCTGACTTCATGAACCGACGCTTTTACTCTGCTGCACTCTGTTAGGTGCACCAGTCTAATGGTCTAATGTGTGCTTGAAAAATAATTTTGCGCTGGGAAAATATTTTATGACTAGCATATTTGGACCCCTTTTAACTCTCAAAATATTGGAGACAATTCCATTGACCTATGCCAGTTATTTTATTCATTTAGAATATTAGAAATTCAGTGTTTAAATACGATGATAATCTAAAATTTGTATGAGGTTTTAATGTGTAACAGTCCATTATGCCAGTGAAAAAATCTCAATAATTAACCTTGAACAGTGAATACGTACCGAACTTCACATACGTGATTATCTCTGGGTCAAGTAAAAGTTAAGTCAAAGTCTTAAGTGTTCAGACATAAGGACTGGTCTATCAGTAATGATATTGGGCCGTTGGCCACTGCAATGGCTGGTGTACACATGACCCTCCCATTTCTGATTGTTTTGGGTTGGACGCAGGTTCACGGCAAGGCGAGTCAGCCAAACATTCTTCTGGTCGTAGCAGATGACTATGGCTGGCACGATGTGGGGTATCATGGTTCTGAGATCAGGACTCCAACCCTCGATAAACTGGCAGCACAGGGAGTCAAGCTGGAAAACTATTACGTGCAGCCAATCTGTACTCCAAGCCGCAGCCAACTCCTTACCGGCAGATACCAGGTGGGAAATATATAGTGAAAAAATGGAACTATATACTAATAATCTTTAAAATATGGCCTAGTTTCTCTAGCCAATCACAGATCAGTATTGCTGTACTTTATATCGCGTAATGCTTGCACAACACAATGGTTTATATGAACTCACTGCAGACGTGAAATGAGACATGCCTATTATGCAACCTAGAGGCCAGCAATTCAAGCAACCAGGGCACAATGAGTAAAATATTTCATCACATGGGGTAACATGGCCAATTGGTGTCATTGTTATTTGAGTGTGCAATCTTGTTATTTGTTATTTGAGTGTGCAATCTTGCCATGAGTTGCCATTAAGTGAGTACAATGAGGATTGAGATTTTAGTGACATGTGTACCGAAATAGTCAGACAAAAATAGTCAGCAGGGGATGGATCATTAATCCTCAAGGGAGGAGGAGGAACAAAAATCTTAACTTTTTCTTCTTGGGCAAAGCTTATATGTCAGGCCTCACCATGAACTGACTGAATAGCTCTGTAAGTGATGTAAAATCCTGAACAAAATTATATAAATGGTATAATCTTTCAACCAAATATTTCAAATACACTCCTCTCCCAAATTACGAATGATCCATTCTAAATCACTTTTGAACATATGAAATAAGCATGTGCACATGTACAGTTGTGTTGTTGTGCATGAGCACGTACCATGAGCCAATCAATTGGCCAACTATATGGTAATTGCATGCTAATATGCGGACTGATTCTGTGCAAGGAACAACGTATTGCAGCAGAGGTAGTATTTGACTCTACCTCGCCATGCAGAGTAATCCAAAGTGTGATATAAAGTAAATGGCTTTATATATTCACTGTTGAAAAGAATGATTTTGAAATTTGGAGAAATTGAAATTGATTATACCATGTGATAGACATGAAATGTACATTCATGCACTGATATCAATATATTGAACTTCAGAATATGTACTCAAATCAGTTTCAGTGCTTTGTGAGTCCATATTTTAAAACAGATAAGGTATGGCCACTGGTTCATTACTTGTATAATCGTCTCGTTTCACTCGACGATTATACTGCATAATGATCATGTGACCATACCTTATCCTATACGTAACAAATTGATCTGGCACAGTTGAACGTCCAGTATCACGGGTAGTTGACAATTGTTATTTAAATCAGTTGACTTTGTTATACAATGAGCTTATGGAGGTTTTCATGTGGGTATATTGACATGGATATCTTGTTTATAGCACCGCATTGTTGATTTCATCCCATATCCTGCCTCTGCAGAAGAGCATTTTCCTCATAATTTCAAGTCTATAGAATCCTTCATTTTGAATTATATTGCCATTTATATACCGGTATAGAGTTAAGAGAGAAATTACATGTTAGTGCCAAAGACAAAACCTTGACAGAATTTCTGCAAATATGTAAACAAAAAGAAAACTACGAAAGACCAACTCCCCCTTTGCACATTTTGTAGCTATAGATTTTGCAGTTGATAAAACATGATTTAATCCATGCTAGGGTGATATTGAAGTGATGTAAGATGAATAAGGAATATATCATTGTAATGCAATATTTGCAAGTGATATATATGGAAGCATGTGTCTCACGGGTCAGATTATATCTATTTAATTTCACTCATGGCAAGATTGCACACTCAAAACTCCACATTTGAGCACAAACATGGACTGCACTCATGCTACATGTTATGACAATTCATCAGTCCTGACCACATACCTGTAAACATCAGGTCTAATATGCAGTTCATCAGATCATCATGTTATTATTCAAAAACAATGTTATTTCACATTTTGATGTGCAGTCACTCTTTTATGATGCATTGGCTGCCATATTGATGGTGAGGTCAACATTGGCAGGTCACATGTCACTGTAAAGTATGTGGAAATATAATTACGAATCACCATGTTAAATGATAATGAGAAATTAACCTATTTTTATTCAGAGGGAGATATTTCTTTATATATTAGGCGTGCATGCCACTTAAAGATTTAAAGTTTTAAAGATGTTAATTTTTTCAATTGAGGACAAGGCTGCACTTGGGGTAGCCCACTCTTATTAGTAAAATAATATGCCGAATCATTCTTTTGATATTTTTTCCTCTCTCAGATTCACACAGGCTTACAACACAGTGTAATACACCCTTCACAACCTTTTGGCTTGCCTCTTGAGTTCACTACAATTGCTGAGAAACTGAGGGATGTCGGGTATAAAAATCATATTGTCGGAAAATGGCACCTTGGGTATTTCAAGGAGGAATACTTGCCCACGAACAGAGGATTTGACTCTCACTTTGGTTTGTTACCCATGTTTAACTAGATATATATATGTTTCTGTGTGTGTGTGAATGAATAAAATATGACTGGAGATGTAAAGCGTTGGGCCTTTCAGGGCTCTTGAATTCCTTATTAAAAGCTATATATATTCCATTTGTCTTGTCCCCTCTTCAGAAGCTTACAATATATATTATGACTATCTATAAATATGTATATTCTTTAATCATTAATCTGCATTTAATCACATTTTTCAATTCTATTATTGTTACCTATTGAAATCACTGTTGAAGGATATTTGAATGGAGTGGAGGATTATTTCAACCACAGCCTGTGTTATGCTGGCGATTTTGATGCAGCATTTCCCAGGTTTTGTGGCACTGACCTCAGGAACAACACTGAGGTGGTATGGAACAACACGGAGTACTCTACTCATCTCTTCGCAAGGGTGGCCTCAAAGGTCATCGCCGAACATAACCAAGATCAGGTATGTCATGGGATCAATCAAAAAATCGATCTTCAATTCTTTTTTTATTATTATCTGCGTCTGTACTGATAGTTTGGTTAAATATTAAAACATTACGTGATAGTCGTGAATTGTATACATTTGATGAATTCAATAATCATTTTTAAGAAAGAAGAACAAATGATTAAAATACTTGCATAAAATGTTATCAGTTTTCAATAAATCAAGTAAATATGACCTTCTTATGATCCAACAAACATAAATAAACATCAACAAATCATGGAAAGGTTCTATAGAGCATAATATTGACGATTTCAATCTTGTGCTGAAGACAATTATGACACAAGTGCGTTTCTTAAACACATCCACAGAGCTACAATTTTTTAATTTCTTGTGGCAGAGCATTCCATACTTGTATCTACCTTAAACTATTATTACAGTTACGGAATTTATCAATTCAGAGTTTAAACATTTATATTTGTATCAAATTATTTTCACTTGGATTGTCAAAACTCCGATAGTATCCTGCATGGACCGAGGCAGTGTGTCCTGCCACTGTTCACATATGCCATATATGCCAACTTACTCGAAGTTTAAAATCACCTCCATGTTCTAGTTTCTTTGCAAATGTGTCTGATCTCAAATATAATCCCAAAATGAAGATTTCATATTTGTTTTGTGGAATTAAATTCTGTATGTTTTGACGTGCATATCGCTTAAATATAACCCCAATATGAAGATTTCATCTTTGTTTTCTGCATAAAGTCATAATCTTTTATATATTCTAGGTTTGCGAAAATTAGTTTATTTCTCTATGTACTGACGTGCATATAGCTCAAATAAAACCCCAATTTGAAGATTTAATCTGTCTTCTCTTTTGGGTATAAAAGCATTATTTGTTATATCTTCTACGTGTGAAAAAAACAATTAAATTCATATGTTCTGATGTTCATATTGCTCAAATACAACCCCATATTGAAGATTTTTTAGTATAAATTAATTATTTTGTAAAATATTTTATATCCCGATAGATATAATACAATATTAAGCCACTTTTTGTAGCCATTATTTCTCTATCTGCCATTCCAATCCGTGCATTCGCCCCTAGAAGTTCCAAAACATTATGAAGATATGTACAGCTTCATCAAGGACAACAATAGAAGGAAGTACGCAGGTAAACAGGGTTCCTATTCTCAGTTGTCCTTCACAAGATGTATATGAATATTCAACAAACAAATCAAACAGCCATCCTAAACTCTGCTGGATTTAATCCTAGGAAATGCGGATTTACATTGCTATTGTAAAAAAAACTTCAAACGATTATGTAATATTGCACCTGATATATAGAAATGTTTAATAAACTATTTTGATGCAGGCATGGTGACCTGTATGGACGAGGCCATTGCTAATGTGACTGCTGCTTTCCAGAAATATGGACTATGGGACAATACACTCCTTATATTCTCAACTGGTACAACTATATAATTGTCATTGTTTCAGACACAATTGATAACAGTAACATCAAATGTGATAGCGGTATATGAACCTTATTTTTATTTATAACAGTCTGATGCTGATATTGTTACTCATTACCACCTTATTTGCTCGCTCAAATACAATTAGCTTGTTTTAATTTAACTAAATATTGTCAGTTACCATCCCAGATGAAACTGTTCTCATACCCTAGAGCCCTTCTATTGGAGAAGGGAGTGAAGCCATGGACATGTTTTGAGAATATGATATCATTGACAAAATCTACAAGATTTGTGTTTTGCCTTTCTTTGAGAATATGGTATCATTGCCAAAATGTAAAGATTTGTGTTTTGCTTTTCAACTATGCCTGACTGATTTTGGTACAGAGGGACAAATTAGGGAATTCTACACTTAGAATAACTGATTATACCACGGAGGGAGGCCAATTGATTTTGGCGACTAAACTTTGAGATGTAGATGTAAATACCAAGCGAAATATTTAAAAGCAATTGCACAAAAATCCTAGATGGAAAGGTTCATTATGGATTTTTTCATTGGTTATTTTAGATAACGGTGGAAAGGTTACAGCGGGAGGGAGCAACTGGCCGCTGAGAGGATGGAAAGACACCCTCTGGGAAGGTGGGGTACACGGGGTAGGATTTGTACATGGTCAGATGCTACAACAAAGAGGTGTGGAAAGCAAAGAGTTGATACACATATCTGACTGGTTTCCAACTCTCCTCCACCTGGCGGGCGGTACCACTAATAGTACCAAACTGGATGGATACAACATGTGGGATACCATTAGGTAGGTACCATACTGTGAAGCTTTATGCAGTTCTGTATATGGTTATTATAAAGGTATCTGCTCTGGGGAAATCCTATTTTGAATATCAGGTTATCATAAAGTAGGAGCCAGGGGTCGTGGCACAGCGGGTTAGAGTGCCAGCTTATTAGCACCAGATCCTCTATGGTGATCCAAAGGTCGTGGGTTCGAACCCCGGCCGTGACGAGATAGAACTCATGGTACAACTTCTCATATGAGCTGAGGTCTGTGCCAAAGAGTTAACCCGTTGTCCTTGTAAATCTGTGACCGGGTGGGTTGTCATGTCAAAGACCTGCGACATGACAATTCAGTGAGGCAGCACTATATCTGCTACAAGTAGGTCTCATCACGACATGACTGAAATAATGTTGAAACTCCAAATAAGCAAACATAAAGTAGGATTATTACAACTTGAATATTTGACTTATTGTTTGATTGATTGATTGATCTCTATATTATACTCAGAAGAATTCATAGAATAGTATACTTTGTGTATATTCCAATAAGAGATCTGAGAGTGTTCACGATGGATCAGTGAGAATGGTCAGGGTCATATTACTTCAGTCAGTTAACATTTTAGTTAACCTTGTCTAACTTGTATGGTTACATACATACACATAATGGCATAAATAATTGTATATATCAAATAAGAATGGTTTCTTTTATATAGAACACATCTCCTTCGCATTCAGGCTTTCTCTACATATATGCTTTATGAATTCCATTGTTTCCATTGAATGAATAAATTACTTAAAATCAAATGCTAAAATATAATTCCACTTTTTACAAGCATTTACAAACAAAATGAATTTTACCTTTTTTGAACATGACATGTTCCCAGTTAGGAGTTTCCACCAAAATAACTTATTCCAGACTGTTACATATTTATTCATATTTATGATACTACGATTTCCTACATCACAGGGTACCTTGTTATTGAAACAACCAGAGATATATTTTGAGTTGGCTTTCAATCATTCATTTGCAAAACATGATTCCAAAATCTCATCCAAAATCTCATCATTCTCTATTGATTATAATTATGGATTCCATCCTGTATCGCCCCTCTACAAACAATAACTATGTTTCTTGGTGGAGAAAGATATATCAAATAATTCTTTGTTGAATTTTATCACAGTGATTAAATTCATCATGTCCCATATTCTTGAATAATAATCTAATACAGGTACAACTCCTGTATTATATAATTTACTGAAAGTTATAAAGCCTATATTTTTTTAACTTCTGAATTTTGAAACAACTCCCTCACCTGCTTTCAGGCAGCCCCATCTAGGCCTGTCCATCTTGACATTAGTGAACTCATTCATTCATATCCCTAAGAGCTGGTATTTGTCAACAATGTATCTGCTGTCAAACAATAACAGAGATATTTAAACAGAGATTGCAAAAAGCATGTCTGCCACGAGGTGTCGCATTGGAAACAGGAATTAGCGAAGGTGGCGCCACCACGAGATTGGTTCACCTGAGCGACAGTGTAGAACTTCAGCTTGTTTCCAATCTCTGTTTTAAATGTCTCTGACTATAGGAAGGCATCTGAATGAGAGAGAAAACATGTAAGTTTATGATCTCCAGTGCTGATTGAATTCATAGATTATTCACTGAGTTGAAATACTCAAACAGCAAAATGTGTATGCATTGACAGAAGTGAAATATGTATTTTGTTATTTGCCTATGAAATTGGTTTTTAGAGAAAATAAGAATGGCCTGCAGAAATTGTTTGAATGATTGATGTGTAAGATGGAAACTAAAAATAATTGTACATAATAAAAACATGATAAATTTTAGAAAAATAAGAGTGAAAATGACAGACTATAAATTTCTAATAGGCACTGAGTTTCTTACCATATTGCCATAAACATATTTGAAGCAATCCACCCTATTTTCTTTTTTTCAGTAAAGGTGCAGAATCGCCTCGCAAGGAATTGCTGCATAACATAGATCCTTTGTATGCGCCTGTTGGAGATCAGCTCTATCCGGACAGCTTTGACAATAGATACAGAGCTGCTATACGATCCAACAACTGGAAACTCATCACTGGCAATCCAAGTATGCCGTACATCACTAAATTAGTATATTAGTTTACTCAGATATAGTCGCACAGTGGCAGAATCTTTTTCATTTCCTAAGCTTTTGTTCATTGGACTGAATACACAAAAAAGTAAAAAATATAGACTAACATAGTTGCTACAAATGCAACTATGTGTGATTAATACGATGAATAAATTAAGCAAATAAATATTTTCTGGTTTTAATTTAAGCGGGTAAGTAAACTTGTTATCCAACGCTTTTGTCAGGTGAAAATACAATGTAACCACCAATCTCTCACGATCAAAAATAAACAGCATTAATTATAGTTTGTCATTTCACAGTGGATTAAAATGAAAAATCAATTAGGTTTTTTTTTTCTTTTTGTCAGATGCCTTGGGTGTGGCGCCCTCTGCAGACTCCAGAGTGTCATCAGCTAACCCCAGAGAAGACTCACAGAAGAATATATGGCTCTTTGACATAGAATCTGACCCAAATGAGCATAAAGATGTGTCAGACAAGAATCCACAGATCGTGAGGTATCTGCTAGATCGCCTACAGGACTATAACAAGACATCAGTGCCTGTGATATTCCCTCCACCGGACACACAGGCTAATCCCAAACTCCATCGTGGAGCTTGGGGCCCTTGGCGGAAATAAAACATCAGACAAAAGTTAATGTAATGATGATGGTATTAAATGTTAATCGCGATTGTACTGTCCTAATGATGTCATTTGATAATCATTATCAGACTTTTTAATAAAAAAGGTTAATCTTTTTCTTAAATGTTTTAACCTATAGTTGTGACAGCTTTAAATGGGTTATTTCCGACTTACTACATTACCATTAAAGAATTTATTATTGCTACAGGCAAGTAAATGTAAATTGTTATTTTGAAAAAAAATATCTGCCAAATTGCACACTTGAGTACAATTTTGAATCAAATACATGAACATTTTAGCTTTGTATTTTTGAATAGTGCTTTGATTATATAAAACCTGGAAAGGCCACTTCCTCCACCAAGTTTAGGATATCAGGGCTTTCCCTGCACCACTGTACACTGTCAAATTCTATAGATGTCTAACTGGGAAGCCAGAATACATAACATTATTTATTACTTAATGTCATGTGCGATGGAACAGAAATGTTATAATAACAGCATGACGCGTTTTTGCATAATTGAATATATACCGGACACTGGTGATAGAAACACTCCTAGAGATTATAATTGATGAGGCCTATTGAAATAAATGTAGTGTTGCCTCACTCAATCGTCATCATGGTCTTCACCCTTATCCTAGATGTTTACATGGGAATATGGATTTAAGTGCATAAAAAGAAAATGTCAAATATTCAATACTGAATATCAAAAGAACTTAACGCTCGTCCCAACCACGCTCATATAGATTGACAAAAACGCACAGAGATAAAGAGATAATTCCCCATCCATCCATAACCAAAGGATTTTTGACGTCAACGAGTCTAGTCCCTGACCCAAATCGCAAGTGGATAGTTTGTGCTCTGAACCCTCTCCCAGCATGCCCAGGGACACCGAGGAATGAGACTCGGCCAATCCAGCCATCACTATGTATGATTGGTGGGTTTCCCCTCATTTTTCATTCGTTCATTGAACGTATTATTGTTCCTAGCTGAGGGAGCATACATCACAGGGCGGTGGATCCACCAGGACGTTATTCAGTTCTCATCAACACATCTGCACATTTTGAGGTTAGAACTTCATTCATAGACTGTCCCACATTTATTTTTTCTCTTGTATGATATAATGACTATTATTTAATTGGTTTTTGATCATTTTGAGAATTTGTAAACTTTTTTTCTGAATATATTTAAAGTCATTGCCTGCACTACTAAAATATATTAATATTAACAGAGCGCCATGAGCAGCCCGGTCTGTAATAGCGCTATACAAATGTTTTATTACCATTATTTTGTAATCTCCAACTTGATTCAACAACGTCGATGTGAAATGTAAAACCACGGGCAATCTATACAGCATCATACAGTTTTTTAAATTCAAATCTCGTCACCCTTCCTCTCTGAATACTTAACAATAATTCTTGTGTAATGACAGAAACGTGGCTGACACGAATGTTACCACCATTTGCAGATAATCTGTGTGAAAAACAACCATTGTTATTCGTTCTTTTCTTTTTCTTTCTTTCTTTTTTCTTGAGGGGGCGGGGTATGAAGAAAAATATTGCTTCCTGGACATGTGGGGAGTCTATATTCAGCTGAGTGGTAATATATCTATGTGCATTTGTTGAGTATATAGACTCCATCGCAAACATCGGATTTAAGGCGGGGGACACATGTACACTGTACTTCTATGTTCTGGGAAAGTGCACATTACTGGTTTCAGTTCATCAATTTAAAAATGTAAATATAAATGTAAATAATGAATTCCATAAGACAGGATGTTGCTGCCTTCAAAACAAAGATAACAGATCAAATCAAGGAACTAGATGACAATCTGCAATTGGACTTAGAACAGCTTAAAGGCAGAGTGACAGCAATTGAGGAAAAGTTGGAACCTATGAATGAGTTCATGGAAATGCATGAATATGGCAGCTTCTTGGTTAACAGAACACTGATTTTGGAAGGAGTTGCCATGGACAGTACAGGAAATCTGGAAGATACTGTGAATGACCTGATCCAGAATGGGCTCGAAATAGAGGTTGATGTGTATGCAACTAAGCAGATGATAAGACAGGGTCAACCACAGAACAACAAGCCACCTCTTGTGAAAGTGGAACTTAAGGATGAACAGACCAAGGTCAGTGCCTTAAGGGCAAAGGGGAATTTGGCTGGAAAAGAGCAGTATAAGGATATCAGAATACGGTCCAGCCAAAGTCATGAAGAGAGAGTACTGGCAAGGAATAGCAGACTTCTCCTCAGCCTCATCCCAGGAGGGGAAAACTATGTGGTGACAGGAAACTCCATAATTGTATCCAAAGAAGAGCTAGCTGAAAGGAAGAATCACGACAGGGGACGAGGCAGAGGAAGTACCAACAGAGGAAGAGGAGGAAGAGGAGAAAGAGGAGGAGGAAGAGGAGGAGGAAGAGGAGGTCGTGGCAGAGGTAGAGGAAATGAACAGTACTAGGCCAGCCCCACTCTGCAGTCATCAGCAACAAAAGAACTGCACATTGGACATTTGAATGTTCAGGGTTGGACAAAGGACAATGAATATTTAAGATTAGAACTGATAAATAAATTAAATTTTGATATTTTCTCTGTTAATGAAACCTTTTTAAAAGGAGATGAAGAACCAAATATACCGGGTTATAAATGGTTTGGCTTTAACAGGCAAGAGATTCACCTAAATGCTACTAGGGGCAGTGGGGGTGTTGCATTACTATGCAAATTGAGTTTATTTGAAGAATATGATATATCAATTATTGATAAGCAATATGAAGGTATAATCGGTATTAAATTAGTACATAAGATATCCAATGTTACAATTATTATATATTCTGTTTATTTGCCCCCAGAGAATTCAAGCAGAGGTGTGAACTCTGACCATTTCTATGCACATTTATTGTCACAATTATATTTGCACGAAGATGCAGATGCAATTTATTTTTGTGGTGATGTGAATGCACGTATTAAAGATGAACAAGACTGTATCCCAGATATAGATGGTGTATGTAAAAGAATCCCTATTGATATTCATTGTAATGTTAACATGCATGGTCGCTCATTTCTTGAATTCTTGAAAGATGCCAAATTATGTGTCGCCAATGGCAGAATATGCCCAGAAAATGATTTTTATACTTCTATTTCAGCCAAGGGTCAAGCAGTTGTAGATTACTTCATAATGCCACATGATAATTTACATTTTTGTACATACCTTAAGGTTCACCCTATGAGGCAATTAATTGATGAATACAACCTATCAGGTATTATAACTGATAACAAGCATATACCTGACCATTCACTACTGTCAATGAAGATTCAGACAGGTTTTTCTATAGAATGTGAAGACACAACAATGCCTGATCAACATGATGGTGAGAACTATAGTGCAAATAATGTGTATAGGAGATATAGAAGGAATATACCTCAAAATTTCTTAGAATCGGAGACTTGTAGGCAAGCCCTCGTAATTTTGATCAATGAAATTGACTCATGTAGAGAAGCTCAGGAAGAGATCAATGATATTTATGAAAAATTCTGCCAATTTTATTATAATGAAATGAATGATAAATTGGAATATAAAGATATTAAATGTGGAAAGGTATGCAAAGCAAAATCAAAACCTAAACCTTGGTGGAATGAAGAACTCACAGCTTTATGGAAAGATATGGTTACTACTGAAAGGTCACTTGGTATATCTAGTTGTAGAAGGACTAAAAAACAATATCATGAAAATTTTAAAATTGCTTTGAACAAGTTTGATAAAAAGTACAAAAAATGTAAACGAGAATACATGTATAACAAGCAGGTGCAGCTTGATGAAATCAACACAAATGATCCCAGAGAATTCTGGAGACAGCTTGAGAAACTCGGACCCAGGTCTAAAAACATAAATTCAATTCCCATGGAAGTTTATACTGATTCTGATAATAATGTAGTATCAAACAAAGAAAATATTGTATTAGACAAATGGGCTGATGAATATAGCTCTCTGTATTCCAAATATACATCTGGGGAATTTGATGATGATTTCTATAGGGACTCTATGGGCCGTTTAATGCAAATGGAATATAATGGTATGGATGACAATGGGAATGAACAACTCAATTCGCATATTGAAACATCTGAAGTCTTGAAATGTATATTCTCTGCAAAAAATAATAAGGCAGTTGGTCTTGATAACTTGCCGTATGAGATTTTTAAGAATGAAATATCTGTAGATCTACTTACCAAGTTATTTAACAAAATTTTTAGTATGTGTATTATACCATCTATTTGGCTAAAAGCAATAATCAAACCAATCCCTAAACCATCCATGACAGACCCACGTTTACCCTTGCAATACAGAGGAATTAGTCTCTTATCCACAGTTAGTAAGCTATATACAAGTTTATTAAATATGCGTCTTTTGAAATATTGTGAAAATGACAACATACTAGTGGAAGAACAAAATGGTTTTAGAAAACGCAGGTCATGTGAAGAACATATATTCACACTATCATCTGTTATTAGAAATAGAAACAATCAAAATAAAAGCACATATGTAGCCCTTATAGACATGGAGAAAGCTTTTGATAAAGTGGATCGAAATCTCTTGTTACTGAAATTACTAAAGTGTGGAGTTAATGGTAACATGTATAAAGCACTGAAGTCCTTTTGCACACAAACAGAATACTCAGTAAATATTAATGGATTTAACACACATTGGTTCAATGCTGACTTAGGGGTGAGGCAAGGTGACTGTATTTCACCAACACTATTTTCAATATTCATTAATGATCTAGCCACAGGAATTAAGAATCTTAACTGTGGAGTAGTGCTGGGAAATATGATGTTGAATATTCTCTTGTATGCAGATGATATTGCACTAATCGCTGATTCAGAGGATGATTTACAGGTGATGCTTAATTTTGTTAGTGAATGGTGTAAAAAGTGGAGGTTAAAGTGTAGTAACAAGAAGTCACAAGTTGTACATTTTAGACCAAAACATGTTCAAAGATCATCTGTCCAATTCTCTCTTTCTAATCAGTGTATTTCAACTGTAGAGCAATATAAATATTTGGGTATTATTTTTGATGAATTTCTCACATTTGACCAAGCAGCCAAAACATTAGCTGATTCTGCAGGTCGGGCTCTAGGTAAAATTATTTCAAAAATGAAATCAATAAAAGGACTTGGATTTGACACTTACACAAAGTTATTCCAAACCAATGTTGACCCCATACTGACATATGGCTCAGGAATTTGGGGCTTTAAGAAATATTCCTGCTGTTCTACCATTCAGAATAGAGCAATTAGAGTGTTCCTAGGGGTCCACAGGTTTACTCCAAATCTTGCTATTATGGGGGACATGGGGTGGATCTCAGCGGAAAATAAAAGATACCAGTGTATTGTTAGATTGTGGAATCGCCTTCTTAAGGCTGATGATACTAGATTATGTAAACAAGTATTTCTATTAGATATTGAAATGAATAATAGCTGGTGCTCAGACTTATTTAGACTATTACAGAATCTTAATTTAGAAGGAAAAATCCTAAATAAAGAACATATTAATGTAAATGAAGTCAGAAAACTGAAACATGAATTAGATATTCAAGGATGGAATGTGGATAGACAACACCAAGCTAAATTGAGAACTTATAATTTATTTAAATCAGAATTTGGAACAGAACTATATGTTAAACAAATCTATAATAGGGCAAAGAAATCAATTTTTGCCCAGTTTAGAACAGGTGTTTTACCATTGAAAGTGGAGACCGGAAGATACTCCAATATACCCTGGCACTTCAGAATATGTGAATTATGTGATCATAATGATGTGGAAGATGAAATTCACTTTCTGTTAAGATGTCCATGCTATACTTTATATAGAAATGCTCTGTTCACAAATGCAATGGAATCTTATAATGATTTTCTTGAATATGATGATGATGTGAAGCTTTATATTTTAATGAATGATGAGGATTTAGTCAAATGCACTGGAGACTGTTTATATAATTGCTATATGAAACGAAGGAAGTTACTTTATAATTAAGAAAATGTCACATTTTTCTCTTTATTGTCAATGTATTACATGTACACTGGCGCCAGGTAAATAAGTAATATTTTATATCAGAGTGACTCATAACCCAAAATGGGTGGATGTTATGTTATTTTTTGTTTAAATTTTGCTATTATTTGTAACATGTGTCACTATAATAAATAAACAAATAAATATAAATCATCAATATAGGTCTTTGATGGTGATAATCGAACTCGCTAAAGCTTTGTTCTTCACTTATTGTGTGTTGTTGTTTCTAGATGTTTGTATTTTCAGCTCACTAATTTTCATCAGGCAAATATGGAAGAGAAGAAATGCAAAGATGGCAAAATTAACCGCCATTGCATCAAGTGTGGGGAGTTTACTTCTCCCAAAACATTTTACAAACACATGTACAAGTGCAGAAAACTGCAAAAAGTCAAGAACACAATCAAAGATGACAGTGACAACAATGAAAAAAATATCTCGAGACAATTAAAAAGTGGAAGCGCTGAGAGCAACAATATCAGAGAAGGAACCAGATATATTAAAGTGAAGACAGAGGATTACAAAGAGGAAAGCAATGGTTCAACTAAAAATCCTTTATTCATATCAGACAAGAATGTGAAGGCCATTCTATTTTTTATATATCATTATGTCTCTATGTGTTTACTTCGTCTTTTAAACATGATAAAGATTTGTATAAACCAAATAGTGTTAGCAAAACCTTTTAAACTTAATGAGAAAACTGTAGAACAATTTGAGAAACCTTTAATACATGGCATCAAAGACTTAGTAAAAGGGGAAAACCGTGAAGAAAGTTATAAAAATAAAATTGTAAAAGAAAAAAGCAGAAAGAGAAAAGGAACCTCTCCCAAAGACAAATTAGAGAGTGATGATAAAACTTCAAACAATGGCATTTACACGACTGATGATACAATTCAGTACAAAAATCCTTTGAAAGAAATTAATAGAACGTTGAAAGCACTAATGCCTAAAGCAAAAAATAAAAGATCATCTTCTGATATAGCTAAAAGGATAATTGAAGAGGTGAAAGGAAAACTTGATTCTGTTGACAAGAGATCTGCCTGGACACCGGTCAATACTGGATCTTTCTTTGAAGGATTAAAGGTATGTGATTGAAGGATAAACCAACCCAAGGGCCTTGTCCAGGAGGGTTTCTCATTGATTGCACCTTTTACAACAATTGCACCTTTTATAAAAATAATTGTGGCAAAGAAGATGTTTTGTCATACATCGATGTGTGCATAAATATACTAATATATTGCAATGAACCACAAGTTTGCACCTATACCTTGCTGTTAGTGGGTTAGCTTGCTATATAAATGCCATATATATTCTCATTTTTTCTACTTTTAAAGAACCTTTCATTGCATTTACAGCCATGCGTAGAGCATTTTCTTATAACCCAAGTCCAGTTACTACGAAATGTTCAGGTCATTGTGGCTTGTCTGGAATATGTCACTAATTATAGAAATTAAAGTTTAAATGATTTGGGAAGTTTCTATAATTTTGGGGTATGTAGCCAATATCAACCATATTGATTTCTCTGTGTGACATTCAATCCTGACCTTAAAGCCGACTTATAATATCACAGTTAGAAAATTATAAGGCAAATCCTATTTCTCGCATACATAAATTCATTTATTCAAAAATGATATCAATTGCAAGTGTGCTTGATCATCAGACATGAAAAGAAATGTATGTCTTCACGTGTTTCTGTCGGAGGTTTTCAGGATTTTGAAAATGAATAATTTTTTTATTATTTCCAAGATTTCCCAATGTCCAATTCAGAACAATAGGAGCTAGATATAACTCCTCAAAATATTGTATTTCCCATGTCAAATAGATCAATAATTAAGTACAATTTAAGCTTTACACATTTGAATTTCATTCTATAACTGAGGAAATACATCTGTACATTTCAGTACATTTCATATCGGTCTTCAGGAAGCAATAAAAAATTAATGAAATTGCCTCACAAGATATTGAGGAATTAAGTAGTATCTGGACAAAAATAAGATGTCTTTAATGAATTATTCCTTCAATTTATCTTGATGAAAATATAATTTATAAACTTCTAAATGATGTATCAGAAAATTAAATTTCTAAATTAAATGTGTTGTTTTCAGATCAACGAGGCTGATGAATTTGATATTATGTTTGTAGCCAGTAACATAGCATTGACTGCAGATTTCTTGCAAGACCCAGAGTTAGAAGACACATTCTGTTGTTTGACCCTTGCTCATCAAGACCTGGAACAGCATAATCCAATATCCCTAGTTGAAGGAAAATGGATATGTCCAAAAGCCTTCAAAGCATACTTTTTAAAAAATGTTAAAGAAGCTATTGAGGATTCAGATGTACTTAAAGGTGCAAGAAGAAACATCCGAATAGGTAAAATATTTTTATTTTAATATTTGTATAAAAATGGTCCTTTTTAAATTAATTATGTATCTCTGCGTGGATCTTAAAGTTTTGGAGTACAAATAAAAAAATAAGTCATATAAAATGGAATCATCACATCACTAGAAATGGCAGACATGTACATAGGGATATAACTTTTTTACTACTCAATATACATCTACAAATGATATGTGATCGAATGTCAACCTTCTTAGGCTATTTTGATCAAATATTGCCAGTGACCTTGAAGTGACCTTTCAATGACCTTGAAAATAGAAAGCCTTTTTCCACGAAATTATCTACATGTTTTATTATCCTACCATCTACATCTTTCAAATACAAGCTCGTAGAGTCCTTATTCATCAAAATCTGTTCATAATTTACAATTTGAGAGCAATTTATAGTTTTGTGGTCAATCTATAAGGGAAAATAGAGGAAAATACTATAATACTAAGTTTTTTTTAATGATATAAAATGCCAGCTTATTGGGGGTTAGTTTATGAAAATATATAGAATACTGCAGAGAAAAACACATTAATACTAAAAAGAAATTGAAAAAAAAAAAGTCCGTCAATTTCAAGATTTATTATGAAGCTAAAATGATTAAAAATAGCATAAATCAGTAGGGTTACAAAAGTGACAAATTGACGGACTTTAATTTGTCCTCACATTTATTTTTGAGGTAATAGATCAATCAAATATTAATCTAATTTAAAAAAATAATCAGCAATAAGTTGCTCTTAACATAATAATACCTAAACAGAAGAAATATTCCCTGAAAAATATGAGAAAATTAGTATGACTAGAAATTATTGAAAAAAATATAATAAAAAATATATTGAATGTAGAGTCAATTGGGTTATAACATTTAGTAGCTGATGTATTTCTAAAATATTTCATGTATTTAATTTTTTTTACCAATATGAGGAAGTTAGTGAAATCCTTTTATGAATATGTCTATGAAACACATCAATAAAATGGCCTATGACCCCTTTTACTATTTGGATAATTTCATACCCATTTCCTTTAAATACAATTTTTTTGATAATTTTTGAAAAAAAATGGCATTCTGTGTGGTTGATTTGGTGAATGGAAGTCGAACAAGGCCAATATTACATGTCGCTGAAAGTGCTCTGCAGGGTGCTTTCTGGACGTCCGCTCCCCCCACTGCTATAAACCCGTTACATGCGCTATGTCACTCATTCTCGCTGATGATGTTTTTTTTTTAGTTCTTAATGGTCAGGTTTGGAGTATAAGGGTGCAAGTTTACAAAGTAGGGAACTCAAATTTAAGCATGATTTCCTTATTTCTTTGTCTTTATCTTTGCCAGATTTGGGAAACAAAATATATATGGTTTATTTTTGTATATGTAAGACGTACATACTATTTATAGTCCATTGTCCATTGAATTTATTTTTAATTTCCAAAGCAATTATCGTTTCTTGTGCCTGATGGAGCTGATGAACTTTAAAGTAGCCTCAAAGTTTGGATGACCCCCTCCTGTTTTTTTCTGAGCCATCATAATTTTCATAATTTAAATTTGACCATTTCATCCTAATATATATTATATATATGTGTGCGTGTGTGTGTGTGGACATGGCCTGCCTGCTTAATGTTGATATGTTTAATGCAGTGAATGAAGAAGACATTAATTCTCCCTCCATTCAAATTGAGGTAAAAGGATGGGATATGATATCTGGGTCGAAAATTGACATAGATCTGGTTCCTGCTCTGGAGATGTCAGTGTGGCCAGACACTGCTCAGAAATGGAAGCCATTATGGATATCACCAGATGTCGTTAGTAAATTGAGGGAAAGGAAATGCTATGTGGTCACCAAGGCATCATGGAAAGGTAAAGGTCAGGACTATAAAATAGTGTACCTACTGCAAGCAGAATGCAATTAAAGACTTATTCTGCACAAAAATGTCCAAAATAGTATAACCTCAATATGTAAAAATATCTAAATATTTGTCTGTGAATTGCACCGTTTACTTGTTATATTAGATATTCCTATCCTGTGCCTGCTTGTTTTTTTTTAAATAAACATTTCTGTTAATAGGATATATATTCCGCTTTGTAGATGCCTCTATATTTATTCTATGACCAGTAATTGTTTTTGTCCTGTTACTGATGTTTTTGTTGCACTGACTTATAGTTAGTACACCAATTTTACATAGTCATTTATAATATCAAATTATACTATCCATAGCAGTCTGGGGCATCTGTGTTGCTTTTATTAGAATCATTGTTGCATTTGATATAATCAATTTGATCTACTTTCAGAGAAGCATAAAAGAGAAAGGCAGTGTTTGCATTGGAGGTTGTCCTTCTCCCTGCAGGAAAAGACCATAATGTCACACGCAGATGGGACTCTGAGGCAAACTTCTCCCAACACATGCCGCAAAGATATCATCAAATTACTCAAATATCACCTCTCAGAATTCAAAAAGAAAAGAGAAAGTCAGGTTCCTTTGCAGATTACATCATATCACATTAAAACACTTATGTTTCATCTTTTTGATAAATTTCCATCCGATAAGGAATGGCATATCACTCAGAAAAAGGAAAAATTTAAAGTTGCAGTTGAAACGCTGCTTGCACATCTCGACAGCGAGGTTTTATTCCATTATTTTTGTCCATCAGTGAACCTTCTGAAGAATATCGACACAGATGAAAGAGGAAGTATCATTGAACAGTTTAAAAAGATCTTAAAAAATTATGGAAGTCAGCCACAGAATGAAGCTGTACAACAAATTGACTTACAGGGCATGGCAGAGTAATAGGACTTCCTCTCTTTGCTTCAAACGAAGGTGCGGTTGATGTATATAGGTATTGATTTTCCTGTGTTGTAGATATAAACCCTAAAATAGAAATAGATAGGTTTCTGTTCTTTTTTATATTTTGATATGTGTATTGTTTAGGGAGTCTGGTGTTAATACATTAAATTTTATACAGCCACCAAACCAACTTAATCTTAATACCCTTTAAAGACTTGCAATCACATGTTAAGTTAAACACAGTTATTTTTTCCATAACATATTAAGTGGAAGACTTAATGAAGCGAATTAGTGTGATTAGCTCCTTTGTATGCACATATTTTTATCTCAACTATCTGTAAATAAAGCTTGACGAATAAAACATCCATTTTGAGTGATTTTTTCAAAGATTTTAAATCTTTCTCATGACATTTTATGTGGGCCTTTCTGTGGTAGCGACACTTGAAACTATTGCTTGCTATGGCAACATCAGCTACTCTTCGGTTGCAAAGTATGTCAAAGGACATATTTTATTGGGTTATTTTCTTCAAATATGCTCTGCTGATTCTCTGTTGAAATTGATGTAAGATGAGAAGTTTCAATGATTTGAATTGATAAGTTGGTGCAGAAAAAAACATTTGATGAACACATTTGTATATATCTACTGATATACACAACAAATAGTTGCATAAAACCCATTTGGATAAATTAGAGAATTACTATTGGCTAAAGAAGGCTATGGAAACACTTCACTCAAAGAAAATACAAAACAAATGGATTTGCAATACAGAACAAAATGACAGACTAACCCATATCCCATGGATATGCAGGCAAATATTTTATTTTTAATTTGTCATTTATGAAACAATTTGCATGCATTCCCAAAAAACATTACAAAAATAGCATTTTTAGCAGAAAAGCTCTAAGGCCATTAGTCAATGTTTTATCAATTAAACGCAATGTGGGGAAACAAAATGTCACGCTGGGTTAATAGAAAGCCGGGCACAAGTCAGCATTTTATCCATCTGGCTGTATTGGTTCCAACTCCCCTTAACAAAATCATTTTTAATCTGTAAGGAATTTATAACTGTTAACAGTGTATTGCACAGATGTGCAAAGCATAATTTCTGGTAATATATTTGCAATGTAAATTATAAGTGTGACTTGCACAGGGAGGAAGGTCCTTGTTATGCGTTATGTAACTTGTTGTGGCCTTAATGCGTAAATGAAAGTGAGATATAATATATCTGTATGAAAATGGTTCGTGACAGCCTAAAATCTGATAGGATGATTTATTTTATTTTCAAATATAGAGGTTGTGTCTGGCCTCATCTACATCAGGATATAATTGACAAAAAGCAAACAATTGAACTAGCTATAAGACTGAATATGATGTTTCTCCCTTGACCATAAATGTAAATATTGTGAGAGTTTATGTTAATGTCAGGTTTAGACAGCTGCATTCGAACAGAAAAATGTGCCCCTTGTGTGCCTGCTCCATGCACACTATTGTGAAAAACATTGCCGTTTCTCAATTTGGTTGTTTCACGTATATGTAAACTGATAATTAAAAGAAGTTGATTATTATGTGTTTTTATTATCTATTGATATATAAATATGATATATTTGAAAACAAATATAGCAATTCTTTTATGCATGGTGAAATCTGTATTATAAAGGCAGTTGGAGCTACGGTTGAGCATTTGTTAAGTCCTGAGCCTTTATGCCATTTACGCCAGTAACACCCGCTATGCCAAAGCCAGTGATGAAAATATCCAAGACAAACACTATATAGAAAATATAGTTAATCATGTGTTGCCAGAAAGTTGTGAGCTTCATGATACGGTTGTGACGAACTTGTCTGGATTCAACTTCCAGGTATGCAACCAGTTTTTCCTTCATATCCAGCTGTAGCTTAATATCAGATGGGGTTGGATCTGTGTCAACTGCTAGATTCTTTAGCTTCAGTTGAAAGAGTTGTGCTTTCTGGGCATCATACTCTCTAAGTATGCTGATCTCGTGGTCATCAAGAACCTGGCAGGTTATTCTACATGGGCACATCTTGCTGCACCTCGTCTCCTCGCCAGGGGGCGCCACGATGGTGCAGCCACACAGGTGCTTGGAGAATTCCCTGCAGATATTTGTGCCATGTTTGGCATGATATGCATTGATGCTGCCAAGCACCAGGGCAATAACACCGGCCACTATCTGCAGGAACAGTGCCACGCTGATTAGACTCAAGAGAAATGTGTAGTAGGGATTATTGTTGGGGCCGTGGTTGAGGATTTCTTTGAGAAGACCGACTTTGACGACACACATGGCAGCTGCGGCTGTTATCTGAGCTTTGTCCTTGGCCTGACTCAGTGTGTCCACAGCACCCTGCACCGACATCTACAACACAGTCATTTTACTGCAATGCATCTGGAGGCAAAGGAAAAAGAATGAAGTTGTTCCTATTCTGAATTGCTGTGCATGCTATTGAATTATCAAAGATGATATGTATGGATAGATTAGTATCATCACTAGAAATGGGAGACATTTCACATGAAATGGGTTGAACAAAACTTCCTATTGCAGTGGGTACATGGTGTCGCTTTAACCCAGTAAATGGTTCCAAATTACAACACAATCTCCAATCCAGCAAATGGTTCCAAATTACAACACAATCTCCAATCTATATGAATATTGATGAACTAATTTTAGCACCTCTCTCCTATAAATTTTATTTAGGAAAGTTTGCAGATTTTCAATGAGTTAATCCATCTGTGACTACATTTAATGCATTTCTTGTCACCTGATGTTTTTTCTATTTAGCACATGTTCACATACTTTGAAAGTTTATTATCATTATTTTATGTACCATTATGATTAGAGCAACTTATTGGGGGTTATTTTCTGAAAACACACTTATGTTTTATATGTATGAAATTTGCATTGTATCAATTCAAAGCCCGTCAATTTTCATCTTTTGTACATCTGCCACATTCAAGCTATTTTTAACCAAATTTAGCTTGTTAATAAATCTCAAAATTGACAGATTTTATAATCATTTTATTTTCAGCATTAAATTTTTTTCTTTGCGGTATTGTTTCAAAAAAGCTCAGCATATCAAAATTGCCTCTAACTTCCCTTGCAAATTGGTCCAAAAGTAAAAATTGTTCTAATATTGTTAATTTTGAACGGAATTTGATGAATAAAGACTTCATGAGCTCATATTTGAAAGATGCAGATGATTGTTTATCGAAATATATAGTAAGATCCATGTTACTTTTTCAAAGGTCACTTCAAGGTCACCGGCAATATTTTATAGAAATAGCCCAAAAAGGTCCACATTCAGTCATGTATCATTTGTGGATATGCCCCACACAATAAAAACATTATATGCTTATGTCTGTCATTTCTACTGATGGTACTTGTACAGGTGTTGAAATGTGATGAAATGTCCTTTTCGTGTACATTTTTTTCAGAGAATCGGCTACCTCAGTTAAGGAGGGTACGTTTTCATGCATATCAAAATAATAATGTCTCATGAGAAATAAATTACTTTTATTAGGCATTAATATTAATTTTTAATCAGTTTGATTGCAGAGAAATGAACGTGTGCATTTAGTACTTGAGGAGATAGGAAACAAAAGTTGCCAGAACAAATGCAATTGGATTTAATTATAATTTTCTAGAGTTTATTTATTGAATTTATTTGTTATTAAATTAATGTTTTATTACTTTCCATTACAAATGCTGAAATTCTCACTCAATATCTTTACATTTATTCCAGAAAATTATCATATTTAATTTTGTTGCATTTCTTTTCTCACGGACAAAAACCTTTAAAATGACATTGCAAGTAATTGTTGGTTATATTTCATGAACTCATCATATGCTTGAAAATGAGACTCACCATATAGTTGTTGGAACAGCACACAGAATCTTTTGAATCTAGTTGTATAAATACAGAACAACTAGCAGTTAGCACCAGACTGATTGTTGTGTTGTTGGCTTATTTAAGTGGAGCTTCTGTTGATGCTGAACCGACTGAGTATATCCAGCATGTATGTAGTGATATCATATGAAGAATATCAGTATTCATATGAGTTACACGTTTGGGTAACATAAGCTAGTCTCCCCCAAACAATAACACCTCTCCACATCTACACATCAAAGTTATTGTGAGGCGCTGTATATGTGAATAAAGTTGATATGATAGTTGATCTAAATTTCAGTTGTTTTGTTGTCGCCCATTTTACAATATCAACATGTGCTCTATCAAAGAGCTAACTTTATAAATAGGAGTACAAATTATTGATAATTTAATCATGAATACAATGGTATGATAACCTATTCCAAGAAAATAACCTGTATTGGGTTTCATATTCAAAAGACATGTTTAAAAGATAACTTTATTTGTGAAAAATAATAGTCTCTATTAGTGTTGATAACTCTACAATTCTCTGTAAGTTTGCCCATTGTTACTTAAAATATATAAAATATTTAAATATTTTGCTTACTATCCTACCTATCTTTGTGGGCAAGCTAAAAAATTATATTTAATCTGAAATCAGGGGTCAACTGGGATTATGGTGAATAATTAGTGCAAACAATACAAAATGCCATAACAGTATCAACTTTGTAGTAAAGATGACATCACTTTTGTCTTGATCCCATGTGTCATCATAAAATAGTCCATCTTCTGAGAGTTGGGTCTCAGTGACCCTTAGGTCAGGCATACTCCAGGACTCGGATATTCTCCTCTCGGTCGCGGAGTACCTTCTGCAATCTGTTCTGGATCTTTTATGTTTTTCAAACAACTGCGTGTCTGATATTCGCCGAGACTGTGACAGTCTACGATTTTCAGAGATTTTTCTTTTGTGTTCATCGAAACTGTCTCCAAGACCTTTGAGACTTTTACCAACTACCGTAGCAACACAAAGTCGAGCAGCTATTAGAAGCCCTTGGCTTATGGATGGTGGTGGTCTGGAGGTCACAGGCATCATGTATTATTGTGGTTTGTCAAATGTTCAATGATATTTTTTCATCATAAAATTCCACCATGTGTTAACTTAAAGGGACATTTTGTTGAAGACAGCCTTTCCTTATTATCCTTCTGATATTATTGCCATATGCTGAAAGTAAAAAGAAGAATAGAAAAGACATTAACTCACATTCATACCAAACTATATTGAGTTATGTACACTAAATGTTTGGGTAAGCTTCATTCCCCTCCCTCTGTGGACCTTCAGGGCATCAACATGATTAATAAGGGGTGGTGACATTTAAATATCAAATGTGCTTTTATGATTATGGAAGCAGGTGATGTACTTCGGGTTTATAAGACATGCTGTACGAGAATATTGTTAAACAAAATAATTTATAAGATTTTGTATGATTTCACAACCACAGAAATAAATAATTTGTCATCAAAATAAACATGATAAATGTTCTTGCCCTATTAATATTTTAGCGTGGCCATTGTGGTCTGTTTTAATTTGGAACAATATGTATGTGGACTTATTGATCATCCATTTAGGTTACATGTAATCCCAGCTGTTTCTTATAATCCTGACAGTGCTGACCTATTGATTCATTAAGGTTGCATCTCATTCTAGTTGTGTGTTAAAAACAATTTACAATTTGAAATGGAAGCTGAACATTATTACTGGGTAGCTTGTAAACATACCGAATTTCCAAGCCAAGCAAATGATAAAAGCCTTCACCTGATTATAACTTCAGACTGACCTAGAATGAAATAATATTCTTTAGACTCAGGGCGCGTTTGTTTTGTTGTTGTGTGAATATATTGTGAACCCTGCACATTTGCTGTAATCATGAAATGTAAACCAGGTCAACCTCTGTCTGTTTCCAAAAGTAGAGTAAGACTGATATAACACAAACAGCTGAAGATCATATATTTTTCATGGTAAAATCCTTCATATAAAATATATCTCTTACCTAAGCGTGTGTGTAGTTGAATATAGAGAGTGTTTCCTTTAGCTATGTATGTAAATGTTGAGCTGCCCTCAGGTACATGACATCAGCACTGCTCCTATATGACCAAGGTTCAGAATGGTAACCAGTGATAACCTGGCTGCTACCATATACATGATATATCCCACATGAACCCATATAATAATCAAACTCTATCATCACATCTGTCTCCTGTGTCACATGTAATCATATCCTTTGTATTTGTGTATTTATGCCGAATCCAGACGGTGTGTTTACAAGGCAAATGTCCTGGTTAACAATCCCAATTCCAGCACATACAGTGCCGTACGGTCTGACAAGCAGCCGTTTCCTCAATCCTCGCATTGATCCATTTGCGCTGTGATTCCCTACCTCTGCCTGGTCAATATTCCTTCCTACCGTTTTGCCTCACCTATTTGAGAGGTTTTCACTTCCCAACATATCCTATGTTACCAGCCTGCTGGTTTCTGTTGGCATGGTTACAGCTACCAGAGCCCCAATATTTTACAAATCTGATATTGTGCACCCACTGGTACTGCACTGATGGCAAGCAATGGTAACAAACTGGTTTTCCTAAACCGTAAAGTGAATGAAAAAATGTAAGTGGCATTGATGGACCAATGAATACATATCATACAAAGATTTATATATAACCTCACGTCAGTATGAAGAAAAAGAGTGTAAAGGGCATAAAAAGCGTATTTTTTGGCTATTTTCCAAGTAAATGATTTATAAATTGCTTTAGGTTAAAGTGCATTTCATATGTACGAAATGTTTTACTTGTCACATTTAAAGGTAAAAACGCAACTAAAGCAGAATTATTATATTTATGTTAATGTATAAAAAAAGAACTAATTTATTATGGCATGTGATTTTTTTTTAAATTAGTAGGAAATGTCTTTTGGAGAACAAACTCTTCTGCAGTTGCTGGTTGTTACGGCACTTTCCTGGACCGGACTATGTTGTGTATCAGGGAATCTCCTTTGTATAAACATAAAGGGGTCACAAGTGCACTGCCACTTGACATCATGCCAGAGGTCTGGCCCGCCTTCCCCTTGCAACCCCATTAAACACTTACCATCATGCTTACACTCCTGATCATGCAATGCAATAGTCAGTAGATAATATGTAGGGAATTTCATATCACCCAATAATTATATCATATTATTTGAAATGATTTGTAAAGCATTTATGTGACACCGTAAAATGTTATGAATAAGGAGAGCCTGTTTACTTGAGGGTCAAATAACAAATTACAAAAACATCTGTTGTTTTTGTAATTTGTGAAGTTTTCTCAGTTTTCTTTTTTAATCAATTTTCAAACATTAAAAATTAAACACCAATATATTATGTAACAGCGTTAATTGATGTTCCCAAACAATGACAACAAAGCTGGTCTGTTTGAACACATGTATTGCAACTTGAACCCCGATCCGGACAGGCCCGGAACGATCCAACATAAATGTAGAACAGCCAAACAACAAACGGAACGGAGTGGAGTGGCGCAGCACCCCTCTTATTTATCTCTTATTTATCAAAATTAAATTTAGCTGGTTGAACAAATGTCAATATATGAGAAACTATAAATATCTACACTTGTAAGAAAAGTGATAATATAGTAAAAATGTCAATTGAATTGTACATAGTTTGGATGTATGAAATAACATGGTCATTAAACAAAAAGTCACAATGTCATAGATAATATGTCGCAATGTGAAGCAGTTGTATACACACATGTACAAAATGATATCAAGTCCTGTCAGTATCCACAATATGATATCAATTTCTGTCAGTATCCACATAAAACACACATCAAGTATTGAATAACACAAATCATGATATTTGGCGGCGCTAAGCTCACACCATTTCTAAAGGCATTATTATGGCCTTAAAAATTATTGGTTACTCCATAATCCAACTTTCATCCTGCCAAGCAGGTTTCTTCCTTGAACGTGTGGATCTGCGTGGTGCCGGTAAGGCAGACTCCTGTGGTGCAACGCTAATACTGTCTTTTGGTGCACCGTCAAAACTGTTAATTTGTACACTATCCATAGGATCATTTATGTTCTGTTCATCCTGTTGCACATCTGTCTCAACGACACCAGGGTCTGGAGGACGGGAAGGCGACCTGCCAAACAGAGGCTGCGGAGGATCCACTATAGCACTGGGTGGATTCGGGGGTGGTGCGATGGATCTGTCATCAGACTGTTGAGGCAGCAATGGCATGGCAGGCCTGTTATCCAAGACATTGTCCAGGCCACGGATTGGACCAGGCACAAATCTCTCAAGTGTGGTAGCTTGGATAGGGTAGCAATCCTCCACCCTGACATCGTATGTCTTTGATCGGAACTGGGACTTAATAAATTTCCGCACTTGACAATAGTCATCTGACACAGCCACCACCATATACTTCTCCCTTGCCTTGGTTTTATCCCTGTCACCCTTCAAGTAGACTAAATCTCCGACACTCGGGCAACTGACACCAGGTGGCACTGATGCTCCATGGTTCTTGGACTGAGAGCTAGGCCCATGACTGTAGGCCCGACTCAAGTGCTTTTGGAGTATGAGTTGGCGGTCATCAATGGGTAGCTGCTCCCCAGTAATCTGGTCCCTTTGCGTCCAAACCTCTCTAGCAGACAGACCGCCTTGACGGATCCTGGCATTCATGTTCGCTGTAGCAAGGGCAAGGGTCACTTTGGACAGTGGTCCACCACTGGGAGACATGTGAAGACACTCAAGCCCAAGCTCCTGAATGGCACGCTCCGCAATAGGATTCTTGTTCACATTCTTCTCCCTGCCAATCTCCAACCTGATTCCATGTTGCATAAATATTGGGTCATTTTGAAGGGCTTTCAGTCCAGGGGCCGGGTCGACTCGGATATGAGCACTGTTCTCACCAAGAGGACGTACTTGGGCACAAAGTGTGATGATGGCATCTCTCAGACAGGTGTGAGTCTCAGAATCAATGAAGTCAGTCAGAGTATAGGATGAAACAGATTCACGCAGAACCAGTACTAACTGCCTGTACCGTTTCATGACATCAGCGGCGAATGAGATCCCAATCACATCTGGTGGCTCACTTGTGCTCTGAGGGTAGAGATGCGTTGGAGTTGATTTGAGAGACGCACAGTGATGGCATGATGACGTCACGGTACTGGTAGCCTTCTCAATGTCTAGAGCAAAGAAATAACGGTTGAAAACCTGTTTGATTTGACTTTGTGCAGGATGGTTGAACCTGATATGAATCGCAGTTAGTAATCCGTCCACTACTGATCTGGGAACCACTATTCGCTCTCTGCTTGGCTGGAATGGCAGATCCGACCTGACCACTAGTACTCCATCATGTGCTACTTTGACTTGCCTGAGATAGCGTTTCACATCAGGGATTTTTGTCACCTTTTTGGAGGGCCTGGTCCCTTGTGTGAGATGAGAATGGGTCCGTCTCAAATCTGAACACTCCCTTTGTGTTGCGAGCCATGCAACCCTGCTGGTAAATGGCATCCTCACACTGCCCTCAGTGACATCCTTGACAGAGAGACCTCTGACTGCTGACTCACTTGTCTCACTGACGAACTTGCACATCTGGCATGACTGACTGATACACTCTACCGGGCTTCTACTAGCATAATCTGAGGGAAGGTTGGAGACACCTGCAATATGTCTGACCTGTATGCCGTACCAACTGATTGCTGTCAGGAAAGTAGTGATTCGAGCACTGGCAGAGAATTCCCCACGAAGAAGCCTGGAATAAGCCTGGACACAGGGCTTACTGTCGGTCAGCACCTGCACTGGTTGCACAGATTGCACAACATATGGAGAGAAGTGCTTGACAGCTGCTGAGATAGCAAGAGCCTCCAGCTCACATGGCAGCCACTTTGCTTGATAATCCTTGAGTTTTGCACTGAAAAAGCCACATAGAAGTAATTTCTCACCCCTGAGTGCGTACAGTGTGGCAGCCAAACCTCCATGCTTCCCAGATGCATCAGTCACTATCCACAGGGTATCTCGAGGATGAGGTAGGGTGATCACCTTGTTATCTTGCAGGGCCTTCTGTGCCATTTGAAAGTCATGTAAGAGCTCCGACGACCACACAATTTTGTCTTTTGATACTTTTCCTGCAATGGCACGGTCCAATGGCTCCAGGAACTGAGAGTAACCCCTCAAGACACGACTAAGGACCTTGCATGCCCCAATAAAGGAGCGGAGACCGGTCACTGTTGTGGGCGGCTCAACCACGGACAATGCAGCAATTTTGTGTGGGGTCGCACTGAGTGTACCCGCTGACCAGAGCCAGCCTAGGATGGTTGCTGACGTAGGGTGTATGACGGTTTTGGCGCCATTAAAGCCAAGATTGTTGTCGCTCATCTGTTCCAAGACTCTGACCCAATTTGCAAGCAACTCTTCAGGAGTGTCCCCGCCCACATAGAGATCGTCCGCTATCTTGGCTGCACAGCCCTCCGCGATGAGACCACCCATGACTCGTGACATGAGCTCCTCCAGACAGGTCTCGGAGCCCGGCATGCCCATTGCACACCGGGTGTAGACCCGTACACCCTTGTATGGGGTAACTACTCCGCAAAATTTCATTGAAGCCTTTGCTAATGGTATCTGATAGAAAGATTTCAGCAGGTCGGTAACTATTAGGTACTTCCATCTCCCGATATCGGTCAATACTGCATCTACATTGGGCATAAGTGAGGGCGAGGGCTTTGCATATTGGCCTACCTCAGCAAAAGAAGTTACCAGTCGTTTTCCCCCATTTGGTTTCCTGACCAAGAATGACATATTGAGATATTCAACATTCACCCCTACATCCTCTGGTTTGGCAAAAATGCCAGCACTTTCCAGTTGGTCAAACTTGTTCTGTAACTCCTGCATGGCCTCATGGTTGTATGAGGGCAGCCTGCCCTTGCGCTGAGGCGGTAGAGTCGGCCCCATATTCACTACTCCTTTGATATCACCACTGGCCCCATTGTACTTTGGAATTTTGGAACTGAATACATGGTTGAACTGTTGATTCACCCGACGAAACTCATCCCGGATATGTTCTGGCAGATTATTACCTGGGTCAACAGTCACTTGATCAGCGGAAGAGACAGGTTGAACAGCTCCCGTGCTCATCGGTGGCGCATTTTGGCCGCCACTGCGCTCCTCACTAGCAGACACAGTAGACCTGATTTGACACACATGCTCATGTTTATTTATGCGTACTGCGTCATAAGTGTTGTTGCAGAGACGTATATTGTGACCCACTGAAGTCACCAACTGCGCCGGGGGCCATGCTTTTTCGGGCTTGACACTCATATTTGATGGGCAATCGTATCTGGGCTCCAGTGCCCACTCAATGTCGGGGGTGGCGTCTTTGGGAGTAGACAGTTGAAGGAACTCACCAGGGAGAATGACAGACTGACAAGCAGGGCTGAGGACAGTTGCCTGTGTGCGACGCACTGCAGCGGATTTCCTGCTGGATGACCCATACTGTATCACCTCTGAGCCGTTAATGGTAATCTGGCGCAAGGCTGAGCGGGTACCTACATCATTCAGCTCCAGGAAGGGATTTCCTGCCAATACGTCTACATCCAACTTGTCAACCACCAATGCATCAAGCACGAAGACGTGACTGTCCCTCGTTAACTCACAATGAGTCTCTCCAACTACATCCAAAGGTGTGACACCATCTGCCTGATGTGCCATTTGAGTGGCTGGGGTGATATGCAGGCCAATAGCTCTGGCCACATTTGCACTGACCATATTCGTGGTAGCACCTGTATCAATAGTAAGTCTAACTGGGTGATGCTTGTAGTAGGCATTCAAAACTGGAGATTGGACCACACTAACCCGGTGAGATACAGGGTTGGGGAGCACCTCGTCGGGCTCCGCATCATCATATAGGTCATCATCCATCACCTCGTCATCACAATCTCCCACATAGCGGGTGCGGGCTATGGCTTGACGATCAGGTTCTGGGAGATACCTGCATCCACTGATGAAGTGAGTGTGATGCACCCGGCCAGCAGCTTTGCACAATACACATGACCGTGTAGTGTTTTTCCCTTTTTGGAATGTGGTAGGTTTGCTGGTACCAGACACAAATCGCCTATTGAAGTTGAAGGCAGATGCGCGCATGGCTTTTGTATCTTCCAATGTGTGAAGCTCGTCTAGCAGTGATGACAATGCCTGAGAAATCTCGGATTTCAGCGATGCTAATGTGCGATTGCGGAGTTCGGCACCATACCGCTGTTTGACAAGGAGCGGCAACCCGGGATGGACGAGGTGGAGCCACATGTAGGTGATTGTGTTCTCCAATGTGGGAGTGAGGTCCTCATCCTCGGCTACACGCACTCCATGATGCACCATACCCCCATCAGCTGTTAACAGATTGTCATCAAAGAAGGCGAGAATGCGCTGATACAAATCCTCTGGTTTTTCGCCTGCCTCCAGTTTGATACTGGCTAGGTCTAAAAAGTGTCCCCCTGTGGCTTGAAAACCATAATGCTCTCTGATAGATTGCCATATGCTGTTGAGGCTGGTGGAGGACTTTATTATTGTGTTTCTTGAGATGACACTGCAATAGTTAGCTATCTGACCCAGCATCAAGTCCAGTTGGGTATTTTTCTGGACAGCAGTTCGCCTATTGGCCACGTCAGCACCATCATCAGTAAAACCACGCAGGGGGGCTACTGCGGTTTTCTTGTGCCAGGTAAACTCTGGGTCCAGGAATGTGGCAAAATTATTATCTAGTGAGAGGATGTACAATAAATTTTGCCTCCAATTTTCAAAGGAGTTTATTGTCTCTTCTTTTGTCAATTGCCACTGCTTGGGAGCTTTAGTTGCCATGATTACTGCTGGTATACTGAGTATTGGGGTAGAAAAGTCCCTGGGAGATACTACAAATAGTCTATGTTATGCTGATTGTGCCCTTTACACAATACTTATCCTGATTCATGTGAGTGTGTATAACTGCACTACTGTCCTTGTGATTCAGGCGAGTGTGACAAAGTGAAGATGCTGGTCCGGTTGTTGACACATGAAATGTTCTCAGATATCTCTCCCAGCTGGTTAGTTGCCATTTACTTTCTTCTCTGTGTTGAAGGCTGTCTGGGTACGGTAGAACCGCTGCCACCACGTTAATTGATGTTCCCAAACAATGACAACAAAGCTGGTCTGTTTGAACACATGTATTGCAACTTGAACCCCGATCCGGACAGGCCCGGAACGATCCAACATAAATGTAGAACAGCCAAACAACAAACGGAACGGAATGGAGTGGCGCAGAAATCGTGAATGGTGACTAATGATTACGTGCGCGTCTTTGAACACCAGTCATCTGTGACAAATCAAGTTCGTCAATGAAATTCTCTGATAGATAGGATATATCAAACCAATTTTATCAAACCAATTTTGTAGACCTTTTTAGAATACAGGGTCTAAGACTAAGAATGAAATCTATGTCATAGGAAAGGCTCTGTTCTGAGAGACCTAGTATACTATAAGTGAACGGAGGCGACGAGGAACAATGTGTAAATCGTCACACAGCCCACATTTGTAGCCAGTGGGGTAGATACAGGGTTAAGGTAAGGTTAGGTCACACATGTCTCTTAGCATGCTAAGAGAGTGGTTGGGACTTTCTCTTGTGCATGAAAACAAATAAACACATATAACATTTTGAAAGACAGTGGAATTACAAGATAACATGTGAGACACAACATTCAGCTCAAGTGCAATTAGTGGTGGGTATCATAACACATAATTTTGGAGCGATATGTACTTCTGAGGGGCCTGCAGATCACAAACCTGCCTGTCAGTGTCACAGACTGGCGGACACCTCAACTGCATAAATAAACATAGAATTTGAATATTATTTGGCAAATGTAGAATATATGAAAATTAATAACTTTATGCACAAAAGAAAGGTATGCTATATGTTTGACTGTGTTAAAAATGTCTGAGTTTCAACTGCCAGTTTCAGACAGTTGCCTGTCACTGTACTCTACATTTACGGCAACTTCAAAATGATGAGAAAATATAAATATCATTTTCAAAAAGGAAACTGTATACAAATTCTTTTTTTTTAAAAGACTTTCTAGTTATGTGTTTAGTTTTTTATTCATTTTCGAAATACAAATGATACAAAAGGAGCAGACTTCAAACTTGTAAAAAAATAATAATACCTCACCTAAGCAATCTACTTGAGATGTTACATCTGCAATAACATGAATAAACCATAAATCTTAAATGAAAATTTGTTTTTCATGGTAAAAGGGGATATATCCATTTCTGGTAATGCTTATATTTCGTTTCAATTTGAGAAAACAATCCTCTCTCTACACGATCTACACGATATAGTACTGTTACCCATGGTTTGTGAGTATCCGTCGTTGGGGGACATGGACGGGGGATCGATACTCTACTCTGACTCTACTTTACTCGCTGGCTGTGAGGCGGGGCACGGAACCTAGCAACCCTATCTACCCATGTGAGGTGTGAGGTAATAAGGACTGCAGACACAGGATATACACTGCACAATAGTTACCTTTATTCGGTGCTATGAATCCTTGAGGCCACGGGCCGTGGCGCAGTTGGTTAGGGCGCCAGCTTATTAGCACCAGTTCCTCTGTGGTGATCCAAAGGTCTTGGGTTCGAACCCCGGCCATGCCGAGATTGAACTCATGATACAATTTCCCACATGAGCTGAGGCCTGTGCCAAAGGGTTAACCCGTTGTCCTTGTAAATCTGTGACCGGGTGGGTTGTCATGTCAAGGACCTGCGACATGACAATTCAGTGAGGCAGCACTATATCTGCTACAAGTAGGTCTCATCACGAAATAACTGGAATAATGTTGAAAGTGATGTAAAACCCCAAACAAACAAACAAACAAAAATGAATCCTTGTCTGGCTAGGCCGGCATGGCAATGAGCGAGGCATATGAACTACCCAAATGCATGATACTTATAGAGTCCTGAGAATACATAAAACACCCAAGTCTATGCGGTCACGATGCTGAGAGTCGTGGATCTTTCGTGGCAAGTGGACGCTGGTTCTCTGCTTTCCGGTCTCCGGTCTCTGCTCTCCGAGGATCCAACAGTTGCGGGCCCTTTTAAAGGATCATTGCGCGTCATGTGTGTGGTTTGCCTGCATGGCTTCCTTTTGCGACACTGGATGGACTCGTCTTGCCTGCGTGGCTTCCTTTTGCGACACGGGGGTTTTGCATGGGCTCGTCTACCTGCACGTGATCTCTTATGTCCGGTGAGTCATCTCCAGGTGCGGTGGTTAAGGCGATGCATCAACCTGCACTCGTTGACTTCACGCGGCACACAATATCTATGCATGATGTTCTGCCAGAGACCGTGATTGTCCATGATTGTCTATATATATTCTTAAGAGTCTCTGGGTAGGTAATCTATATCCTACAGTACGAGCTTGAAGCTATTATCCAGTTACCAATTATCAGTTCATTTTTCATTTTTTTTCCTGAAAATTTGACTTTGCGTTACATTTTAATTTAAAAACATATAATGCGATGCTCTTAAAATTTTCAGGGATTACTACCAGGGGGTAAATATATTGCCACAAAAAGTCTCGATGAAAAACAATAAATTTAAAGGTGAAAAAAAAATGATAAAATTGAACTTTGAGAAAAAACTAATGTATATTCTTCAATTAAAAATAATTAGAGATGTTTTGTAGGATATGGATTGTACATCCAGAGACTCTTGAGAATATTTAGACAATCATGGACAATCGCGATCTCTGGCAGAACGTCATGTACAGAGATTGTGTGTTGCGTACAGGTTGATGCATCGCCTTAACCACCACACTGAGAGATCACGTGCAGGCAAGCTCCACACATGACGCAGAGTGATCCTTTAAAACGGCCCGCAACCATTGGATCCTCGGAGAGCAGAACTTGGAGACCGAAGACGTCCAGCTACAGCGACCACTTGCCACGGAAGATCCACGACTCTCAGTGTCGTAACTGCATAGACTTGGGTGTTTTGTGTATTGTTAGGACTCTATAAGTATCATGCATTTGGGTAGTTCATATGCCTCGCTCATTGCCATGCCGGCCTAGCCAGACAAGGAAGATTCACAGCACCGAATAAAAGGTAACTATTGTGCAGTGTATATCCTGTGTCTGCAGTCCTTATTACCTCACACCTTCATATGGGTAGATAGGGTTGCTAGGTTCCGTGCCCCGCCTCACAGCCAGCGAGTACAGTACAGTACAGTACGGTAGGGTCAGAGTAGAGTATCGATCCCCCGTCCATATCCCCCCAACGACGGATACTCTCCATTCATGGGTAACAATTTGGTGGAGAATCCGGGTACCTCTCACATGGGAATGGAACGGGGGGCCATTCATGGGTAACAGTTTCAATGGTGTTGTCCTTTGTAGGGATTCATCTATAGGGTCCCTTGTACCTTCACAAATTTTTCACTAATTGATCATGAGCAGCTATCAGAAGGGGTTGAATTAAGAGGTCAAACATAAGGAAAAATTAAAAAATATGTGAAGATCAATTGTTTCCCTGTCATGCTAATGATCTTATACATTTCAAAATTCATACACATTCGCACATATATATGAATTCCAAATCTTTTATAATTTGCATACTCTGCATGGCGAGGTAGTCATATACTACTAGGTATAAATCCTGGCTCTGCTATGGAGAGTATAATTTGCAGCTCATATGATATTTTTGGGGGCACTAGCCAATATTTGATTTCCATAATATTTAGTGACTTTCACACACAATTCTATACTTAACAGTTTTAATAATGAATAAATAGCTTTATTAATTTGATGAGGATGTAGGGATTTTCCAATACTCAGGTTGTGCCTTTTGATTATGATTTTATAGCATTTTGAATGCGGGAAAGAAAAAAATCATAAGATTTTCCCCATCAAACCATGAAAATGATGAAATTGAATGAAATCAATATTTGAATTCTAAATTCTAATGTAATTAATTAAAAAAAGAGTGAAGACACATGCTTATTCTGTTCATTATATAAGCAAAAGCAAAAAATATTATGAAAAACATCAGTATCTATCAAATATTTTCATTTCCAAATTTGTGTGTGGCACACCAAAAAAGTCCAATGCAATTATTGTGAAGATGAACTGCCTCCTGAAAACTTATGATTAGATTTTTTTTTTCTCATTTAATTTAGCACGTTTATCTCATTATGGACATACACGGGAAGTCATCAACAAAACAGAGTCATTAATATTGTAATGAGTATTTTGAGCTCATCTTGCTCATAGCCCAATACACAGAAAAGGTGATATGAATATTGGCACAGGTCCTCGGAAAAAATTGCTTGTTTCAAAGCGAAAATAGAAAGATAACCCTTTAAAAAAAATAATTTTTATTTAAAGATCTAACCAATGGTATTGGTTTTGTTACATACATATATAAAAAAAGCATGAACATGATCAGCGAGGAAGGGTGTAGACTGGTGCCGCCCTCTGTGTATCCACTGTGTATCGATGTTCTTGACACTCGGCGGGGGACCAGTCTAGGAAGGGTGACGAGATTTATACCTCAGTGATGCGCGTATTGACGAGATTTCCAATGAATACGAGCATGCCGATTATTTCGTAACGTATTGATTAGTTGTGAACTATTTTGCGTCGGCCATCTTTAGACTGGTCCCCCATCGAGTGTCAAGAACATCGTGTATATACACAGATGGCGGTAACCAGTCTATGGCTGTACGCACCATTTTCGGGTGACGGGGTCAAATGAGGTGCGCTTTGTTTACAAATGTTTTTAACGATAAATATCTTGTTTCATGTATCATTCTTAAAAAAATACAGTAGTTGTCTGAGGTATAAAAACAAAACATGCCTCGTCGGGTCAGCTGTGTGAGCGGATTCAGTTCGTTGGTAATGGCGGACGGATACCCTTCGCCTTCGGCTCAGGGTATCCTTCCGCAATTCACCAACTCACTGAATCCGCTCACCCAGCTTCCCCGACTCGGTATGTTTTGTTATATGAAAAAAAAAAAAAGTTGCTATATGAGGTATTGGCTGCAATAAAAGTCACCACTGATAAGAGTGTGTGATCTCGCTGTTCCGTCACCACGTTGCCTGCCCTCTGGTGGAAGTGACGCTAAACTAATCTCCACTTCACTTTTGTTTTGCAAGTTTATGTGATGGGTTGCGCTTTTTGCATATTATGAATGGCACAATTATCACTTATTTGTTGTCATAATTACATTAGAAATGAAAATTACCTCCAATATGCCTATATTTCTGTATTAGAGCTTTGTTTTCAACCATCGGTAAATTGACCTAATTATTGACCTACTTATTGAGGCCCTGCTAGGTTTTGTACAAAGGGGTCTATATGGGTGAAATGCAGATATTTTTAGCCACCACGATTGAGAGATAGCTGCACAAGTGAGAGATAGCAAGTGATAAACTGTTACAACAGCAAGAGATAGCTGCATAAATAAGAGATAGCTGCATAAATAAAAGATAACTGCATAAATAAGAAATAGCTGCATAATTGAGAGATAGCTGCATCGAGACATGAAAAAGTGAGAGATAGTTACAACAAGTGAGAAATAGTTACAATATTTGCAATATTGAGAGATAGCTGCAATAGTGAGACAGTTACAACAGGGAGAGATAGCTGCATAACTGAGAGACAGCTACATAAGTGAGATGACTGCAAAGTGAGAGATAGTTACAGCAGTGAGAGATAGTTACAGCAGTGAGAGATAGCTGCACAAATGAGAGAGTTACATAAGTGAGATACCTGCACATGTAAGAGACAGCTGCATCAGTGAGATAGCTGTGCAAGGGAGAGACAGCTGCATAAGTGAGAGATAATAACAACAGCGAGAGACAGTTACAGCAGAGATAGATAGCTGCACAAGTGAGGGACAGCTGCATAAGTGAGAGATAGCTGCATATATGTGAGACAACTGCATCAGTGAGAGATAGTTGTACAAGGGAGAGACAGCTGCATAGGTGAGAGATAGTTACAAAAGTGAGACAGTTATAACACAGATAGATAACTGAACAAGTGAGAGACAACTGCATATGTGAGATAACTGCAAAGTGACAGATAGTTACAACAGTGAGAAATAGCTGCACAAGTGATGGGTAGTTACAGCAGAGATAGATAGCTGCACAAGTGAGAAACAGCTGCATAAGTGTGAGATAGCTGCACATGTAAGAGACAGCTGCATCAGTGAGATAGCTGTACAAGGGAGAGACAGCTGCATAAGTGAGAGATAATTACAACAGTGAGAGACAGTTATAGCAGTGAGAGACAGCTGCATAAGTGAGAGATAGCCACAACAGAGAGAGACAGCATCCTTTCCCAGCCGAAGGCACTTGTAAATATTAAAGCAAACTGATTTCATACATTTCAAAATCCATACTCATTCGCACATATATTTGAATTCCAATTTTTTTATAATGCACACATCAAAGTAAAAGTGCATCTTTTCAGAAAGCAACTTTAATGAGCTTTCAGTTCAATATTTAAATTTCCTGAGATTCATTGAGGAAATTTCTACACAAACTTTGACACTATCCTTGGACATTGTCAGCTTAGACTATGCAGTCCATTATATATGGACATGTTATTACTGTCTATTGTCAGCTGTATGGTGGACTCGATCTTCTGCCCCTCGCAATGAAAGGCCGAAAACAGCACTTGCCCTAGGCCCATATGTATGAGGGTCTCGTTCTCCCAGACTATTGACATGGCGCGGAAGTTGACAGAAATTGGGATTTTAACTTTTTCAATGCTCTTTGTAGGGGCTTTGACAAATGATATTCCATTTAAAGAGAAGTTTTTTGATCAGACACTGGATCACTATAACTTCTACACAAAGACATATGGCCAAGACACGTACAAACAACGATATTTGGTACAAGGTAAGAACTAGGTCCACTTTATTTTGATGGAATGCACTGAGCACACCCATTCATTCATTTTGATCAGCCGTTTTCAGACACTGATTTTAGTCTGTAAACCTAATCTAATAATATTACTAATATATATTAATTTTATTTTATGATAGTCAAATAGTTTGCACATGTTACATGGCTAATTGGTGTCAGTGTTATGTGAGTACAACAATTAATGAGTGACATGAAATCCAAATTAATCAAACAAAAATAATCAGAGGATGGAGCATTAGTTTTCAAGGGGTTGGAGGGCAAAAATAAAATCCTGATTTTTCCCTTAAGGTGAATGCTGATATATCAGGTCTCATCATGACATGACCAAAATAATTCACTTATGCAGCTGTTGCTCACTGTTGTATCCATCTATCAGCTATATCTCCATTATGCAGCTGTCTCATTATAGTATCCATCTCTAACTTGTGCAGCTATCTCCTACTTTTGCAGCTCACACTTGTGCAGCTATGCCTCACACAGCTGTGTCTCACTCATGCAGCTGTCTCTCAATTGTGCAGCTGTCTCTCACTTGTGCAGCTGTCTCTCACTTATGCAGCTGTATCTCACTTATGTAGCTGTCTCTCACTTATGTAGCTGTCTATGTAATGTCTGCAGTTTATCCATCAACGCCCCTTTGTGTAAAACCTTGCGGGACCTCCACTGGTTCAGTAATTAGGTCAAATTATGGACTGTTTGTTGAAAACAAAGCTCTAATACAGAAATATAGGCATAGTATGGGTAATATTTCATATCTAGCATAATTCTTACAAAAAATGAGTGAACACTACTCCATTCCCAATGCACATATTGCGCAAAACATCGCATAAACTTGCAAAATAAAACTGAAGTGGAGACTAGTTTAGCATCAATAAATTCCACTAGAGGGCAGGCAATGTAATGACGGAACAGCTAGACCGCACACTCTTTACAGTGGTGAATTTGTTATGCACTCCATACCTTACACAGCAATTTTTATTTTTTTTCAAAATCTTGTCACCCTTCCTCTCTGATCATGTTCATGCTTTTTTATATATGTATGTAACCATGTACAAAAGCCAACCACTTGTACAGCTGTATGGTAAATGTATTCTAATGGGAGGAGAATGTTTTCCATCTTTTATCCCAAATGTGGCAGAGGTAGTATATGATGCTACCTCACCATGCAGGGTAGTTTGATCCTAAATTTTCAAGAAATGTTTATCAAGAAATTTTGCATGACACCAAAGAATTGATATTTCTATCATTCTGTTGTGAATTTGGAGAAGAATGGGTCCACCATAGATTTTTTTAATGACAGTTTGTTTTCTACAATTTATAACTAAATTAAACAAGAAATAACTATCATGAATCAAACAATCATGATATTTCTATTGCAGATTATTCAGTATATGTTGACTGAGATGCTAACCAATAAGAATCTGTGACTAGTTATCTATTTGGCCACCAATCACTTCTCAGCAAGATTTCTTATAAATGACTTGTGGTCGATCCTGGGTACACCTTTTTATCTTTGGGGGGCAAGGATTGATATGAGAGAGAAGTTCTGTTTTGGACGGTAGATATGAAGTAATTAAAACAATACCATTCTGTAATTGGTTAGAGAAACTAGGTCATATTCTAATTAGCCATATTTTCATGCCCATACAATCAAAGGTAGCAATGAACCTTTTTCATGCACTGGGGTTCTAAACAGGGACTAGAACAGTGTTAAAGATTTTACCCTCAATGTACACATCCCAATAATTGCAATTCCCAAATAATTTATATTTGCCTCACTGACTGGCTCCCCCAGTCAGTAAGATAAACTGAGATAGTAAGGCCAGGGCCTGTTGCCTCCTTAAAAGATGTAATAATCAACCTGTCTGCTTGTCCAACCCATGTCTCCCCATGTCTCCCCACATGCATATATATATGAATCTTAATGATAAGCAGGACTGGCTTTTCAACACTTGGTCAGTCTCTAAGTTCCCTTCTGTCAATCCTCTCCAAAACTTTAAACAATATTTTGTCTTCTTCACTGTTATGACATATCAAAGTTTTTTTCTTCTTAAAAATTTGCTGCTCTGAAATATGTGTATTGAGAATGCACTGGAGCCTTGTTTCAAGACCCGGACGATAGCACTTGTGGTTGCCAGAGTTTTGTGCCCCAATTTTTATACTGTGTTACTTTATATCTAGACACTTAACAGAGCTATATCGTGAGGTCATTATGAGTTTTCTTATATTTTTTTAAATCATATATAACATTACTAATGGCACAAAACTACAAGAGGTATGTGATAAATCACTAATGTCCGTTATGACAGATTTTGGCCCTCAGTCCAGGTTCAGGGTGCCAGCATCCAAACCTCAGGTCAGAATGTATTATCAGGGATATAAGTATTTATTGAACCATGCCCTGAATACTAAGTTTGCTTTGTATGTATATTTACTAAAGCATGATATGATATCTATGGTGTATCTCATACCAAATATGTGAATTTTGTAGTAATTTGTGTAAATAAGATAAACACAGTGAACAGTTGGGACAGTAGCGAATAATTTCTTGCAAGTAAACTTTAATTTCTTCACTTGATTTGCTTTGTAAAGTTTAGTGTTACTGATTTATCTGTTGACTTGTAGATAAATGGTGGGCAGAGGGATATGGTCCCATCTTCTTCTACACCGGTAATGAAGGCAACGTGGAATCATTCTGGAATAATTCCGGATTCATCTTTGATATAGCACCTGAATTCAAGGCTCTCGTCATCTTTGCTGAACATGTGAGTGTTTTTAGTGTCCTCTCCTGAAGATTTCCAGATAGTATTAATATCTGGTGGTGACTGGTAAATAACCCAGATAAGTTGTTGAAGTGTGCTGTAAGCTTTTGTTGGAATGTGGACCCTGAAGTTGTTATCTCCTTATAATTATTAAAATATTAAAACTTCAACATATGTTGACTTGTCATAGTGCTTTCTGTGTCCCAACACAAGGACCACTTTAGATGTCTATCAAAATAGATGCTCATACAAAACAAGAAGATGATTTAAAAGGAGCTTTAAAAAATTGACAGCTGCCATAAAGAGAAACTTTCTAAAGATTCCAGGGAGACAGGACCACTGTGTCTTTATGTGCTTCTGATGAGGCTAAATTAAGGATGAGTGAAATCCTTCTACCTCAAACAATGGGCATATAACAAGAATATAATAAATTACAAAAATGATGATCAAAATTGTTTATTGAGATGTTTAGGTGAAAAATATGTTTTTTTCTTGGCAGTCATCAGTATAAGCTATTTATAGTAATAATAATCAATTTGGATTTATTTGAATTTTTCAAAGATGTTGCAGTTGAAACATAAGTTTTTCTTTTACAAATATTAACAATTTCAAAAATGGACACCAAAACAAATGATATCAAAGTCATTGCGATTGTTCGCATGAAAAGGCCTGGATTTCAGGCCTTGACATACACACTCGGGTTGGACACAATCAAGGTCACTAGAGGCAGTCACTTGACATGAAAAATCAAACTTGTGACCTGCATTTCTAACTTATGTTTTATTAAAATGCAAGGTCTCCTTGTCCTAAATCCAAAATCTTTTTGCACAAGGACATACCATTAAAATTTTATGGCTGCTTAACATACGTGTGTTGCAGGGGGTACGTACTCTACAAACTGTGTACACTGATTTTGGATAATTAAGAAATCTTATCCAAATTAGTTATATTAATGAAACAAATATAAAGCAAATAATTTAATATAGTGTATATAATGTTCTAACATAGTTAAAACTAAATTTGGACAACCAAAATTTTAAATATATAGAGAAAAAATGTTGAGACGGGGAAATAACATTTTGATATTTTCAGTACTGCTCCAAGCAAAGATTATGACAACAAATTAACTTCAAATGAATCTCAACTCATAATGCTTATCGACTGCAGATAAAGAAAGAATATTTGTGAAATATATAATATGCAACTGCCTAAGTATTTCACTTCTTATTGTTTTGAAAAAATTGATACATTACCTGGGGTACGTACTCTACACATAAACTAACACAGAAACAACACTGATTTTCACAACAAAAATTAAATTGAAATATTTACAAAACTGATTTTTATTTTGAATTGACTTGCAATTGACATTCCATAAATTTTTAAAACTTAGATATCTTCTTGAGCATCAAATAATTCTGTTACAGTATTGGGATGGGCTTCATCAAGGTCTGAATGTACACTCGGCAGTATTACAATGCAATAAAATATGTTTTGATGTCACCAAACATTTAAGATGTTGCTTATGATAACAAGCTGAATAATACCTTTTAGATAAAAAAAATAAACCATGAATCAGTGTACTATTTCCAAAACAATAAATATTTTGATGTCCTATACTTATTAAAAATAAACTTATGAATGTGCATTGTGTGCTGCACCTTTTTGTCAAGTTAAAGTTATCAACTAATATAAAGGATACATTGCACAAACAAGGTATATTTTGACTAATTATAATCCATTTAGTTTGTTTAGGATTGTCTAAGTTCACAGGCAAACCTGGATATTTCACAATACCTCAGAAAAAAATGTGTTTTTTTTTTTTAAGGAATTTCTGGTTTTAACCCCTGTAATAAAAAATCTACATTTCTAATAATGATTGATTGATTATATTTTATAGTTGTTTATACACGTACAATATAGGTACAAAAATATATTTGACCAATGTTGAGTATTGTAAGTGAAATAATTGTTGGTTGAAAATGAGATGTCTTGTCTGTTTGTAGTGTACGTACCCCCATCATAGCATATGTACCCCGTTGTACAAAGAGATGTTAGTGTTGGTCTTGATAGAATTTTAAATCATTTATGTTGTTTGTAAAGTGATGAGATGTCAAGTGGACAACTCTGTTAAAAAACCAGGTTTGATAATTATGTTTTGCCTTTTAACACAAAATTTCTAAAGATATGAAACATGACGTTGCCTCCATATTTTTAATTGTATTCTTGTTTAATTTACTCATTTTGGCTATGTTCTTTGAATAAGAAGTCCATAAACTTTTGTACTTGATGGATTCCTTGCTCTGTTTAGTTCATAAATTGTTATGAGCCATCTAGTCCAAGGGTGTTCAGTATTTGGTAAATATTACTCAAATGTTGTAGTGTACATACCCCAGAAGCAATTACATTTTAGTAAGTTCATGGAGTAGACTATACAGACTTTTATGATACTCATTTTACAATTAAATAATTATCAAACCATTTGTATTTACTTTTTATATACTTATTCAAAATTAACTTCAAAGTTTCACTTGGTCTGGCTAATGAATTTGGTAGAAATTCAAATATTACCAAAATTATTATAAGAATTTTGTGTAGAGAGCAAACACATAATTATTAAACAATTTCTAAAACTGTTGTTTTGTTAAACAGAGATGTCCACTTGACATCTCATCACTTTACAAACAATATAAATGATTTTAAAATCAATCAAGTCCAACACTAACACCTCTGTGAACAAGGGGGTACGTACTCTACAAGGGGGTACTTACTCAATACAGACTTCACATCTCATTTTCTGGTTTTAGGAGCATGCTTTCAACCAATAATTATCTCACTAATAATACTCAACAGTAGCTCAATATGACTGTATAATATGAAGTAGTTATCTTTTCTGGAACTACCAATTCACATGGGGGTACGTACTCTACGCATTTTTGTTGAAATTCTCCTCAAAACATGATATGGCATAATATTCACATAACAATGATTTGACTAACTTAAAATATTTATTTTTTTATTCCTTCATATGATATTGTCAAATGAAGGTATTTATTAATCCATTTGTGTTATTAATATTAGAAATGTAGACAGTGTTTTATTATTGGGGTTTTAAACCAGAAATTCCGTAACAAAACACATATTTTTCAGTGGTATCGTGGAATATGCAATTTGCAGTGATACCTTACACCAGACAATCTAAAAAAACTAGAGAAATAATTAGTCAAAATATGACTTATTTTTGCAATGTAACCTTTAAATTAATTGTGAAATTTACCTTGACAGAAAGGTACAACACATAATGAACATTCGTAACAGTTGATTTTTCATAAATTTCAGACGTTAAAATATTCACTGTGTTGGAAGTAATGCACCGATTCGTGATTTCTTTTTTTTATTTAAAAGGTATCATTCAGCTTGTTGTCATAAGTGGCATCTTGAATGTTTGGTGATGTCAAAAAATATTTCATTGCATTGTAACACTGTCAAATGTACATTCAGACCTTGATTGTGTCCAACCCGACTGGCCTGTCGGCCCGGAGCCAGCAAATCCTCTCTTTGGGCCAATGAATGCTCTGTTGTAGTGGCCCAGTTGGGCAACCATAGTGGCCCAAACTATCTTTTTGATTTTATTATTTTGTTCTAATCCGTGATAGATATTTGTCTCATATCATGATCAATGGACTTGTAAATTTTGATTGGGACAAGTAACCCCCACGAAAACACTGGTCTTTAGTGTATCACATATCCTTAGAAACATTGGGCCATACACCTCTCAAGCCCTGGTGGCCCAACTGGGCAACCAACATTTTTCCGTTATATCATAGCCTGCATTTGTGCGCTTCTCACCAAAATTGCAAAATTCAATCTTGGCTGTTACAAGACCGAACAGAAGTATGCAAACATGACGGAGGAGTCAACTTTGTTTTGAAAAACTTTGAGATGAGTTAAAAGCAGAAGAGATTTATAACTCACCCGAATGGTATATGGTTCTGTCATCTTTAATGACATTAAATATCCATACTCGCATTAGCTATGTATATTTTATGATTGTTTAACATTTTAATATTTATGTCATGTTTAATTTCAGTTGAAGAAAGAAATATTATTGATGTATATAAGGGTAAAAAGATGATTATTGTATTATTGAAGATGATGATGATAATGATGATGATGATAGGGATGACCATTTTTATTGCAGTATATATAATAAAGCATTGCTTTAATCCCAGTTTGACACCAGGTGGCACTAGTGTATGGAGTGAGCATGCTCACAGATGGTCGCTCGTGTTTGGAGATCAATCTGGGAGATCTCCATCATGTTCTATTTCTATGTCCTGCTGTGTAAACATCTCATAAATTTCCTACCAACAATTTCTCCATGACACTAGCAAATTCGTGGACTTTCTGAGCCTGTTTGAATCACTTGGTGGTTCTCATCTTGAATTATATACAGGGTAAGTACAGTTACAGTCAATTTTGATTTATTTATCTGATTTATCATTGTGGTCAGAGTGTTTGATTGACATGCATATGCTAATATTGTATCACATATGTGTGACATAGAATCAGGATCTGAGTTAAATATGGTGTGCTGGTCTCCTGTCCTATGACCTTCATATTACTTTATAACATATTTAAACTTATAATATTAGAAACAGATAGAAATGACAAAATTTTACTCAGTTTGTTTAAACATAGGTGCTTACAAAGAATGAAAATCATACACCATATGTGTGTGTGTGTGTGTATGTGTGTGTGAGTATATCATGTAAGACCAATATAAAATCACAATAAATTTATTGTGATTTTATACATCTAGATGTAGACAATCAAACAAAATGTCACTGCTAGGCGAAATGTTTCGTTATAACTTGGAATAAGAAACCATGGTTACCAATGCTCTGTCAGTGTCTGGTATTTCAGGGACATATAGGAAGAGGCTTCTATTTCTGGACGATCACTGTGCAATATTGTTCTATTTTGATTAATTTCAAAGTAATATATTTCATGAAGTATTCAAATTCGATTGAGACACATGGAATAATCCTACAAAGCCATGATTCTTTATGTTGCGGCAAGTTTATGCCACTCATTGTTGGCAAATTTATGCCACTCATTGTTGGCAAATTCATGCCACTCATTGTTGGCAAATTCATGGCACTCATTGTTGGCAAATTCATGGCACTCATTGTTGGCAAATTCATGCCACTCATTGTTGGCAAATTCATGCCACTCATTGTTGGCAAATTTATGCCACTCACTGTTGGCAAATTCATGCCACTCACTGTTGGCAAATTCATGCCACTCACTGTTGTCAAATTCATGCCACTCACTGTTGTCAAATTCATGCCACTCACTGTTGTCAAATTCATGCCACTCACTGTTGTCAAATTCATGCCACTCACTGTTGTCAAATTCATGCCACTCATTGTTGACAAATTCATGCCACTCACTGTTGTCAAATTCATGCCACTCACTGTTGTCAAATTCATGCCACTCACTGTTGTCAAATTCATGCCACTCACTGTTGTCAAATTCATGCCACTCACTGTTGTCAAATTCATGCCACTCACTGTTGTCAAATTCATGCCACTCATTGTTGACAAATTCATGCCACTCACTGTTGTCAAATTCATGCCACTCACTGTTGTCAAATTCACGCCACTCACTGTTGACAAATTCATGCCACTCATTGTTGGAACGTTTTATACCACATGTTTCGTACACATTATTGACTTGTTTATACCACATTCAACATTTGATCAGAACCTTTCTGAAAATAAAAGCATTTCATCTATTTGTAAAAAATATAATCATTTTGTAAAAAAACAGGAGACCATTCCACAACCCCAAATTTGGCAAGCAAACGCTGAACAAGACGAGTGAGGAAATAAGTTTGAGATGGCACGCCCAGATCAGTAGGGTGGTGAAATCGAGGAGATAACTGGCATTGATTTTTCAAATATCAGGAGACATGATGCTGATAGATTCTGAGGCTGATAGATTCTGGGCAAATATGCTGCATACACATATAGCTGATTGCAACGCCAAGGTCATACTGACAGGATGGCAACAAATCGCCTGTTGACAAAACTATTTTATTGGACCCACTCGCCTCCTTTAAAAGGAAATCCCACTCATTTATCCCAAGTGAGGGAGAGGTCCTAAACATTTGTTTGATTTCTTATTGATCGGCAGTTCTTTGGAGTATAATGTTCCAGGGTAGAAAATTGACATGAAAACCATCAATTTTGTCAAGGTGACTTTTACTGCTAGTGTTTTAAACACTACAATAACAAGGGATGCGCTCATTCATTATGGCATAGGATTGAATGATCTAGAGTGAATGCCAATGGCTATGAGTTCAAATCCCATGAGGTCACCAGTAATTTACAAATCTACTTAATTGGTATACTTTAGTGATGGGAGATAGGAAACTTTTATGTATAACAAGACAAAGAGTGGAGACTATAGGGAACAGCACTGTAGAGGTGATTGAGACATTTAAAGAGGATTTACGTTCATTTTGTTAGTGTCTGATTTAAATTATGATTCATAAAAATAACAAAAATAGAGTATGTCTGGAGGGTAGCATCTCCACATATTGGCTGTGATAATATGACCTTGACAGAAGAAGAGGTTTATCATGCACAATGCTTCACCAAACCCATATCTACAAAAAAGATTCTATCTATTTGGTTTATTTTTTATGTGGGAATCTTTCTTTTCTGTTATTTACCATGACAGTAGTTTTTTAAGAGGAAGCTAAGAAATAGTGATATAATATCATGCAGATTGTCTGTACTATGGGGATAATATTAGGATGAACATTGACAGTTTACTGACCAAATTTATTATCTATTATAGAGTCATTTATATAAGTGAAATTGTAAAATAAAGAATGGAGGAAAGGAAAATTAAATCAAATTGGACTGATCATAGATTGTTGATATCAATAAGACATAAATGTGTGCTTCAATATTGTGTTCATTACTTCAAACTATTGGCTTTCAGTGACTTCCATTGATATGGACATGTAAACATATATTGATATGACAAACAAACCTTTGTCAGATTTTTATTTATTTTATATGTTAAATATTCTGCTTTTTGTTATCTTTTTGGAATCCCCATAATCTCAAACTTGCATTTTTCAGACCTTTAGCATAAAACCTGGTAGAGAGTGAAAAGTGTTTCAACCAACAAAAAATTGTCAGTTAAAAAGTTTGGGCTTTCAGCTTTTTGAACAGCCAGAAAATGGATAAATGTATATTGGTGTATTTATTATGGATGAGGAGCACCTCCCAAAATGTTGTCTTTGCATGTGTGTGGTTGAGCAAATGTAATCAGTTAATGGTAGATTGAGTGTGGAGACACTGTTGTGATCGCTGGCTGATGCTACTAACAACAGCTGTACCAGCACACTCCTGGCCCACCCTATCCATGTCTAGTGCAAAAATACAAGCCTGCACTGGTTTGATTAACTGCACTTTTTTAAAATAGAAAATCAGGAAAGTTCGTGTAATTCTTTTCTGATATGACTAAATCATGGAAGCATGCCAGTTGCTGTGAGAGTGGATATTTAGTTTTAGTATTGTACAGAGCAGTTGATGTGAATGGACCCTATCAGTGACTTAAACTGTTTTAGAAAACACAAAGACCTAAAAAATAAAACTAGGTAAATAGAGATACATATAATTATTTGAAAGCTTTAGATTTTCAAACTAGATCCAGAGATTAAAAAATAAAGTTCCAGGTTGCCGAGCCAATACTAATGTTTAGCCCCACGTCATACACATACACTCGCAGATAGATATGTATATATATATATATACAAGGTTTCAGAGCCCTTTCATTGTGCTACCAATTACTAGTGTTTGCAACTTATCTCTCTTTATTCATAGCAATAATGACAGGTAAACAAGATGGGTGTGGTTCTAGGGAGAAATGGCATTGTCAGGTAGTTCACACCTATGCTGTTATTATCACGAAGGGAGATTTCTCTTAATTATATGGACTGTCTTCCTGGTATATCTTGAGAATACAGTTATGTTTCTACCTCTATTAGGGTTAGGATTCATCAACAGTCATACCTTGCTCCTTATTCTCCTGTCCACATACTTGCTGTACATAATAGCATTTCAGATATTTTAGTTATTATGTCAAATTAACTCAAAACAATATTTCAATAATGATATTTTGGAATATTTATATATATTGATATATCAAATTTCATTTAAGTAGGCCAAGAGTGCATAAAAATTAGTCTGGCAGGGATGAGAAACCAAACAAATATTTTGGCCTTGGAGTATGAAGGTAAATATCTCAACAGCAAAAATAATAATATATCAAAAATGATAATTATCAAAAATGATAATTACCTTTTTGTCATTTTTTGAATCATAATTACTTAAAGGATTTTAAACATATTTGCATTTTTGTTGTTGTTGAAAGATATACATTTTCATAGTTATGTACACAAATCAGGAAAATGAGAGGCGGAAAATTGAAACTTCTGAAGTTGAATGAGCATATGAAAGGTTTGAATGATAGGTGTGAGACACCTGAGTTACATCAGGTAGCATGAACATCTACATCTACAAGCTCACTGGGCAAAACCAGTTGGCATCCCGCTGAGATGAAGCACCTCACAATGAACCCCCATTCCACATCAACCCTCTAACAACACGAAGTTAGACCTTTTGAATTGCTAAATTTTGGTTTCAGTGAAACTCTAAGTATGGTGTAAGGATTTTGCTGTAATTAATAATGAGTGCGTAGTGTACATTGTAGTATATAAGGGGTCTGTCATGGGTTTCTCCTTGTCTGTAGGATGCCCAATCATGATCCAAAATTATTTGGGAAAAAAAGAAATTTAATGCATACAAATGTGTGTGTGTGTGAATTTCACTCATGTAATAATATTAGAGTGAAATGTTTATATTTTTCATATGAATAAAATATCGCTGTTTAAATATAAAATCATCTTAAGACATACTATTTAATGCTTTGAATAATTGAACCATCTGGAATCTGGACTTGAAACATACTTCCAGATTACTCATGGGCTTATATGCAAATATCCTAGGTGAGAATGAGTTTTTATTGCAACTTTGGTACATTTCGTAATTGCAACTTTGGGGCATTGAGAGGATCAGAAGACATTCCATACATTTTACCAAGATATGATAGAAAACATTGGTTTCTCTTCTCCAGACTTGTAAATGTTGAGTACTAATATTGAAGTATAATATTGTAATAAGTAAAGGTTATAAACAAAAGTTAAAATTTGTAATCATCTGTAATATATCCACAAAATCTAATATGTGAAAGTGATATGGGGAAAGGTTCAGACAATAAAGGTGAAGGGTGCTCAATGCAGTATGACAGGATGGTAAGGCTTAGCAAACAACTCACCACTGCAGACGTTTAGCTTTTGACCCTCTGCCCATGCTTCCAGGCTTAGCAAACAACTCACCACTGCAGACGTTTAGCTTTTGACCCTCTGCCCATGCTTCCAGGCTTAGCAAACAACTCACCACTGCAGACGTTTAGCTTTTGACCCTCTGCCCATGCTTCCAGGCTTAGCAAACAACTCACCACTGCAGACGTTTAGCTTTTGACCCTCAGCCCATGCTTCCAGGCTTAGCAAACAACTCACCACTGCAGACATTTAGCCTTCGACCCTCTGCCCATGCTTCCAGGCTTAGCAAACAACTCACCACTGCAGACGTTTAGCTTTTGACCCTCTGCCCATGCTTCCAGGCTTAGCAAACAACTCACCACTGCAGACATTTAGCCTTCGACCCTCTGCCCATGCTTCCAGGCTTAGCAAACAACTCACCACTGCAGACATTTAGCCTTCGACCCTCTGCCCATGCTTCCAGGCTTAGCAAACAACTCACCACTGCAGACATTTAGCCTTCGACCCTCTGCCCATGCTTCCAGGCTTAGCAAGCAACTCACCACTGCAGACGTTTAGCTTTTGACCCTCTGCCCATGCTTCCAGGCTTAGCAGGCAACTCACCACTGCAGACGTTTAGCTTTTGACCCTCTGCCCATGCTTCCAGGCTTAGCAAGCAACTCACCACTGCAGACGTTTAGCTTTTGACCCTCTGCCCATGCTTCCAGGCTTAGCAAGCAACTCACCACTGCAGACGTTTAGCTTTTGACCCTCTGCCCATGCTTCCAGGCTTAGCAAACAACTCACCACTGCAGACGTTTAGCCTTCGACCCTCTGCCCATGCTTCCAGGCTTAGCAGGCAACTCACCACTGCAGACGTTTAGCTTTTGACCCTCTGCCCATGCTTCCAGGCTTAGCAAGCAACTCACCACTGCAGACGTTTAGCTTTTGACCCTCTGCCCATGCTTCCAGGCTTAGCAGGCAACTCACCACTGCAGACGTTTAGCTTTTGACCCTCTGCCCATGCTTCCAGGCTTAGCAAGCAACTCACCACTGCAGACGTTTAGCTTTTGACCCTCTGCCCATGCTTCCAGGCTTAGCAAGCAACTCACCACTGCAGACGTTTAGCTTTTGACCCTCTGCCCATGCTTCCAGGCTTAGCAAACAACTCACCACTGCAGACGTTTAGCCTTCGACCCTCTGCCCATGCTTCCAGGCTTAGCAGGCAACTCACCACTGCAGACGTTTAGCTTTTGACCCTCTGCCCATGCTTCCAGGCTTAGCAAGCAACTCACCACTGCAGACGTTTAGCTTTTGACCCTCTGCCCATGCTTCCAGGCTTAGCAAGCAACTCACCACTGCAGACGTTTAGCTTTTGACCCTCTGCCCATGCTTCCAGGCTTAGCAAGCAACTCACCACTGCAGACGTTTAGCTTTTGACCCTCTGCCCATGCTTCCAGGCTTAGCAAGCAACTCACCACTGCAGACGTTTAGCTTTTGACCCTCTGCCCATGCTTCCAGGCTTAGCAGGCAACTCACCACTGCAGACGTTTAGCCTTCGACCCTTTGCCCATGCTTCCAGGCTTAGCAAGCAACTCACCACTGCAGACGTTTAGCTTTTGACCCTCTGCCCATGCTTCCAGGCTTAGCAAGCAACTCACCACTGCAGACGTTTAGCTTTTGACCCTCTGCCCATGCTTCCAGGCTTAGCAGGCAACTCACCACTGCAGACGTTTAGCTTTTGACCCTCTGCCCATGCTTCCAGGCTTAGCAAGCAACTCACCACTGCAGACGTTTAGCTTTTGACCCTCTGCCCATGCTTCCAGGCTTAGTAGGCAACTCACCACTGCAGACGTTTAGCTTTTGACCCTCTGCCCATGCTTCCAGGCTTAGCAAGCAACTCACCACTGCAGACGTTTAGCTTTTGACCCTCTGCCCATGCTTCCAGGCTTAGCAAACAACTCACCACTGCAGACATTTAGCCTTCGACCCTCTGCCCAGGCTTCCAGGCTTAGCAAACAACTCACCACTGCAGACGTTTAGCCTTCGACCCCACCCCTTATATCAGCTCTCTTCGATGAAGGAGAAGGCTTAAACTCAGTCAAATACCTTTCACTCCCGTCACAAAAAATTCCAATGAGCTATTAAAAAATGATCCTTATAAGCATACTTGATGTCATGATTTTCCCAATCTTCTGAGTGTTCTTAAAGAGGCATGAAAGTTGAAATGTTGCCATGTGGAGATATGGGACAGTATTCCTGATATATTGACGATTGCATTAAGGCATGTTATGGACTTGTGAAATGTGCATTATAATAACAAATTGGGTCATACTACTTTTAAGCATTTTATACCACTTTGTGGATTTGTCATAAAAAGGAAATATTGACATTTTAAAATAGAAATGTCCAACTTTGTTATATTAAAGTACCTCTTTACATGGGCATTAAGTTTTAGTCCATATTCGTCAAATTTCATAAGGGAATGATATAACCAAAGCATGTAATAAAAGTGAAGACAGTATTTGAATATACCAAATGACTTTGACACCTTCCAACCTAATGACCCCTAAATGGCATACTTCACAATAAGGCCACCTTTACCGTATTTACTTGTGTATAAGATGACTCGTGTATAAGACGAACCCCCAAAATTGAGGTTATTTTGCCTGAAAAGACCAATTTCGGAATATAAGATGAGTCGTTTTTTTACTTGAAACATTGGCACTGCTACCATTCAAGTTTGGCAGCCATTTTTACAGTGAAAAATAAATGACAAAAACCTCGTCTTTTACACAAGTAAATACGGTATATATATTAAAAAACCTGAAGATTTTTTTTGTCATATCTCCAATGTCTTTTTGTCATATCTCAAATGCCTTTGTGCACCACCAATTGCTTCATGCCCAACATTTGTGCCATCAAATGTGTTTGGTCATTCTTCTCTTCATCAGGATACTCATTGCAATTAAATAAGCCTATACAACCAAAGTTATTTAACATTTTGTATCTTGCTCTTTCAAGTCCCAAAGCCTGAGTAAAGTGAATAAATATATGTTCCAAATGTATTTGTAGTTGATGTTATTACACCTTAGATAAATTGGAAATATTACAAAGGAACCGTTTTTGTTTTTCTTGTGTTGATGAGCAATATGAATTTCAAGTTTTGTCTGAATCGGGCATATTAAAGCAAGGGTACTCTAGGGATCATTGTAATATATGTATTTATATAAATATGTGTAAACGAGACATTGATTGGTAGTGAAGACACTAGGGAAGGGCTAAATCGGACCTTCATTCAAAGGAACATTAGCAGTGAAAGATCAAGAAATTCAGTCATTTCTGGAACCCATTGTTCTCATTGGGCTATATGGAAAAATATGGATGTGAGGGTTTTTATTTAACTTTGTAATCAGCATTTATAGATGGTGTATACATGTCAATGAGTGGCTATGTGGCAGAGGAACCGTGACAAATATGCATCTACTCTAGTGACAGGGTGAGCTGAGATGTGCCTGAGCACTGCCCATAATAGCCACTAAGGTGGTCACTGGCCAGCCAATCACAGGGACAATGACTGGCAGTGACAGAGCCATCGCTACCGTGGGGCCCCCCGCACAACAACAGGGCAGCACAATACAAGCAGAAGTGTGCACAACAATTGAGTTATAGATATGACAGGAGATTTGTGAGAGAGGTTTATTGGCAGGATGCGTCATTATCACTATTGTTAGCAGATACAGATACAATATATCCCAGCAGTGAGCATGCTAGAGTGGGTTTGAGACTAGCCTGTAATAGAATAGAGCAGTATATGGCAAGAACATTGTGTCTTAGGAGGGTAGTGACTTTTACATATATTATAAAATCATATAAATGCTGATTCCCTCTTCATCTATTGAATAAGCATTCACAAATGTTCACCATTTATTTACTGGTTGAGCATTTAGAAATGACAGGTCATCTTTCAAATATTAGATGTATTTACCTTTTAAAAAATACCTTGAGAGTTGTTTTAGTCTATTAAAACAATGTTCAATAGGAGCTTGGAATGTTGGCAATAAATGGATCTTATTACATATTACACATATAACAAGAACACATTTTTTTATATAAAACTTTTAGAGAAAAACTTACTTTGGTGTAGAATTTTGAACAGGTCAGTAATTATCACTATTATCATGTTGAGTTAGTTGGTTAGAGTGCCAGCTTATTAGCACAAGTTCCTCTGTGGCATCCAAAGGTCTTGGGTTTGATCCCCGGCCATGCCGAGATTGAACTCATGACTCAATTTCACGTATCAGCTGAGGCCTGTGCCAAAAGGGTTAACCCGTTGTCCTTGTAAATCTGTGACCGGGCGGGTTGTCATGTCAAGGACCTGCAACATGACAATTCAGTGAGGCAGCACTATATCTGCTACAAGTAGGTCTCATCACGAAATGACTGGAATAATGTTAAAAAGTGATGTAAAACCCCAAACAAACAAACAAACAAATTATCATGTTGATGTTGCCTTATGAGCCAATTTTTTTATCATTTTAATGGGCATAACTGACATCTTTCATGCTTAGTTGATAATCATTTCACAAATATTTAAAGTTAGTTAGCAACAATTATATTTGTTTCAAATGATGTTGACCATATTACTTAAATTCAGAAGATTGTTATCTAATGTATTCCTGCTGTACATGTTTATACTCTCTCATATTAACAAAGGTTTACTTTGATAAAGATCATAATAATACATTTCTTAGCTGTGCTGACAATATCAAGGAAGAGGGGGAATTTTCTGTCATTCTGTCTGTCCATAATATTCAAATTTGAAACTACTGGATGGAGTTCTTAGCTCTTCCTGTGCATTAAAATATCAGTCACCTGGAACAACTAGTACCTCACAATATAGCTTCATTTTGAGACTTTGAGAAAATGGAAGGTGATGGTGACTGAGTGGCAGCCATATTTAATTTTAGATAATTACTCAAGAATTCAAGGAACTTTCCTGATCAGCAGATAATTGATTGGAGAAAGACAATGCCACCATATTGGATACAATATTTGTCTAAACCTGCAAAACTGGGTTAATACTGAAAATTATCATTTGAAAAGCAATTTGTAGGCATTATTAAAAATTTATCACAAGCATTACCAAAAACCATCAAAATAGCTTCTAGGCTTTCTGTCTTTGTTTATGTTGTGCCAACTCGATATTTCAGAATAACTAATTTATGAAAGATTGAGATAAAGACAGCACTGTTTAGTGTTTAACATCCTCAGTTTGTAGGAAGAAAGCAATAATTTTGGAAACTAAATCTACAAATGGAATCTTTTAAAAATCTATAAATGGTTTCTTCTTAAAAGAGATCTTTCTTGTTTATTCTAAGTTTGACATGGGGACGTGAGTGCTTGTTTTCATGGTGGAAGATGAGGCTGAGCATGGCATAAAGCTATTTCTGCTGGTACAGTGTGTGTGGTGTCTACGGCGTCAGAGCCAGTGCACCCATAACAAGCCTCACATCACAAGCAATGGCCTGTTTGTCTCAGACTGAGAGGCCTTTTTTGTGATGATAATAAGCTTTTCTGGCCTTGTCATGTACAGATGACGGAGAGCGGTCACTGCCCAAGGCTGATGGACAGGATGAGAGTCCATAACAGCTGCAAAGACCACACAAGAAAAGTAAGCCACCGAGGAAGAAGCTAATAGCAGAATACACTGGCACCATTATATTCCAAGTCCAGTTTGGTTTTGGAGGTACCTGGATAAAAAAATAAAATAGTTGAGGCATGGATGTGGTCTCCAGGAAACGTTGGACATGATGGATGATCCTGTACACAAGTAGAATTCCTGGCAATTCTCAACTATAGTTACCACCACCAACACGAGCCTCTCCCTCAAATATTGGAAAACGGTTCAGTCGAATAGTTGTCATATGTACTTTTGTGTTGATGAAGTGTAGGGAATTTGTATACTATAAAATGAAGTTTGGCCAGTGAGTCAATATCAGAGATTGTTTATGTGCTGAGACGCAGAGTATTAAGGCAACAAGTTGGTCTCTCATATCGGTTCTGTGTGAGAATAATATCAGCATCTAAATATCTGGCCACGCTTGGACACTGAATATCACTGGTAAGATTCCACATTATTCCTATACTGTCTCTATTGCACCAATAGCATAACATTCAAAAGGTTTGTTTTCAAGGAAGGAAAAAAAGTAGTTTAAAGCAGAAAGTTGTTTGATGTAAAAGTTTGTTTCTGTTTATATCAAATATAGAGTGAAATGTGTAATTAGAGATCAGACAGAAGCAATCTGTCAGCCAGGATACTACTGAGACATTAGGCAAATATAAGCCATCTGTCAGCCAGGATGCGACTGAGACATTAGGCAAATATGAGCTATCTGTCAGCCAGGATGCGACTGAGACATTAGGCAAATATAAGCCATCTGTCAGCCAGGATACTACTGAGACATTAGGCAAATATAAGCCATTTGTCAGCCAGGATGCGACTGAGACATTAGGCAAATATAAGCCATCTGTCAGCCAGGATGCGACTGAGACATTAGGCAAATATAAGCCATATGTCAGCCAGGATGCTACTGAGACATTAGGCAAATATAAGCCATCTGTTAGCCAGGATGCGACTGAGACATTAGGCAAATATAAGCCATCTGTCAGCCAGGATGCGACTGAGACATTAGGCAAATATAAGCCATCTGTCAGCCAGGATGCTACTGAGACATTAGGCAAATATAAGCCATCTGTCAGCCAGGATGCGACTGAGACATTAGGCAAATATAAGCCATCTGTCAGCCAGGATGCAACTGAGACATTAGGCAAATATAAGCTATCTGTCAGCCAGGATGCTACTGAGACATTAGGCAAATATAAGCCATTTGTCAGCCAGGATGCGACTGAGACATTAGGCAAATATAAGCCATTTGTCAGCCAGGATGCGACTGAGACATTAGGCAAATATAAGCCATTTGTCAGCCAGGATACTACTGAGACATTAGGCAAATATAAGCCATTTGTCAGCCAGGATGCGACTGAGACATTAGGCAAATATAAGCTATCTGTCAGCCAGGATGCTACTGAGACATTAGGCAAATATAGAATAGCGTATAGATAGAGAAATACAATTGAGCTAGGCTTGTTTTGGAGGGACCTTGATGCTGCGTGTATAAATAAGGTTTGAAAGCTGCTTCTGATTAAGTGGGGCCTGCTGATCAGTTCAGTGGCAGTGAGTCCTGCTGGTCGGGGCCTGGGCAAAGTTTGCAGTTGGCAGGCATGTCATTTGGAGGAGGATATGAGAGCTGACATATCAGCAGTCAGTTAGCCATCATGCTCTCGTATTGTTTAGTTTAATGAGGAGATTTGTGTTGGACGCCAACCTCAGACAAACATGCCATATTTTGTGAGCACATAAATTGGCCAGACATTAGGCATACAGCTTTGATGGTGAAACAGCTTGATTACATTATTATAGAGGTGAGAGCACTCCCTGCTACATCCTCTAACTTCTGCCCATATAAATTGCCAATTTCCCAAGATGGATTGCAATATATGAATGTTTAAAGTCGAGGGGAATATATATACCAATCATCTAAAAACACATTTAGAGATGTTTGCATATCTGTTGTTATTTGAAGACAGATATTAAAACATTCAAACACCAGTCACCAGGTGAGTCCAACACTTTCATTGGTTACGAGGAATCATAAACACATACTTAACTTAATAACCTTTATATCATACTTTGTATAACAATGAAGTCATGCTTTAAGTTACCATGAAGTCATGCTTTGAGTAACCACAGAGTCATGTTTTAAATAACCCTGAGGTCATGCTTTGAATAATCATGAAGTCATGTTTTGAATAATCATGAAGTCATATTTAAAGTGACCATGAAGTCATGCTTTGAGTACCCATAAAAAGTCATACTCAACCTTCAACCTTGAAATCATGTTTTGAGTAATCGTAAAATGTCATGCTTTGGGTAACCTTGAAGTCACGCTTCTTATGGCTCCATACCTGAGCTGTGCCTGAAGTTTACCTGACAATATTGGGTCACTTAGAGGTCACTACTATGAAATTCAAATATGAATTTGCAAGGCCAATTATACACTTGGACCAAACTAGAAAGATATTACACAGAGTGTTGGCTATATGAGATCCTGGGTGGAGGTTTATATGCATTGGGGGATGCTATTTGTTCAGTATGGGTGTTACATATGATAGTACTTCCTGACATATGTGGTCATAACACTGGGCATGCATAATCAATCTATATAGAGATATTCTCATGTTGATCCTCATACACATTGCTTTGATCTTATTAATCAGCAAATGATTGTTTTTATATATTTTACAAAAAATATTCAGTTTAGTTTTTACCTGAGACTGGATAATGTCCGATGGAACATCAAATGCTCTGTGAACAAAAAAGAAAGAAAAAAGATATTTTCGATATTAAGATAATGGTCATCAATATGAGATTGATTATGACATTAATCTGCATGATAGGAATAAGATTAATAAAATCATCAATTAGTTGATTGACAATTCCTGATACAGGGAAAGGTTGGACATATTTGAAAAGAAAATAGACAAATCATGATATTCCTTGCAATCAATTTCATGAAAATGACCAAAAGACGTGACATCACATCTTAGTAGATAATGACTGATATTATGATTCCAGTAATCGCCAAATGTCTTCATTTCTAATCGGCTATTTTTGGTGATGAAGCATAAAAATAGGTTCAACAATACATGACAAAAGCATGTGTTTCATATGTATATTATTAGGCATTGTCTATTCCTATTGATCTCTTACTTGTAACAGGAAACTGAATGCAAATGTAATCTAAACTCTATTGCAGGACATTCTCTCAGTTCCTTGCAAACTGCATTGCACCTCCCCTGAACTCAATGCTGCTGAACACCTAACTTGATCCTGGCTCATCTTGCTGATTGCTCAGATCTGCAAACATTGAGATCACTTTCTGGTAAAGTTGCTTGCTTAATGTATGATACAGAGAGAGTGTCATGCACAGCTGATGTCCATATTGTGACCCCCTGCAGTGTTTCATTAAGCTGATGTGCATGAACTCTTGCTGCGACAAGGTAGATTGTTAGAGAATGATGCAGAAGAAAACTGGCAAACTACATGTACGTGTATATCACAAAAGGTTTACCAAGGAATATTCATACGAAACTGATAAAGAACATTGCCCAGTAAACCAACATGTCAGATTTTCTTCATCATATCAGCAGTGTTAGCAATCATTTTTCTCCACTATTTGTATAATTCTCTGGGCCACTTACCAGCTCATTAGCACTCTATGCTGAGCATTTATAAGATTCTACTGGTTTTCATCAAAATAGACTTTGCAAGCAACTACATATGTGCTTCTCATGAGGTGATCAATGCTCTTGAGCATATAACATGGGACTGTTTTATTCCCTAGCCTATCATTTAGCATGTTATTATCAGTTTGACGATGAGGCAGGGTTGTGCCATGAGTCACCTTGTCAATGTTACGACACTAGGGCTGCCATATTAGAAACTACTCTTCTTACTAAGTGCAGAGCAAACAGGTTCAGGCAATGTATAATGACATGAATACTACTTCATCAACACGCCATTATCAATAGTCAGGGAGATGTGAAACTTATGGAATAATATTAATCAGGTTAATCAACATCATCAGGAGGTGGTATTTTTTTGCATTAATACCTAATTAGGAAAACATGATATGTGCCACATATTGGGTTCAGTTGTTAATGAGGAGAACTCATCTTTCATCATGTAACATAAAGCAGTATCAGTGTGCATATATTTTGAAATTAATGGTAATTCAAACAAATGAGATTTCTCAGTGAACAGGCACCTTGAAAGAAGCCTCTAGTAGTTAAATTAAATCAATCTATGGGAATCTACTGTACATGATATGAAATATATGTTAATATTTTCTTTCAGTGCAAAATATGAATGGATTAATTGACACCAATTATTCAAATGTTTAGAGACTTCTTATAGTTGTGATTATTGGGTGACATATTCTTTTCTATTTATTTCAGGCACTGATTCATGACAGCGTGCTGATCATGACAGCGTGCTGGGAAGGTGTAGGTGGCAGAGTATAGGTGGCAGAGTGCAGGTGGCAGAGTGGAGGCAGCTGTGTGCAGGCGGTAGAGTGCAGGCGGCAAAGTGCAGGTGGCCGAGTGCAGGTGGCCGAGTGCAGGTGGCCGAGTGCAGGTGGCTGAGTGCAGGTGGCTGAGTGCAGGTGGCTGAGTGCAGGTGGCTGAGTGCAGGTGGCTGAGTGCAGGTGGCCGAGTGCAGGTGGCCGAGTGCAGGTGGCCGAGTGCAGGTGGCTGAGTGCAGGTGGCAGAGTGCAGGTGGCATGGCAGTGCTCCTTGTTGTCCATCCATCACCAGCAGCCACCAGCCAGGACTCCTAACCGTCATCATCACGTCCCTGTAACCACTGCAAGCCAAAATATGAGCAACTTCTCAACACATCTTTGCATATGAAAGGATTTTACTACTTCCGTGAGAGATATATCTCTTTGTTTTTCTTTGGTTATTTTTCTCAACCTTCTAATGACAAATTTGAAGTGGCAATAACATGTCTGAAAGCAGAATAGAAACATACGAAAACAAAATCTTTCATATTGGATTGTCACAATTAACATATATGGAAGAGTACATCATAACATTAAGTGCTTTCAAATTCATGATAAGTTCTGAGAAGTTTCTGAAAGATGGAGACCGAGATTTTGGAATGGCAAGACAAAGAGGGATCGGCTTGGACATTATTGAGTGTGAATACAGTAAAAGCTTGCCTGTGTGGTGATGATGCTAGTAACTCATGGTAAAAACAGTCCAGTTCAGACCAGCATTGCATCACAAAACACACACTCTACTCAACACAGAACAAACAAACACTTCAAACACACAGGACCTAATACACACTGAAGTGACATGTATTTATAGGAACTAATCTATCAAGAAGACGGCCAGATCAAGACTCTATTTCTGCAGAAGTTATTGCCTTTGCATTAACTGTACAGAGAGAGGATGAAGTGTGGCATATATCTGTTTGATTGCACGATATTAGAGAGGTAATGGATGTGTAGGTTACATGGAATCAATATCTGGTGGTAAGTGGGTGACAAGGTTATGTAATAAATCAGTGCTTGTTGAGTAAGACAATTGTCTGAAAGCCCTCGTCTTCCCCGGAGGATCAATGGCAGGAAGGGCTAATTGCTTTATGCTGAAGGCATCCCTTATTATTAGGGTGTAGGCTATTAGACTGTGAAACATTCTGAAAATGATTCAAGGCCCTGCAAGGATAGCAAATGATGCCACCATTTCTATATGGAGGGGTATAAGTAAATGAGACACAGAAATGGACACAATGGGTTAAAATTAACACTGTAATTGAAAAAAGTAATCCGTTAAAATCATATAAACATGTTTTGCCTGGCATTGGATAATAATAATGATATTGTGATCCACAATTGACTGGACCGCTTAAAACCTCATGCACTTGAGAGACTGTACAATGCTGCCCAAACCAATATATTAGAGAGGAGAGGGATTCCTTCTATGTAGAGTGACGATGCTGGTTGGACAAGATGACAGTCGCATGAATACAAAGCCAGGCATATCCATTTAAAATAATATACTCCGAAATTGGACCACGCACTCAAAAGAAACCATCAAGATGGCTTTCACGTTTGAGACTTTTTTAACTCTCCTGATGACAATCTGTGTAATCGTGGCCAACATTCTTATACTGTGTGTGGTCTTTAAGACTGATCGACTTGATTGTATCAATAAATATTTCTTTGTGTCTTTGACAGTGAGTGACCTTTGTATTGGGGTCATTGTGATTCCATTTTCATTCTGGGCCTCGATATATGAGCGATGGATCTACGGCTCCAAGTTTTGCCACATCGAAGCTTATCTCGCTGCAATTTTCTGGATTGCATCCATTTATTCTATGACATGGATTAGTATTGATCACTATGTAGCCATCCGCAAGCCAGACCGTTATGAGACAGTCATGACGCCCATGAGATGCATCTGCTGGGTGACCCTCATCTGGGTGGCTGCCTTAAGTTTCTGCTGTCCACCTCTTTTTGGAGACTCGAGAGCTAAGTACTATGCTGAGGCCTTTATCTGCATTATTGACTGGAGCTATCAGAAAGCCTACATCATCACATCTGGAATTCTCATCATAACACCGCCCATTGTTGCCCTTTCCTTTGCAAATTTATACATTTTTACCGATGCCTATCGCCAAAAGAGAATCGTTTATGAGAAATGTACAGACTCTAACTCTCGCCCAGAGCACTACTTTGTGAATATGATATTAGGTGTTGTTTTCCTGGTCACCTGGCTTCCGTGGTGTTCCCTTCAGCTGCATGAGGTAACTCAGGGAGGGTCTGCTACGACAGCGCCATCTAGGCTACACTTCTACTTCCTTTGGCTTGCCATTGGGAACTCCTTCTGGAAGTTCATCATCTATTCGATATTTGACCATGACTTCAGAATTGGATTAAAGATTATCTACATGAAAGCGGCTTGCTCCCAGTGGACACAGTAGAAAGATAAAGTTATGATAGGCGATGTTATGGCATAGTTAAAGTAAAGTGCATAGAGCAGTTAAACTTTTCATTCTCATTATGTTTAGATCTCGTGAGAGAGTTTGAAAGCATAGTTCAAGGCTATTAAAAGCAAACAGCCATTTTACACTGATTAGGTGAGCAGCAAATGTGTGCTTTTAAATTGCTTTCTGTATTGATTGAAAAGATAAAAGAGATTGAAGTTTTTATTCAGCCTTTTCAAACTGCTTTTAAAAATAAAGTAATGGTTGTTAACATAAAATGAAAAAAAGATTCAAGGTTGTTCTCTTTCTTGGCCGTTTCGGGAACTCATCTGGATAAAATTGCAACTCTCGTATAATGTAAGCATTTCTCACTTTGTAATATGTCATTTATGCTTTATAAAAAATCAGAAATAGTGATGTTTTAAGCGCATCTACTGCTGTTGGAAATTATTCCCACATGAAATGACCACATAAAATTACCACTACATTTCCAAGAGCATGAACCTGTGATGATTGTATTTATTCTAATTTGAACAACTTTTTAAAGTGCTTTAATGCATGCATCGTATAATAATGGAATGATTGTATTTAAAAGCACACAAACTTTTTGGTGAAGCCTGCAAATGTTGCAAGTATGAAATAATTTCATTTGATAAAAAATCTCACGTGAATTGATTTTGATTAAGGGATTATATTTCATACATGATATATGCATGAAGAATATAAATCAAGAGTGGGCGGGGCTAGGAAATAGATAATCCCACATATAATATCATAAACATATTATTTTAAAATGTAATATTAAATTAACAAGATAAATATGACGTGTTTTTGCTTAATCACTTGAGAGTATTCAACATTGTGATATCAACTCTATATTGTATGGCCAGATCTCAAAGAATAATGTTACTCGTTTAAATGTCAGATGAAGATAGCTTCAGCATAACATAGATATATATGTGATAATGTATTTAAACAATTGTATGTAGAAAGTATGCTTTCATGGGATAATGTCTCTTGTCATTCATAAACTTTATTTGAGCTTTAAAAAATACTGTCATTGAATGAAATTTGGCTTGAAACAGACTTATTAGAGTAAGTGCTTATTTTGTCAATGTCACAGCTTTATATCGATAACTTTTATTTGATTTTTTTTTATATCGAACATGTTAATTTTGACCATTGCCAGGCAATATGGATATCATTGAATTGGTAGTCGCAGCTTGATTATGCTATTATAAATTTATTGATGATATTGTGCCAAACCAAATCTATAGTTAAAGTTGAATATATTTAATCAATTTGTTGTTGCTTTGATATTTCTCAATGACAAACATCATATATATTCAGATGAATGGTCAGTTCATTATTGTGAAAAATGATAACCTTGAAGAATGATATTAGTTTATTATTGTTATTTAATTGTAATAGTTTATAATTTGTTATTTTACCATATTTATATGAATGATGTTATAAATGCCAAATTGGTGATGAATACTTTGTTGATATAGTTTTTGTTACTAATTTGTTTACAATCTTCTGGTCCCCATGCTTCATTATTAAGTTTTTTAATTGGATCATTGAGCAGAGACAACATCATTAAGTTGCATTAGCTTGACAAACATTCCTTTCTGATGAGAACTCTGACTGTCTCCAGTGATGGAAATATTTATCTGCTCTCTGCAATTAATCCCCCCCCCCCCCATAAAACATCAATTGACTTTGTGTAACCACTACTTCTGCTGCATTTTGCTAGATTTACTTCAAAATGAATTTCATAAAGATGACAAGATCATTGCTTTTAAGATAAAAGAATGTCCCTGTAGACTTGTGGGCTACAAGCCTCTTTTCGTCTTTAATGTGTACAAGTCATTACTCTCAGAGGAAATCTCAAAATAAAGATGTAACTTTCACACATGCCTTTTCCATAAGATTATTCACCGGTGGTATAGAATCCCCAATTTTGTTATTCACACTCCAGGGTCTCTGGGTGTGAAGCCTGTTGCTCTTATCAAATTTTCAGTGTTGTCATTTAAGATTAGTTTTTGAGCCATATTTTTTCCTGATCATTGCGACCATCCAGTGTCAAATGTTCTTTGACACATAGAGGATATGATGGCTTGAGATGCATTTAGTCCAGTAGATATTGGAAGTAGGTGTGTTTTGCCTCTGCCTGGCATCAGCATATTGTGTGGCCTTGTCTTGACCGATGTATCATTATCACACTGTAACCCACTCGCATATAAATTGCTACTTTGTCAATTTCAATTTCAAGTTGCAGAATTGGACATTATTTATTATGGAAATGTAGACAAAGTTTGAGATAAACAAAAATGACATCCACACATGTATAGCAAACTATTCATATGACATTATTTTTTGTTTTGAATATTTTGTTGGTTTCTATATTAGAATATTTGTTCATCACAGACTATCTGCTTCATATGAGTTCTAGCATGGTGCTGCTGAAAGTGTGGCAGCAAGTCTCCAAAATGAACCATGTTGTAGAATATTTTACAAATTCATATGCTCACCCATTCTAAGTTAATTATTGTACTGCAGGTGGTACTGCCACAGTGGGGTTGTCATTTAAGGACAATGAGCATATTTGTCTTGCCAAGGTTAAGTCTTTCGATGTATGTACAGTCAATATGTCTCCAAGAGTTAAGTATAGGATACTGTTATTCTATATTTTTGACTTTGAACAGATGGATGGCAGTTATTTAAATTGTTTAAATGAACTGTTATGTTGAGCAGTTATTTAAGTTATTTAAATGAACTTATTGCAGAATATTTTATTGATTCATATTCTCACAAATTCATAGTTACCATAATTATTCCATTCCAGGTGGCACTGCCACAGTGGGGTTGTCATATCAGGACAATGAGCAAAAAGGGCATGCTAAGGTGGATATTCTGCATGCTGACATTTATTGATATGTTTTTTTATGAATTTAATTAAGTATAGAAATGCTGTTGTTCTATATATTTAACTTTGAAAAGATGCCAATTGAATTACTAAAATGTAATTGATTACTTAAAATGTAATTGATATGCTTATATCATCATATGCTAAAATATTTTTATAACGAATATAATGGTACAATAAATATGTTGTAAATTCTAATCACAAATTTTGTAATTTTATTACAAAAATATTTATTATCAATTTTTTTTCCATTGATTCCATTTGTTTGCAACTGAGACATGTTTACGAAATAACACACAATGTCAATTTCGTCATCTATTCCATACCATATGAAAATAGTTACAGACATGTTCAGAACTTGTCTTACAAAAAATGCTGAAGAGGAGTGGGCTGTCCTTCAAAAATATAAAGTTATGTTGTTGATATAAGAACATAGTTTAGAATCTTGCTTAAAAGCTAACCTAGAATTGTTCCCAGCATATTTAATAATATCAGTAAATATGGAATAGACTCATGTGCAAATATATTGGAAAATTAACACAAAGGCAGGCACTGTAATAGACTTGAATTTATGTACATTTGATTTATAAAAGCTGGTAAATATATTAGCTCAGGTTCTATGTTAATTTTGAATCAATTTATATGTAAGTAGTACATTGCCATTTGCACTTACACACTATATATAATATATAGATTATATTCAGGTAAAGCTGGAGCTAAGATATGGTGAGATTATATGTAGAGCTTTAAAATATTGGTGACGGAGTGGGAAGACAGATATAAGCGGTGGTAGGTAAAGTTCAGATTGGCTTTATAGTGGCTGAATATGACAATCAGTCAAAGATAGGCCATGTATGTCCAATTGTGTGGCTGGAAGAAAATGCATTCTACATTTGTATCCATTTAAATTATGCACATATTTGTCATAAAGAGTTTAATTAATGTTATTGTATGCATTCACTGATTTTATTTTGTTTGAATGTTCAAATAAAAAAAAAAGTTTATTAGTAATGGCCTTGACAAAAGTGAAATTAGCCTTGACCTACATGGTTTTATATAACATGTGTATGCCATAGTTTGTCAAAAGCAAAATGTCCTGTAAATGCCTTGCCAGCTGGTTGAAAAAAAAAAACACATATTGTACCAAATGGAAATAAAATGTCAAAGTAAAATATTACAATATCTTGTTGTGTGGATGCATCAAACATTGAAAAATTATCTTTTAATGTTTAAAACATTTAGGTCTTGAATAAAAACCAAACATTTTAAAGGACCAGAGGGATCTATTGACTGTAGACACCTAAGTGGACCCTCTCCCTCACCAATCTCCAGATCTTGGGTCTCATTTTTGTCGGTAATAGCATTTTTCATATGGAGGTTACGACGTTGAACCAAAGCAATACATATCATCTTGGCCAGTATATTTACTAGGCTGTTGATATAAATAGAAATATTGTTTTACATTGTAATGAATGCTGATTCCAAAGATTAAAATGAACTTGAACAAAACAGCCATTACATTTTTAATCACTCTGATAAGCATAGTTCTACCTATTTTAGTGGTATTAATTACCATAATTAGACTCTAGCATTGTACATTATGAATAGAGTTGATGAGCAGATTGTCATGACAATTAGTGCAAAACATTGTAATCTATAATTAACTTCCCAAGAAGTAAATGGAAGAGGTTGTTGCTTTCAAGGACAATAGTTCATGATGATAATATCACTAAAATTTGAATCAAGCTCAAGCTCTTGAAAATTTTTATTTTTTTTAGAGGCACTGATTTACTTTCCATCAGTCTTTAGGCAACCTTCCCTTCATTTAAGTGACTGAAATGCTGCTTCATGATTGTCACACCCAATAAATGTCATCCAATTAGATTATGACGTGTGGCATGTATATGTGTCATGGAATAATCTTCTAATTGAGCCGATTTTATTGCAGATGTTTCATATGAAGTCTTCTGACTGAGCTGATTTGATTGCAGATGTTTCATATGAAGTCTTCTATCTGAGCTGATTCGATTGCAGATGTTTCATATGAAGTCTTCTGACTGAGCTGATTCGATTGCAGATGTTTCATATGAAGTCTTCTGACTGAGTTGATTCGATTGCAGATGTTTCATATGAAGTCTACTATCTGAGCTGATTCGATTGCAGATGTTTCATATGAAGTCTTCTTACTGAGCTGATTCGATTGCAGATGTTTCATAGGAAGTCTTCTAACTGAGCTGATTCGATTGCAGATGTTTCATATGAAGTCTTCTGACTGAGCTGATTCGATTGCAGATGTTTCATATGAAGTCTTCTGACTGAGTTGATTCGATTGCAGATGTTTCATATGAAGTCTTCTAACTGAGCTGATTCGATTGCAGATGTTTCATATGAAGTCTTCTGACTGAGTTGATTCGATTGCAGATGTTTCATATGAAGTCTTCTATCTGAGCTGATTCGATTCCAGATGTTTCATATGAAGTCTTCTGACTGAGCTGATTCGATTGCAGATGTTTCATATGAAGTCTTCTGACTGAGTTGATTCGATTGCAGATGTTTCATATGAAGTCTTCTGACTGAGTTGATTCGATTGCAGATGTTTCATATGAAGTCTTCTAACTGAGCTGATTCGATTGCAGATGTTTCATATGAAGTCTTCTGACTGAGCTGATTCGATTGCAGATGTTTCATATGAAGTCTTCTAACTGAGCTGATTCGATTGCAAATGTTTCATATGAAGTCTTCTATCTGAGCTGATTCGATTGCAGATGTTTCATATGAAGTCTTCTAACTGAGCTGATTCGATTGCAGATGTTTCATATGAAGTCTTCTAACTGAGCTGATTCGATTGCAGATGTTTCATATGAAGTCTTCTAACTGAGCTGATTCGATTGCAGATGTTTCATATGAAGTCTTATGACTGAGCTGATTCGATTGCAGATGTTTCATATGAAGTCTTCTAGTAGCTGATTTCATTGCTCCGGTTCCATGGGAAGTCTTCTAACTGAGCTGATGTTATTGCTTTGGTTCTATTACTATTCTGTCATCTCACTCAGCCGATTTGATTACATACCTTCTATGAGACATACTCTTAATGAGCTGATTTGATTACATGAAAAGTATTCTGAGCTGATTTGATTGCAGAGGTTCTATGAGACATACTCTTAATGAGCTGATTTGATTCATAGGTTCTATGGGACATATTCTGAATGAGCTGATTTGATTCATAGGTTCTATGGGACATATTCTGAATTAGCTGATTTGATTCATAGGTTCTATGGGACATATTCTGAATGAGCTGATTTGATTCATAGGTTCTATGGGACAGCTTCTGAATTAGCTGATTTGATTCATAGGTTCTATGGGACATATTCTGAATGAGCTGATTTGATTGCAGAGGTTCTATGAGACATACTCGGAATGAGCCCTTTTGATCCATAAATGCTATGGGACATATTCTGAATGAGGTGATTTGATTGCAGAGATTCTATGGGAAGTCTGTGCCATTTGGAGCTGACAGTTTTAAGCATCCCAATGTGGACCTGCTGACTGTGGAGCAAGCCTTAGCAGATTTTGCCACCCTGCTGGATCACCTTAAAACTACACTCAAAGCAACTGACTGTCCTGTGATCAGCTTTGGAGGAAGGTAAGTCATGGGCTCACATTATGTCTTTCTATTTTATTTACCTGAACAGATTTTGGCAGAATAGGTCATACAAATACAACTGATACTTTTGAATTTCATTTTGTATTGGCTCATAAATTGTCAATACTTCATTTATAACACTTTTAAAATTAAAATGATATAGATTTTTTCCCTAAAAATAATACATGGCTTTTGATGGTTTGATGGTTTCCGTAATTGATATTTTAAAACTCATAGTTAACCATTTTTCAGCAATATTTGCCAGTTCAATTTTATATTTGCATGTAGGACTCCAGTATGGAGATTTCATCTTTTGATTATGCTATTTTGACAAATTAAAAAAATATATATATTCTGTGGTCGTTTGCAGCTATGGTGGCATGTTGAGTGCTAGCGTTCATTATATTTCATTTGCAGCTATGGTGGCATGCTGAGTGCTAACGTTTATTATATTCCATTTGCAGCTATGGTGGCATGCTGAGTGCCTACTTTCATTATATTTCATTTGCAGCTATGGTGGCATGCTGAGTGCTAACGTTTATTATATTCCATTTGCAGCTATGGTGGCATGTTGAGTGCCTACTTTCATTATATTTCGTTTGCAGCTATGGTGGCATGCTGAGTGCCTACTTTCATTATATTTCATTTGCAGCTATGGTGGCATGCTGAGTGCTAACGTTTATTATATTCCATTTGCAGCTATGGTGGCATGCTGAGTGCTAACGTTTATTATATTTCATTTGCAGCTATGGTGGCATGCTGAGTGCTAACGTTTATTATATTTCATTTGCAGCTATGGTGGCATGTTGAATACTAACGTTCATCATATTTCGTTTGCAGCTGTGGTGGCATGCTGAGTGCCTACTTTCATTATATTTCGTTTGCAGCTATGGTGGCATGCTGAGTGCCTACTTTCATTATATTTCATTTGCAGCTATGGTGACATGCTGAGTGCCTACTTTCATTATATTTCATTTGCAGCTATGGTGGCATGCTGAGTGCTAACGTTTATTATACTCCATTTGCAGCTATGGTGGCATGCTGAGTGCTAACGTTTATTATATTTCATTTGCAGCTATGGTGGCATGTTGAATACTAACGTTCATCATATTTCATTTGCAGCTATGGTGGCATGTTGAGTGCTAACGTTCATTATATTTCATTTGCAGCTATGGTGGCATGTTGAGTGCTAGCGTTCATTATATTTCGTTTGCAGCTATGGTGGCATGTTGAGTGCTAACGTTTATTATATTTCGTTTGCAGCTATGGTGGCATGCTGAGTGCTAACGTTTATTATATTTCATTTGCAGCTATGGTGGCATGCTGAGTGCTAACGTTTATTATATTCCATTTGCAGCTATGGTGGCATGCTGAGTGCTAACGTTTATTATATTTCATTTGCAGCTATGGTGGCATGCTGAGTGCTAACGTTTATTATATTTCATTTGCAGCTATGGTGGCATGTTGAATACTAACGTTCATTATATTTCATTTGCAGCTATGGTGGCATGTTGAGTGCTAGCGTTCATTATATTTCATTTGCAGCTATGGTGGCATGTTGAATGCTAACGTTCATCATATTTCATTTGCAGCTATGGTGACATGTTGAGTGCTAACGTTCATCATATTTCATTTGCAGCTATGGTGGCATGTTGAGTGCTAACGTTCATTATATTTCGTTTGCAGCTATGGTGGCATGTTGAGTGCTTACTTTCGCATCAAGTACCCCAATCTGGTGGACGGGGCCTTGGCAGCTAGTGCCCCAGTTGTACTCATCTCCCAGCAAATCCCACGCAATTTCTTCTTTGAGGATGTTTCTAAAGTAAGTATGATTATACTATTTTGACAGATGCTTTAATCATGATTTTAGTTAATTCCTGAAGGACAAGGTTTTTTTAAACTTTGTGGTTTATCAGGACTATTTTTATTTTTCTGAAGGAGTAAACCTGCATACTTAATTAATAAAATTTGTAACTATGGTTATTCAATATGCTCTACAAATTACTGGGAATCTAACCTGTCTGACATCATTTTCATGATAACATTGAAACAAATTGGAGCACTAAAGAATGTCTCAAATATATCATATAGAACAATGGGGATGTTTTCATCCTTTCCATCCTTTACCGGTGGTGGATGTTGACATCCTTTCCGTCTGTTCTGGGTTGAAGTTAGCAAATGTACCATGTACGATCTTGAAATTAACATGTCTTATCAATAAATATATATAACTAGGTATTGTATGAACTTGTTTAACTTGGTATGCTGTGAGGAATAAGTATGCTAGAAGGAATTTGAGTGAACTGTCTTTACTCTGAGAATGTGAGAGATATAGGTGTACACTTAACCAGAGGGCAATAACACAGCAGGGAATTTGATTGCACAAAATATGCTATGTGAAATTAGATAAGACAAAATATGCTATGTGAAATTAGATAAGACAAAATATGCTATGTGAAATTAGATAAGACAATATATGCTATGTGAAATTAGATAAGACAAGGTATGATATGTGACATTAGATAAGACAAAATATGCTATGTAAAATTAGATTAGACAAGGTATGCTATGTGATATTAGATAAGACAAAATATGCTATGTGAAATTAGATGAGACAAAATATGCTATGTGAAATTAGATAAGACAAGGTATGCTATGTGAAATTAGATAAGACAAAATATGCTATGTGAAATTAGATGGGACAAAATATGCTATGTGAAATTAGATGAGACAAGGTATGCTATGTAGTATTAGATGAGACAAACTATGCTATGTGAAATTAGATGAGACAAGGTATGCTATGTGAAATTAGATAAGACAAAATATGCTATGTGAAATTAGATAAGACAAAATATGCTATGTGAAATTAGATAAGACAAGGTATGCTATGTAGTATTAGATGAGACAAAATATGCTATGTGAAATTAGATAAAACAAATTATGCTATGTAGTATTAGATGAGACAAAATATGCTATGTGAAATTAGATAAGACAAAATATGCTATGTAGTATTAGATGAGACAAAATATGCTATGTGAAATTAGATGAGACAAAATATGCTATGTGAAATTAGATGAGACAAGGTATGCTATGTAGTATTAGATGAGACAAGGTATGCTATGTAGTATTAGATGAGACAAAATATGCTATGTGAAATAAGATGAGACAAGGTATGCTATGTGAAATTAGATAAGACAAAATATGCTATGTGAAATTAGATAAGACAAAATATGCTATGTGAAATTAGATAAGACAAGGTATGCTATGTAGTATTAGATGAGACAAAATATGCTATGTGAAATTAGATAAAACAAATTATGCTATGTAGTATTAGATGAGACAAAATATGCTATGTGAAATTAGATAAGACAAAATATGCTATGTAGTATTAGATGAGACAAAATATGCTATGTGAAATTAGATGAGACAAAATATGCTATGTGAAATTAGATGAGACAAGGTATGCTATGTAGTATTAGATGAGACAAGGTATGCTATGTAGTATTAGATGAGACAAAATATGCTATGTGAAATAAGATGAGACAAGGTATGCTATGTGAAATTAGATGAGACAAAATATGCTATGTGAAATTAGATGAGACAAGGTATGCTATGTGAAATTAGATAAGACAAGGTATGCTATGTAGTATTAGATGAGACAAAATATGCTATGTGAAATTAGATGAGACAAAATATGCTATGTTGTATTAGATGAGACAAAATATGCTATGTGAAATTAGATGAGACAAGGTATGCTATGTGAAATTAGATAAAACAAATTATGCTATGTTGTATTAGATGAGACAAAATATGCTATGTGAAATTAGATGAGACAAAATATGCTATGTAGTATTAGATGAGACAAGGTATGCTATGTAGTATTAGATGAGACAAGGTATGCTATGTAGTATTAGATGAGACAAGGTATGCTATGTAGTATTAGATAAGACAAGGTATGCTGTGTAGTATTAGATAAGACAAGGTATGCTATGTAGTATTAGATGAGACAAGGTATGCTATGTAGTATTAGATGAGACAAGGTATGCTGTGTAGTATTAGATAAGACAAGGTATGCTATGTAGTATTAGATGAGACAAGGTATGCTATGTAGTATTAGATGAGACAAGGTATGCTATGTAGTATTAGATGAGACAAGGTATGCTATGTTGTATTAGATGAGACAAGGTATGCTGTGTAGTATTAGATAAGACAAGGTATGCTATGTAGTATTAGATGAGACAAGGTATGCTATGTAGTATTAGATGAGACAAGGTATGCTATGTGAAATTAGATGAGACAAAATATGCTATGTGAAATTAGATAAGACAAGGTATGCTATGTGAAATTAGATGAGACAAAATAAGCTATGTGAAATTAGATGAGACAAAATATGCTATGTGAAATTAGATGAGACAAGGTATGCTATGTGAAATTAGATAAGACAAGGTATGCTATGTAGTATTAGATGAGACAAAATATGCTATGTGAAATTAGATGAGACCAAATATGCTATGTGAAATTAGATGAGACAAAATATGCTATGTGAAATTAGATGAGACAAGGTATGCTATGTAGTATTAGATGAGACAAAATATGCTATGTGAAATTAGATGAGACAAAATATGCTATGTGAAATTAGATGAGACAAAATATGCTATGTGAAATTAGATGAGACAAGGTATGCTATGTAGTATTAGATGAGACAAGGTATGCTATGTAGTATTAGATGAGACAAAATATGCTATGTGAAATTAGATAAGACAAGGTATGCTATGTAGTATTAGATGAGACAAGGTATGCTATGTAGTATTAGATGAGACAAGGTATGCTATGTAGTATTAGATAAGACAAGGTATGCTATGTAGTATTAGATGAGACAAGGTATGCTATGTAGTATTAGATGAGACAAGGTATGCTATGTGAAATTAGATGAGACAAAATATGCTATGTGAAATTAGATAAGACAAGGTATGCTATGTGAAATTAGATGAGACAAAATAAGCTATGTGAAATTAGATGAGACAAAATATGCTATGTGAAATTAGATGAGACAAGGTATGCTATGTGAAATTAGATAAGACAAGGTATGCTATGTAGTATTAGATGAGACAAAATATGCTATGTGAAATTAGATGAGACCAAATATGCTATGTGAAATTAGATGAGACAAAATATGCTATGTGAAATTAGATGAGACAAGGTATGCTATGTAGTATTAGATGAGACAAAATATGCTATGTGAAATTAGATGAGACAAAATATGCTATGTGAAATTAGATGAGACAAAATATGCTATGTGAAATTAGATAAGACAAGGTATGCTATGTAGTATTAGATGAGACAAGGTATGCTATGTAGTATTAGATGAGACAAAATATGCTATGTGAAATTAGATAAAACAAATTATGCTATGTTGTATTAGATGAGATGCTATGTGAAATTAGATGAGACCAAATATGCTATGTGAAATTAGATGAGACAAAATATGCTATGTGAAATTAGATGAGACAAGGTATGCTATGTGAAATTAGAAAAGACAAGGTATGCTATGTAGTATTAGATGAGAGAAAACTATGCTATGTGAAATTAGATGAGACAAAATATGCTATGTGAAATTAGATGAGACAAAATATGCTATGTGAAATTAGATAAGACAAGGTATGCTATGTAGTATTAGATGAGACAAAATATGCTATGTGAAATTAGATAAAACAAATTATGCTATGATGTATTAGATGAGACAAGGTATGCTATGTTGTATTAGATTAGACAAGGTATGCTATGTGAAATTAGATAAAACAAATTATGCTATGTTCTATTAGATGAGACAAAATATGCTATGTGAAATTAGATAAAACAAATTATGCTATGTAGTATTAGATGAGACAAGGTATGCTATGTAGTATTAGATAAGACAAGGTATGCTATGTAGTATTAGATGAGACAAGGTATGCTATGTGAAATTAGATGAGACAAGGTATGCTATGTGAAATTAGAAAAGACAAGGTATGCTATGTAGTATTAGATGAGAGAAAAATATGCTATGTGAAATTAGATGAGACAAAATATGCTATGTGAAATTAGATGAGACAAAATATGCTATGTGAAATTAGATAAGACAAGGTATGCTATGTAGTATTAGATGAGACAAAATATGCTATGTGAAATTAGATAAAACAAATTATGCTATGATGTATTAGATGAGACAAGGTATGCTATGTTGTATTAGATTAGACAAGGTATGCTATGTGAAATTAGATAAAACAAATTATGCTATGTTCTATTAGATGAGACAAAATATGCTATGTGAAATTAGATAAAACAAATTATGCTATGTAGTATTAGATGAGACAAGGTATGCTATGTAGTATTAGATGAGACAAGGTATGCTATGTAGTATTAGATGAGACAAGGTATGCTATGTGAAATTAGATGAGACAAGGTATATGGGGGATTCAATTGTAGAATGTATCATATATCAAGAACATGAGAACACTCAATAATACATAACAGCAAAGTTAGAAGTTGAATGGACACAACTCTTTATCAACTTTCAGGCTTTTTTGGCACTTTTTAATCATTAATGTTGTTTTGCAGGATTTTCAGAATGCTGTCAGTGGTTGTGATGATAAGGTGAGGCAGGCTTTCATCAAGATGAATCAACTGGCCTCCCAGGGAGCAAAAGGTAACAGCTCGCAATAACATCAACCTCACATTGACATCACTCCTTACTGACTGACAAGATTGACTTGAATATATTCCAGTCAAGCAGAAAAGATTTATTTTATTCCATATAGAAAATGTATCATGCACCAAAACAATGCAATGTTCTTTTACTGCATTAATATCACTGATTTTGTCCAGATTGGTCTGGAAACAAATGCCAAGGACATGCATGAATTATATTAAGGATAACTAGAAAGTCCAAAAAAATACATTATGGTCGCTGATTTGAACTTGGGTAAGTTGGGAAAGAAGCTTGTTTTTAGGCCATATGAGAGGTTAGGCATTTAATCATTTGTCTCTGTGCCCGTCAGGTATTTGTGTGATTAGAGAGTGATAGTGAATATTGACGTCAGAGATAATGGGCAGTAAGTCTCATGTTCAGGAGGCTGGAATCCGAGCAGTCAATTAGCAGTTGCTATTGATACATACCTTGATAAATTTAATCATTCATCTTTAAATATAATTCTAATGCATATGCACACCATTAGCTGTATGGCTGATCTAGGTGAAAGAATTGATCAAAATAATGAATTATACTTGCTAATATGCCATATACAGCAACATATATCTATATATATATATATACACATGTATATATATACGGATGGTGATGTGGCTCCTATCAGTGGTAACGACTTTATCTGAAGTCTCATCAGGGATTTGTCACAGTTTAGAACTACTTTGTTCAGTTGCTGTTGTTGTCCGGATGCTTTAAAATGGTGTCATAAAGGAAAAATGACGTCATGGTCAATATTTTGGGGGTGGTGGTGGTGGTGATGGTAATATGGTACCATTTTTTTGGTACCTTAGGTCACCATACAGTGAAAAACCCTGGAGAACAGGTACCAGAAGACCAGTTGGTAGTCTTTGCCTGGAGGTGGGGACCGGTCAACCACATTGAAAAGTTTATATGTAAAAAAATTATTATATATATTAATATTAATATATATATATATATATATATATATATATATATATATATATATATATATATATATATATATATATATATATATATATATATATATATATATATATATATATATATATATATATATATATATATATATATATATTAGCCTTAGTTAGATGTTTATCTGTCAATTTTGAGACTTTCTATCATATTTTGTAAAGACTAAATAGTCGCACTGATAATGGTGTACACATATAATGTATATTTTGACAAAATGCTGGAAGAATCAATGTTGTATCCACCTTTTTGCACCCCATAAATAAAAATGTCAATAAACAAATTTGTCAACAAAAATAAAAAATGTATGTGGAGAGATAAAACATTAAGAAATTCTTTGCCACAGTCGACTGAGTTTTTTGCTCCTATCAAGCCTTTAGTTTTCTGCACAGCAGCTAGTGTCATCTTGTGGCAATTTTTGTTAGTGCCCTCTGTTGGTTATTAGCGTGTTTTTCTATTGCTTTGGAACTTTGCAAGAAAGTCCCATATAAAATTGGTGACTTTTATATTGTGTTCAAATGGAAGTCCCATAAAATATTGGTGACTTTTATATTGTGTTCAAATGGAAGTCCCATAAAATATTGGTGACATTTATATTGTGTTCAAAATAGATATGAATAATGATATGTAAACAATAGTCTTATTTTTTATATAGATTCTTTATATTTTGTGTATGGATGTCTCAATGTGAGATGTAATTATATTTTACTAGGTTATGAAGAGATATCCAAGAAATTCAAACTGTGCAAGTCCTTATCAAATGAGAAATCCTATTTTCACCTTCTGGGATGGATCCGAAACTCATTCACAATACTAGCAATGCTTGACTACCCTTACCCAACCGACTTCCTGAGTCCACTTCCAGCCTATCCAGTCAAGGTAAGTCTGCATTTTTATTATGTAGAATTACACATGCCTATCCAGAGATCAAGGAGGAAATTAATTCTTTAGGTCAGTCCAGTAAAAAGCGATCTAAGCAGTGAAGAATTGCCCCTTGAATGGCTAGACAACTTAAATTTAGCTGATAGACAGGATAAAACTGACCCTTTTTTTTACACAGATACTAAACACAGACAGTAAACTATTATGCTTTATAGCCATGGTTATTCAATTGACCAAATAAGATACTGGGGTCAAAAGATTGTGATCCAAGTGGTGTGTCCATACAGTAATTATATTGTCACAAATTGTAGCCCAAGAGATTGTCATGAAATTAAGTCATTTAATCAGAACAATAGGTAAGTCCACATCCTTCCCATCGTTTGCCGGTAGTGGATGTTAATGGCCTTCCTGTTCATTAGGAATTAAATAGTTGATTTTAAATAGTTGATAGCATTTCTTGGTGATGTAGACATTCATATATCATCGTGCTTGAAATGATTATATTTATCTATTTGACTCAAGTCAAAAATATTATCTATGTTTCTTGAATTCTTGTGTCAATGCTGCAGTCACAAGATGAGTGTACCATGCTGACAATAGTATGTCATACAACATGCTGCAGTCACAAGATGAGTGTACCATGCTGACAATAGTATGTCATACAACATGCTGCAGTCTGTCACAAGATGAGTGTACCATGCTGACATTGATATATCATACAACATGCTGCAGTCTGTCACAAGATGAGTGCACCATGCTGACAATAATATGTCATGCTGCAGTCACAAGATGAGTGTACCATGCTGACATTGATATGTCATACAACATGCTGCAGTCTGTCACAAGATGAGTGTACCATGCTGACATTGATATATCATACAACATGCTGCAGTCTGTCACAAGATGAGTGTACCATGCTGACAATAGTATGTCATACAACATGCTGCAGTCACAAGATGAGTGTACCATGCTGACAATAGTATGTCATACAACATGCTGCAGTCTGTCACAAGATGAGTGTACCATGCTGACATTGATATATCATACAACATGCTGCAGTCTGTCACAAGATGAGTGCACCATGCTGACAATAATATGTCATACAACATGCTGCAGTCACAAGATGAGTGTACCATGCTGACATTGATATGTCATACAACATGCTGCAGTCTGTCACAAGATGAGTGCAACATGCTGCATTATGGTTGACACTGCACATGTTGACGTGATTTATAAGGCATATACTATTCTCAGGAAGCAACTTGTGTGATCACTTCTCTATTGCATTGGTCATGGTAAGTTTCTCATCCAATCAAATATAACTTCTGCAGGTGAATTGCATTTTGTTGGCCTGCGTTTTGTACACATCCAACTGTCACAAGTTCAAAAATAATTTTGTCGAACAATTAATGACCTTGAACTTGACAGGAATGTCAGTAATCATTGTCAGACAGCAATAACCCAGTGAAACAATTTTGAACTAATAATGACCCTGAGCTTGGGCTTGTAAGAAAGCATTAATCCAATGAAAGAATTGCTTTAAACTAATGATAACCCTGAGCTTGAGCTTGTAACACAGCAATAATCCCCTGAAAGAATTGCCTTAAACTAATGATAACCCTGAGCTTGACAGGAAAGTAATTAACTGTGAGTCAGACAGCAATAACCCAGTGACAGTATGGTGGGGAATTACTATTGACTTAAAAGGATGCCACCAGTCGGCTATATCTCAATGTTGAAATATTAGCTTATAATGACATAAACTCAACAAAAAGGTCATTCTTTCTTGTCAATCACCTCTGTACTCTAGCAAGGTCGTGATCCAAAGCTCAACCTGCTGAACATTGTTAGTACAAATATGTTTTATTTCTTCTGTGGCAATCAATGCATGGTCCATGATATAAACACATTGTTATTGATGGTTCAGAGGGATAGGTTCTGGTAATATAGCAGATGATGAGGATAAAATTCCAAGAAAAGTATCTCTGTGATGCAGTTTGTCTGGAGGCAATGGAGTGTAATTGTTTGGTACATAAGTAGGATATTAATGAAATATCAAGACCATATTGCTCATTTTGTAAATTCTAGAAGCATTGGCACAATATGTAACATTTATTGGCACAATATGTAAATACATTTTGAATATATGTAATATTTGTTTTAGTATAATTCCATTATAACTTGAACACATAAATCACAATATATATGCCAGCTTGTAACTTTCATTAACCCCTAAGGGACTAGGCTATCTTAATTTTGTTGATTGGCAGGACTAACCAATTTTTTTCTGGACTAGTGTATCTACATACTAAATTAATAAAATTTATAACCATGGTTATTCAATATGCTTAATAAAATTCTGGGGTCAAACATTATTGATTAAGACAGTCTGACGTCATTATCATGATTACATTGTAACAAGTTGCAGCCCTTCAGAATGTTAAAAATGATGTCATCAAGTCAGAACAATGGGGACATCAACGTCCCTCTCGTCCATTGCCGGTGGTGGACGTTGCCGTCCTTCCCGTCCATTAGGAGTTAAAGCAATGATATTCCTTCCTCATAAAAGAATAACCATGTGAAATTCAGCAGTTTGATTTTTAGCTGTTTTACCTGATGTCAATCTGAAGTTGATCATATACTTGATTAGATTTTTAGAATTAACATAAAACATCCAATATTAAAGAGCATATATCACCTCAGTCCCTACCGTACAGAAGCCTTCTCATATATCAATATTTATGAGAAAGATTTAGAGGTTGCTTATGATATGTCTAATTCACACGATGATATGCCCTACACTTAAAAGCGAGGAATTGTGTAAGAATTCTGTGAAATAGAAGGATTTTTGTGTGTTAGAAGGAGATCTGGCATTTCTGCTGCCAGGATACAGTCAATCGGGCAACTGACAGACGGCAGGATGGTAACTGAAGTCTGCCAGTGTCTCAGGGACATTAGCTTTTAGTCTCTCACCAATAGATACAAGCCATAAAATGTAGTCAATGAGCAACCTAGTCTTCCTCCTGACGGAAAGTTACAAATATTCGGAAACTGAAATGCATAAAAAAAGTCAGAAGCATGAATGGAAACTGTAGGCTATTAGAAATTGAAAGTTGTATTTCAATAGCCCCACTTTATTGCAATCAGCCAACTTGATGATGGCAATGATGATGATGTTTTGTTTTTATGTTAGAAAACTGTGTCTCAAGTGTGCCATTTATAGGGAATTAAATCAAATCTGATCAAATTTCTCCTTTTGTGTTCAGATACTTGTCAGTTTAATTGAAAATAGCTTCTGCATTTACGGGGGAAATCTTGTGTCATTCTGTCTGTCAACTTTGATACCCTCTGAAACTACTTGCAGTGTTTCTTAGGTGTACATGTAAGTAGGTAATATGCTGTATTTCTATCTTTTTTCCATCAGGCTAAGATTGTTATTTATTTATTTATTTATTTATTTATTTATTTATTTATTTATTTATTTATTTATTTATTTATTTATTTATTTATTTATTTATTTATTTATTTATTTATTTATTTATTTATTTATTTATTTATTTATTTATTTATTTATTTATTTATTTATTTATTTATTTATTTATTCATTCATTCATTCATTCATTCATTCATTCATTCATTCATTCATTCATTCATTTATTTATTTATTTATTTATTTTTCATTTTTTATTTTTTTATTTTTTCATTTCTTAAGGATTTTTTTGTAAATATCTAATAGCTATCACTGAGTAGTCAAGGAGGCTGCTACGCAAATATCAGCCAGTGAGAATCACGATAATGATATCAGGGCCAAATTCAATATGTTAGGTACATTTTGATTGGCTGAAATATATAGCTTCAGCTTAAAACTTTTGAAACACCCACTGCCTCATTCTTCTAAATATAGTATCACTTTAAGACTTCTGAAATAAAGCAAATAGTGGTGATGGAGTCAGACCCAATGTTAGGTACATTTTTTTAACTACATTGACTGTTCATGCTGGGTAAACACTTTGACTGTTATTGACATGCATACCCTAGAAGATACTTTGAATGAAGCTGTATGAAGTAGAAAATGTTCAAAAACATTACAAAAAACAATGATCAGCATAGCTCCATGGCTTCTGTCCTATGTTTTAGTTTACACATAAGTTTAAGTCTGAAATATTAGAAAAAGATTTGACTTTTGCATATTTAGGTCGTACATTATTTGTATGAATACATGTATGTGTGCAGTTAGGAAAGTGACATTTCAGTTTGTGCTATATAATTCTTGGATGAGACAAATAATATATTTAATTCAGAAAATATATTTCCACTCTTTTATTATTTCATTTTACATCTTATGGAAACGTATGAAGTCAATAATATATGGACAGCATATTGCATGTTATGACGGCCTGAGAAACATTGACCTACATTTGGAGAGAGTTTGGTGCAGGGTGCAGCTGGTGAGATGGCTAGAGGTCAAAGGTCAGAGGTCCAGCTGCAGTATTGGATTGTCTTTCTTCTTGAGTCTCACAGGCTTCAGAGAAAATGTCAATCTGTCAATGAATCATAATGATAGCAACTTTGAAGACAAATTTCATGATTGTTAAGGATTCAATCACTGCGTTGTGTTGGGGTGTTAACCTGGAGGTTGCCAGCTCCATATGTTATTAAAAACTTGATGGAGATGGATGTATGGGACTAATTATTGTCACAAGGTCTCAGCAGTGAAATACAGATGAAAGATTAAAAGACCAAGATTGCAGCTGCTGATGGCAGAAGTCAATTTAGTTTTGTTTTACATGTAATTTTCTGCCGTGTTTAATTGTTGATGTGTATCATGAAGCTAATTCCTTATTGCTAGGCATAGTGTTCAAACAGTAGTAAATTGCGACAGGTTAACAACATAGATGTGAATTATATTGTCCCTATGCAGCATCACACAATGAAATGTGAAATTAATTGGGTTGGTATCCATGGAAACCAGACACCACTCCCTCTTCAAGTAGCTCAGTAATAGGATAGCAACCAGAAGCCCTCTGATTCCCAACTCGTCTGCATTGTGCCGGGGACCAACCCTCACTTATGTTTTGTTGAGACTTTGGGTTTTGAGGAAAGTGCATCAATTATTTGGACTCGCAGAGCAGATTTTGTAGAGAATTCTGCAGCTTATTGTGCCAGGGATGGTACACTCAAAGGAGCTTTATTTGTGATCCATCGACCTATTCATTTTGAGGCCCTGAGAAGTCATGCTCTGGAACTTGTCAAATATTGTGCTTTTTTATTTTCATTGGAATTAGGAGATTTTGTACTTGTTAATATCATTTAATTGGAGGCCATCTTTACATTCTTATCAGGAATTTGTTCCAATCAAGAATGGATTATGTGTCCCATATTTGGAGATTATTCAGTATTAGCATAGTGTCAAGCATTCTCTGCTGTTTCCATGAGAGACACAATAAGTATCTCTCATACACAAGGACCACCAAATTGCACCAAATCATCGCTAGAAACCGAGCTACAAGCATCACATAAAATGGTATATTTATTATGTTTTTTTAAGCATTTGAGTATTTGAGAAAAAACACGAAAGGACATTATGAACCTCATAATTTGCTATAACAGTATCTGAGAAAGATGCCAGATGTTTGTTGAAAATTGATTTTTGTATCTTGGATCCAATATATTAGATAGTAGATGAAGCAACTAATACATCATGTGACTCAGGATCATCATAGATACTCTCAATTTATTAGGAAGGAGACTACAATAGAGAAGTCCTAAAGATGAGATTAGAAACAAAATAGAACACAATAAATAATAACTGATGGCATGGAATATGCGACAAAATCTGTGAATGAAATATTTTAATTCAGACAAAACAGATGCATGCTAGAAATGTCAGCCTTATTGTGACAAGCTGTGTGAAACAATGCAATTAGAAGTCATGTCAGCCCACAGTGAGAGAGACACCTTGATGAAGTGTTAGCCCATAATTACAGAGATTGCATGGTGAAATGAGAGGTCATGATAGTCCATAGTTACAGAGATTACATGGTAAAATGAAAGGTCATGGTAGTCCATAGTTACAGAGATTACATGGTAAAATGAAAGGTCATGGTAGTCCATAGTTACAGAGATTACATGGTGAAATGAGAGGTCATGATAACCCATAGTTACAGAGATTACATGGTGAAATGAGAGGTCATGGTAGCCCATAATTACAGAGATTACATGGTGAAATGAGAGGTCATGGTAGCCCATAATTACAGAGATTACATGGTGAAATGAGAGGTCATGGTAGTCCATAGTTACAGAGATTACATGGTGAAATGAAAGGTCATGGTAGTCCATAGTTACAGAGATTACATGGTGAAATGAGAGGTCATGATAGACCATAGTTACAGAGATTGCATGGTGAAATGAGAGGTCATGATAACCCATTGTTACAGAGATTACATGGTAAAATGAAAGGTCATGATAGTCCATAGTTACAGAGATTTCATTTTGAAATGAGAGGTCATGGTAGCCCATAATTACATAGATTACATGGTGAAATGAGAGGTCATGGTAGCCCATAATTACAGAGATTACATGGTGAAATGAGAGGTCATGGTAGTCCATTATTACAGAGATTACCGGTACATGGTGAAATGAAAGGTCATGGTAGTCCATAGTTACAGAGATTTCATTTTGAAATAAGAGATCATGGTAGTCCTAGTTACAGAGATTGCATTTTGAAATAAGAGATCATGCTAGCCCATAGCTACAGAGATTGCATGGTGAAATGAGAGGTCATTGAAGGTTAGAGATTGCATGTTGAAATGAGAGGTCTTGATAACCCATAGCCATGGAGATTGCATGGTTAAAGGAGAGGTCCTGACAGCCCATAGTTACAGAGATTGCATGTTGAAATAAGAGATCATGCTAGGCCATAGCTACAGAGATTGCATGATGAAATGAGAGACAAAAAGAAAAATCCTGTTTATTCTTCATGTGCAAGGTTAATATATTAGGTCTCCTCATGAAATGACTGATGAATAATGTTGAAAGTGATGCAAAAAAGAAACTAACCAAACAAACTGATATATCATTGATATACTTTCCAATCAGATATTTCCAATCATGATTCCTCTTAGGTTAGATATGATCCATTCTAAATTACTTTTGAACACATGTACGGTTGCAGCATTCTGCTTGAATATGTACCAGAGCCAACCAATTTGTGTGTGGTAATTGCATACTAATGTGCAGAATATTTGGATGCAAAGAACCACATATATTGACAGAGGTAGTATGTGACTCTACCTCGGCATGCAGAGTACATGTATATGTGTCCCACTCACCCTGAGGAACCTATTTCTTACACAGGTGCAACAACCATCAGCCAGGAACCTGTATTCATTAAGTAGAGTGGAGACAGAAACGTACTCTTGATAAAATTAGAATTTCTGCAATAAATTATATTAAGGAAGATCTATAAAATGAATAAAGCTCTTTAATGCTGCCATATAATAAGGGAAATGACATTGCGGCTACAGCCATACAGCCCACATGTGCCTCGCGGATATGTGAGGGAAATACACAGGTGGGAAATTGACTCAGACAAGAACATGTGGCCTGAAAGAAGACATCTCATCAAAAGAAGGTGTCCTGGGAATGGAACGGAAAAAAACTGGTTTATGGTGAAAACAAGAAGGAGGCAGAGGGCAGCACGGGTGACAGACGACTGCAGAGGCTTGTAGTTTGTGCGGCAGTGCGTCTTTCATACTTCCTTACTTTGTGCCTTTACCTTTTGATAATATTTTTCTGTGAATAAAGAAGAGATGTGATGATGGTAATTGATGGCACTGATGTCACTAGTTTGAATAAAAGTAATTTTTGTTATAGGGTATGCTAAGTCTAAATTATATGTAAACCCCTTATCTTAAAAATACTCAATATTAAATTAAGCTAAATAGTTCCAATTAAATTAAAATTCTGATTAGGCTAAAGAAATTATCTTGTGAGGGCATTTTATTAAATAATATATGTACATGTCCAATGAATAAATCAAAGTTGAATCTATAGTAAAGTGGAAAAAATATTATGAGAGCTAATCATTTTACCGTCCAAGTTTCAAATTGGTCTTATCGATTGTAAACCCATAAATATTATTGTGGATAGGATTTGTTTTAAAATATTAATTATATTGCACTATTCATTCTCTGTTGAAAAGTTTATGCTAAAATATCAAGCTAAAAGTCATACAAAAAAGTACTTTTAAATCCCCCAAGAAGTTCAAGTTCCTTGTTGCTTGAATGAATCAACTTCATGTTTAAAGACTTCTAGGTTATGTACTACGTGTGGAATCTGGGTCATTATTATGGACAATATTTTGTGTGGGCCGTCTCTTTGTGCGTCCGGGGATAACACCTTGATGGGACCAGAATAAACAGTTCAAATGTCCATCCACACTCCAAGCTGAAGCCATCAAAGAAATCACCCAATATACCTCACTGTTAAGACAAAGCCAAGGCCATAAAAGAATGATTTTAATGAATCCTCTCAGATGTTAGATACTGAAGAGTGCCATATGAGACAGAGGTCAGGAGGGCTTTGATGTTGGTGTATTGAGACAGATTCTCTTCTGATAAGCTTGTAGATGTACACAATAATGGGTTTCCTTCTATAGGAATGCACAATATCCTCATCAATTATCATTGTCTTTTGACCCTCTTTTTGCATTTTTATAACCTCCAAAATTACTAAATTCTCCATATATATATATATATATATATATATATATATATATATATATATATATATATATATATATATATATATATATATATATATATATACACACACAAGATATGTACAAGTATTATATCTTCAGATGATTTTATATGTGAGGTTTAATAACGATCAACCAATGAACATCCGCTTTATCATACAACTTTGTGGTAAAAATGCATGGTATGGTTAGGTGTCTTAGGAAGGATCATCACTGCAGGGTATTATAGGGGTTAACAGAGACCCCTGGTGGTGATTTCCCACACGTTCCTCATCTGATGGAGCAAATAGCCTCAGGATTATGATACGTCATGAGACTGCCTCAGCTCTGAGCTGCTGGTAATCACCTAGGAAATCTGCATGCTTCCTATTGACCATAACTAAGTCTAGAATGAACAAACTGGCCTTTTGGATGCATACAATAATTAGATATTTGTTACTTGACATATAGTGATGATCGAAAGCAAATCCAACAAAATTGATTTGATATATGCTTTTTTCATGTTCTGTGTTATTTGAAGAGTTTGAAATAAATGTCTGGTGCACTTAATTTCAGGCCTTAATTATTCATTTGCATTTAGATTGTCAAATGTTACCTGTCATTAAGGGATCATTATTTCATCAACAGCAACTGATCAGCTTGGGAATATCAAAACACCATTGCATAAGCCTACTATATATTTTATTTTGGCATAATTACACATTTGTCAATCATATCTTTGTACATTTAAAAAAAATTAATTTAGTCTCGTATTCTCTTGCACGTGTCAAAAATAATCATCTTGACCTGATTTTAACCATTCATAAAGACATGTATTATATAAAGAATTCTTCTATTAATGTGGGAGATATAAAGATTGTGGGAGATTTGGCACAGGGCTTCAGGCAGTGAGGGATTATATACAAGGAAGCTGGGTCTCTCCATACAAACACCACACTTCCAAGCCACAGGACAAACTATGCAAATCATCCACCCTACATAATGCCTATAATGTCCAACTATATAGCTGGGACATTGTTTTGTGAGGATGAGTTATAGTGTAATTATACACATTGGCAGGTATTATTCTGTGATACAATAGACATAAAGATCAGTTGTCAACGCAATCTAAAGAGAATGACAGGGTCAACATATTGCTGATGTAGAATAATGAGATCAGGTGCCAGCAATAAGCATACAGAGCTACCTGAGATATAGCCAGCATTGTAGCCTCTACAGGTGGCCTGTATACAGGCAGCACATACAGGCAGCACATACAGGCAGCACATACAGGCAGCACATACAGGCAGCACAAACAGGTAGCACATACAGGCAGCAAATACAGGTAGCATATACAGGTAGCACATACAGGCAGCACATACAGGTAGCACATACAGGCAGCATATACAGGCAGCACATACAGGTAGCACATACAGGCAGCACATACAGGTAGCACATACAGGCAGCACATACAGGTAGCACATACAGGCAGCAAATACAGGTAGCCTATACAGGTAGCCTATACAGGTAGCCTATACAGGTAGCCTATACAGGTAGCCTATACAGGTAGCCTATACAGGTAGCCTATACAGGTAACCTATATAGGTAGCCTACACAATTAGCCTATATAGGTAGCCTTTACAGGTAGCCTTTACAGGTAGCCTATACAGGTAGCCTATAATGGTCCCAGCAGGTGTCAGCAGGTAGTCTGTATCAGTACCAACAGATAGCAGTTAGACACTATAGGTATCTACAATATAATATAACATTTGTAAATGCTGATGGTTATTCTACTGCCTATGTCAAGTTATAAGAAAGTAGTCTATGCAGCAATGACAATACTACAGCAGGTTTGTCAAGTTATAAGAAAGTAGTCCATGCAGCAATGACAATAGTACAGCAGGTTTATCAAGTTATAAGATGGTAGTCTATGCAGCAATGACAGTAGTACAGCAGGTTTGAGGAGATATCTACACTTTGTATGCATTCACACTGAACAGTAACAGCCAAGTACACACAACACACTCATACTTCTGGTTATTGATCATTTCTTGTGGTGTTTTTGAAGTGTTTACTCGTGTTCTGAAATTGAAAACAAATACCTCCTATCAATGCGTGAAGCACATCTCACTTGTGCTGCTTCATGTTTCAGAGAAGTCTTCGTACTCATCATCGTGTGGTGTGTTATCTGTGATACTGAGACTGTGCAGCCATATTCACTGTTAGATGCAGACATGTGCAAACCATTTATGGGATACCAGAGGCAATATCAAGCAGAATATATATACATTCACAGTATAAACATTCTGTATTTTACCCAAATCAACTCAGTATAAGGTGTCTCTCTTTATCAATCTAGTTTGCTTGTGCTCAGATCAGATTTGTCATTTTCAGCACATTTTTTTACTAAATTATTTAGAGATAGTGATATTTGATGGGTCCTTCTCAAACTTGGAAAACATAAAACAATATAAAGCTACCTATTAATACAAAGTAAATAAACTAACATTTCTCAATCTGTTTAAGGATTGTGACTGTTTCTAGCACTATTTACTGATGATATACAGGCTGCAAATTCTGGCATTTCAATGTATAACTTTAGATAGAACTCAAATTCCTCTAAACAGATATTTATGTGAGCATGAGGACAATGACAGGTTAATTGATAATTTTCTCACTATAGTATGTAAAACATTGCAGATGTTTCATGAAATGGAAACTTGTGTCTCAATAGTAAGCTATACCCCCAATTTGTCTGCATCAGAAGCCATATGCCATCCCCCAACCTGTTAATGCCATTGAATATTTATACCATTGACACACTTTGCTCATGATAAGGCCAACTATGTAATCAAATATATGCATAACACTTTCTTCCTTCTCTGCCTGGGAAACTACAAAGCCTCTGTTATACATTATGTATGTCCAGGAGCAACCAGTTTTCAGAAGAAAAATGTATCAGAATTCAACACTGAAACTTAATAAGAGTCTTTGTGGAATTCACCAATGTCTCGTTGATTTATTTCAGTTGTTATCACATCTTATCTATGACAGTAAGTTATATGAAAAATTATGGTTGTTTTTATGTTTAGCTGTGGATTGTGCACCTTTGTGGTGTTTTGTGCCGGTAGACATTGATGTCAAGTAATGCAGCCTCATGCTGAGATACGGTGACACAGGGAGGAATGAGCACAGTTTGACAGGCATGATCACATAGCACATATATTCACCACAATTCTTACGCTTCACTCTGCCGAAGGAAGGGACATCAGACAAATATATTTACGATGGTTGTATTTCTCTGCCTTATTGGAAACACAAAAACAAACAAATATATTTACAATGGTTGTCTGTCTCTGCCTTATGGGAAACACAAAAACAAACAACAATATTTACAATGGTTGTTTTTCTCTGCCTTATGAGAAACACAAAAAAATAACTATATTTATGATGGTTGTCTGTCTCTACCTTGTGGAGAATACAGAAACAAACAAATATATAATGAAAAACATAAAAACAAACAAATATATTTACAATGGTTGTCTTTCTCTGCCTCATGGGAAACACAAAAACAAACATATATTTACAACGATTGTTTTTCTCTACCTTATGGAGAACACCAAAAGAAACAAATATATTATGGAAAACACAAAAACAAACAAATATATTTACAATGATTGTCTCATGGGAAACACAAAAACAAACAACTATATTTACGATGTTTTTATTTCTATGCATTATGGAAAATGCAAAAACAAGCAAATATATTTTTGATGGTTGTCTTTCTCTACCTTTTGGGATGCAGAAGAACAAACAAACATATTCTTGGTGAAACCTGCTTTTTTACTCAACATCAACTAGTAGGAAGGGACCCCAGGTTGAATTATTCAAGAAATATCCTGATACATTCTCACATTGACCCAGCAAAAGTAAAATTCAGTCACACAGATAATTTATGTAATAAAAAGAATAAATTGGAATTATCAAGGTCATTCAGACTCGAAAAATGCTGTTGCTTACCCATGATTCACAGAGAAGTTTTAATTTTTTTATTTTTGTCCCCCACATTCTTCGCAAAGCAAAAAGAGGGGGATATTAAATTGAGCTGCGTGCATGGGAGACTCCTTGTGTGCATGATACAGCCACAACAGTTTGACATTAACTTAGATATTGCACACTTCCACTCCTGGGACCTTCCTCCCATCTGATTAGATGATGGTTGTGACCATGTTGCCAACTTGGCTTGTGTGCATGATACAGCCAGAATGGTTTGACATTTAGCTTAGATATTGCACACATGTACTCCTGGGGATCCTTTCCCAATCTGATTAGGTTTTGGCTGTGATTGGTTGATTTTTGTAGCCATGGCAACCATCGTGGTAAATGACTTGTGTGCAGGATACAGCCACAACCATTTTACATTTAGCATTGACCTTCCCCTTGTCTGATTAGATAATGCCTGTGACTAGTCAAGTTATGTTACCATGTTGCCAACTTGGTTTGTGTGCACCATACAGACTTGCGTGTGCCATACAGCCAGAACAGGTTAACATTTAGCTTAGATATTGCACACATGCACTCCTGGGGACCTTCCCCCAATTTGATTATGTTATGGCTGTGATTGCTCAATAATGTTGCCATGGCAACCATCATTCGTCTGTGTGTGCACTTGTGTCTGTGTTTTTTGTTACTATTGTTACTGTTGGATTTATTTTCCGCATTTAACACTACCCTTTTCAGACATTCCCCCAACCATAAACATCTATTGTGCCCAAAGTGTGGGGGAATGCTCTTGTTAGTCTTGATTTTTAGTCAACAGGGAATGAAAGAGATTAGAAACAAGAGAAGAAATATTGGGTCTATTTGCAATAGGACATCTGGCTGAGAAGCATATGGCATTTATGATAAATCTTGTTCTGTGGCAGGGAATGGAGTAGATGTAAATTTTGATTGATGATACAGGATGTAAGCATAGTAAGATTAGATTACACACATGTAGTGAGGACAAATATCTATCAGGCGGTACCAATTTTCAGTTAATATGAGTATATTTTGTGTTTATCTTTTGTTTTATTGGGTTTTTTTTCATTGTGATATCCTGATATAGAAATACAGTTTTGTGAGAGAAGAAAAGCAATTTCAAATGCAACTTTTCTTTATAGAATCTTTAGTTGTTTTTTAAAGAAATGTATTTGGAAGACTTCAATCAGTGACATGATTTACCTTAACCAAATATGGCATGTTTGGAAATGCAGCAAAGAAATGTCATTATTTTGAAATTTCAATAATTTAAATTGGATACAAACCATGAATGATGTGCTTTTTATTTCTGTCAGATGTAATAAATCATGAAGATAAAAAAGGAGACTGTTGGATAAACAAATTGCCAATATTAATGTATTAATATGCAGTAAAGAGTAATCTTAGTTTAGTAACACTGTTTTACTAGTTTCAGTATCCAACTTGAGTCTTATGAGAATGAGGCCACATTCTGTGGGATAAGTATAGGATTTAGACGAGACAAATCTGTGGCTAACTCTACAAGAAAATGTGATCAATTTATTGACCCAAGCAAAGCCTCTGAATCAATATGTTGGGGTAAGTAAGTGGAGTAGTCTTGTGGTTACTTCCACATGAGGGCCCCAAATGCCACAATGTCTCTCCCAAACAAAAATAATTTTTAGGTAATAAGGTAAAGTCAAGTATTAATTACTTGGCACTCCCAGAATGCATTGACAACTGAGCAAATACATTTTTGCCACTGGTATACATGAAATAGGACTGGCCCCATGACCATAGTTGTTAGACCAATGGATCTGTGCCTTATCCTCTAAGAGTTTTGTAAGGTCCAAATTATCTAGTATATCTAGTTTTTTTCCTATATTATTTTATATGGTTTAAGACTTGATTTTATATATTATAATAAACTGTGGTCAGTACAATAACAAGTAACATCTGCTCACAAACAAATGTCAAAGAGAAGGAGAGCTTTTACATCTCCATCATGTAAGATAATTAAATATAAATATTAGACCATTAATAATAATCTATGATCAAAGGAATGGATTGTTGTTAAACAGGGGAGAAAATGACAAGACAAATAGTGGGCCCAGTGCCGGGTGACTGATATATAATTGGTCCAGTTTAACAACTAATGGGCCACATATTCTTGACCACACAAAAAGCACCCAGACATCTCATAGAGTACACATAAGGAGGCCCTGGTAATGTGGCCTAAGAGACTGTTCTATGTGTAGCAGGGGTAGTTACATTCAGTCACAATTCACCGAGGCAGTGGCCTAAGAGACTGTTCTATGTGTAGCTGGGGTAGTTGCATTCAGTCACAATTCACCGAGGAGGTGGCCTAAGAGACTGTTCTATGTGTAGCTGGTGTAGTTACATTCAGTCACAATTCACCGAGGAGGTGGCCTAAGAGACTGTTCTATATATAGTGGGGGTAGTTACATTCAGTCACAATTCACTGAGGCAGTGGCCTCAGAGACTGTTCTATGTGTAGCTGGTGTAGTTACATTCAGTCACAATTCACCGAGGAGGTGGCCTAAGAGACTGTTCTATATATAGTGGGGGTAGTTGCATTCAGTCACAATTCACCGAGGCGGTGGCCTAAGAGACTGTTCTATGTGTAGCTGGTGTAGTTACATTCAGTCACAATTCACCAAGGCAGTGACCTAATGCACTAAGAGACCACTGGGGTAGCACTTGTGTGGTTACACTCAGTTACATTTCCCCATGGCAGTGACTTCAGTCTGTGCCAGGTGGAGCTTGGGTGAATGCATTCAGTCACATTAATCCAAGAAAGTGGCCTCAAGGATATTATGCCTCTTTATCAGATTAAATATAATTGATTAATTCTTAATCATGATAGTAGCAAAAGACGAACATTAAAAGCTTTTTATAGGTATTTATGATAGAGTATGGAAGTTGGCTCTCATGACATAACATTTTATAACAAACCTATGTAGTAAAAATGTGAAATGGTTATTTTTCAGGATAAGAAAGTTTGTCAAACACGTCATTATGGGTAAAAACATTGTGTTGTTCAATAATTGATATATAGGGCCTTATCATTGTGTGTTTCATAATGGCTGATCAATAATGAATGAAGTCTGTCACATCACATCAGGCTAAATGGTACTGAAACATGGTATTTTGGGATCAAGAGCTGTAGCCCAGTTATTGCTGATATCAATTATAGACACAACAGAGGCCCAGCTGCTGTAACATTAAACCCTCTAATGTTGTTTTGCTGTGATTTTTATGAATAATAAATATGATTTAAGGTCCCTATTTCGAGCGCAAGAATTCTACTGCAAGGAGTTGGAATTGTTTGAAACTTGGTGATACACTTATCAAAAGCAGTAATATATTAGGTTTATAAAAAGGGGATTCCTAAAACGGCCAACAAAGGTGTCACAAAGATGTGAGTAATGGTAAAAACATATTGAAAGTGTAAGATTGTGATTTTGGTCAAATTCAGGACATGATTGTGTCAATCGTCTTGGTTTTAAATGAGGCAGAATGCAAGAAAAATAATCTAAATTGACTGTCATTGGGGCTGTAACTACAGGGCTCAGAAACTAGGAACAGGGCCTCATTAAGTAAGAACATAGCATAGTGGCTGTAACCATAGGGCTCAGATACTGTCCACTCTGATGTCCCTGCTGAGGAGGGGAACAGGGCCTCATTAAGTAAGAACATAGCATGGTGGCTGTAACTACAGGGCTCAGATACTGTCCACTCAGATGCCCCTGCTGAGGAGGGGAACAGGGCCTCATTAAGTAAGAACATAGCATGGTGGCTGTAACCACAGGGCTCAGATACTGTCCACTCTGGTGTCCCTGCTGAGGAGGGGAACAGGGCCTCATTAAGTAAGAACATAGCATGGTGGCTGTAACTACAGGGCACAGATACTGTCCACTCTGATGTCCCTGCTGAGGAGGGGAACAGGGCCTCATTCAGTAAGAACAGAGCATGGTGGCTGTAACCACAGGGCTCAGATACTGTCCACTCAGATGTCCCTGCTGAGGAGGGGAACAGGGCCTCATTAAGTAAGAACATAGCATGGTGGCTGTAACTACAGGGCTCAGATACTGTCCACTCAGATGTCCCTGCTGAGGAGGGGAACAGGGCCTCATTAAGTAAGAACATAGCATGGTGGCTGTAACTACAGGGCTCAGATACTGTCCACTCAGATGTCCCTGCTGAGGAGGGGAACAGGGCCTCATTAAGTAAGAACATAGCATGGTGGCTGTAACCACAGGGCTCAGATACTGTCCACTCTGATGTCCCTGCTGAGGAGGGGAACAGGGCCTCATTAAGTAAGAACATAGCATGGTGGCTGTAACCACAGGGCTCAGATACTGTCCACTCTGATGTCCCTGCTGAGGAGGGGAACAGGGCCTCATTAAGTAAGAACATAGCATGGTGGCTGTAACTACAGGGCTCAGATACTGTCCACTCTGGTGTCCCTGCTGAGGAGGGGAACAGGGCCTCATTAAGTAAGAACATAGCATGGTGGCTGTAACCACAGGGCTCAGATACTGTCCACTCAGATGTCCCTGCTGAGGAGGGGAACAGGGCCTCATTAAGTAAGAACATAGCATGGTGGCTGTAACTACAGGGCTCAGATACTGTCCACTCAGATGTCCCTGCTGAGGAGGGGAACAGGGCCTCATTAAGTAAGAACATAGCATGGTGGCTGTAACCACAGGGCTCAGATACTGTCCACTCTGGTGTCCCTGCTGAGGAGGGGAACAGGGCCTCATTAAGTAAGAACATAGCATGGTGGCTGTAACTACAGGGCTCAGATACTGTCCACTCAGATGTCCCTGCTGAGGAGGGGAACAGGGCCTCATTAAGTAAGAACATAGCATGGTGGCTGTAACCACAGGGCTCAGATACTGTCCACTCTGGTGTCCCTGCTGAGGAGGGGAACAGGGCCTCATTAAGTAAGAACATAGCATGGTGGCTGTAACTACAGGGCACAGATACTGTCCACTCTGATGTCCCTGCTGAGGAGGGGAACAGGGCCTCATTCAGTAAGAACAGAGCATGGTGGCTGTAACCACAGGGCTCAGATACTGTCCACTCAGATGTCCCTGCTGAGGAGGGGAACAGGGCCTCATTAAGTAAGAACATAGCATGGTGGCTGTAACTACAGGGCTCAGATACTGTCCACTCTGATGTCCCTGCTGAGGAGGGGAACAGGGCCTCATTAAGTAAGAACAGAGCATGGTGGCTGTAACCACAGGGCTCAGATACTGTCCACTCTGATGTCCCTGCTGAGGAGGGGAACAGGGCCTCATTCAGTAAGAACAGAGCATGGTGGCTGTAACCACAGGGCTCAGATACTGTCCACTCTGGTGTCCCTGCCGAGGAGGGGAACAGGGCCTCATTAAGTAAGAACATAGCATGGTGGCTGTAACCACAGGGCTCAGATACTGTCCACTCTGATGTCCCTGCTGAGGAGGGGAACAGGGCCTCATTAAGTAAGAACATAGCATGGTGGCTGTAACTACAGGACTCAGATACTGTCCACTCTGGTGTCCCTGCTGAGGAGGGGAACAGGGCCTCATTAAGTAAGAACATAGCATGGTGGCTGTAACTACAGGACACAGATACTGTCCACTCTGATGTCCCTGCTGAGGAGGGGAACAGGGCCTCATTAAGTAAGAACATAGCATGGTGGCTGTAACTACAGGACACAGATACTGTCCACTCTGATGTCCCTGCAGAGGAGGGGAACAGGGCCTCATTAAGTAAGAACATAGCATGGTGGCTGTAACCACAGGGCTCAGATACTGTCCACTCAGATGTCCCTGCTGAGGAGGGGAACAGGGCCTCATTAAGTAAGAACATAGCATGGTGGCTGTAACCACAGGGCTCAGATACTGTCCACTCTGATGTCCCTGCTGAGGAGGGGAACAGGGCCTCATTAAGTAAGAACATAGCATGGTGGCTGTAACCACAGGGCTCAGATACTGTCCACTCTGATGTCCCTGCTGAGGAGGGGAACAGGGCCTCATTAAGTAAGAACATAGCATGGTGGCTGTAACCACAGGGCTCAGATACTGTCCACTCTGATGTCCCTGCTGAGGAGGGGAACAGGGCCTCATTAAGTAAGAACATAGCATGGTGGGTGTAACCACAGGGCTCAGATACTGTCCACTCTGATGTCCCTGCTGAGGAGGGGAACAGGGCCTCATTAAGTAAGAACATAGCATGGTGGCTGTAACCACAGGGCTCAGATACTGTCCACTCTGATGTCCCTGCTGAGGAGGGGAACAGGGCCTCATTAAGTAAGAACAGAGCATGGTGGCTGTAACCACAGGGCTCAGATACTGTCCACTCTGATGTCCCTGCTGAGGAGGGGAACAGGGCCTCATTAAGTAAGAACAGAGCATGGTGGCTGTAACCACAGGGCTCAGATACTGTCCACTCTGGTGTCCCTGCTGAGGAGGGGAACAGGGCCTCATTCAGTAAGAACAGAGCATGGTGGCTGTAACCACAGGGCTCAGATACTGTCCACTCAGATGTCCCTGCTGAGGAGGGGAACAGGGCCTCATTAAGTAAGAACATAGCATGGTGGCTGTAACTACAGGGCTCAGATACTGTCCACTCAGATGTCCCTGCTGAGGAGGGGAACAGGGCCTCATTAAGTAAGAACATAGCATGGTGGCTGTAACTACAGGGCTCAGATACTGTCCACTCAGATGTCCCTGCTGAGGAGGGGAACAGGGCCTCATTAAGTAAGAACATAGCATGGTGGCTGTAACCACAGGGCTCAGATACTGTCCACTCTGATGTCCCTGCTGAGGAGGGGAACAGGGCCTCATTAAGTAAGAACATAGCATGGTGGCTGTAACCACAGGGCTCAGATACTGTCCACTCTGATGTCCCTGCTGAGGAGGGGAACAGGGCCTCATTAAGTAAGAACATAGCATGGTGGCTGTAACCACAGGGCTCAGATACTGTCCACTCTGGTGTCCCTGCTGAGGAGGGGAACAGGGCCTCATTAAGTAAGAACATAGCATGGTGGCTGTAACCACAGGGCTCAGATACTGTCCACTCTGATGTCCCTGCTGAGGAGGGGAACAGGGCCTCATAAAGTAAGAACATAGCATGGTGGCTGTAACTACAGGGCACAGATACTGTCCACTCTGATGTCCCTGCTGAGGAGGGGAACAGGGCCTCATTCAGTAAGAACAGAGCATGGTGGCTGTAACCACAGGGCTCAGATACTGTCCACTCAGATGTCCCTGCTGAGGAGGGGAACAGGGCCTCATTAAGTAAGAACATAGCATGGTGGCTGTAACTACAGGGCTCAGATACTGTCCACTCTGATGTCCCTGCTGAGGAGGGGAACAGGGCCTCATTAAGTAAGAACAGAGCATGGTGGCTGTAACCACAGGGCTCAGATACTGTCCACTCTGATGTCCCTGCTGAGGAGGGGAACAGGGCCTCATTCAGTAAGAACAGAGCATGGTGGCTGTAACCACAGGGCTCAGATACTGTCCACTCTGGTGTCCCTGCTGAGGAGGGGAACAGGGCCTCATTAAGTAAGAACATAGCATGGTGGCTGTAACCACAGGGCTCAGATACTGTCCACTCTGATGTCCCTGCTGAGGAGGGGAACAGGGCCTCATTAAGTAAGAACATAGCATGGTGGCTGTAACTACAGGACTCAGATACTGTCCACTCTGGTGTCCCTGCTGAGGAGGGGAACAGGGCCTCATTAAGTAAGAACATAGCATGGTGGCTGTAACTACAGGACACAGATACTGTCCACTCTGATGTCCCTGCTGAGGAGGGGAACAGGGCCTCATTAAGTAAGAACATAGCATGGTGGCTGTAACTACAGGGCTCAGATACTGTCCACTCTGATGTCCCTGATGAGGAGGGGAACAGGGCCTCATTAAGTAAGAACATAGCATGGTGGCTGTAACTACAGGACACAGATACTGTCCACTCTGATGTCCCTGCTGAGGAGGGGAACAGGGCCTCATTAAGTAAGAACATAGCATGGTGGCTGTAACTACAGGACTCAGATACTGTCCACTCTGGTGTCCCTGCTGAGGAGGGGAACAGGGCCTCATTAAGTAAGAACATAGCATGGTGGCTGTAACTACAGGACACAGATACTGTCCACTCTGATGTCCCTGCTGAGGAGGGGAACAGGGCCTCATTAAGTAAGAACATAGCATGGTGGCTGTAACTACAGGACACAGATACTGTCCACTCTGATGTCCCTGCTGAGGAGGGGAACAGGGCCTCATTAAGTAAGAACATAGCATGGTGGCTGTAACCACAGGGCTCAGATACTGTCCACTCAGATGTCCCTGCTGAGGAGGGGAACAGGGCCTCATTAAGTAAGAACATAGCATGGTGGCTGTAACCACAGGGCTCAGATACTGTCCACTCTGATGTCCCTGCTGAGGAGGGGAACAGGGCCTCATTAAGTAAGAACATAGCATGGTGGCTGTAACCACAGGGCTCAGATACTGTCCACTCTGATGTCCCTGCTGAGGAGGGGAACAGGGCCTCATTAAGTAAGAACATAGCATGGTGGCTGTAACCACAGGGCTCAGATACTGTCCACTCTGATGTCCCTGCTGAGGAGGGGAACAGGGCCTCATTAAGTAAGAACATAGCATGGTGGCTGTAACCACAGGGCTCAGATACTGTCCACTCTGATGTCCCTGCTGAGGAGGGGAACAGGGCCTCATTAAGTAAGAACATAGCATGGTGGCTGTAACCACAGGGCTCAGATACTGTCCACTCTGATGTCCCTGCTGAGGAGGGGAACAGGGCCTCATTAAGTAAGAACATAGCATGGTGGCTGTAACCACAGGGCTCAGATACTGTCCACTCAGATGTCCCAGCTGAGGAGGGGAACAGGGCCTCATTAAGTAAGAACATAGCATGGTGGCTGTAACCACAGGGCTCAGATACTGTCCACTCAGATGTCCCAGCTGAGGAGGGGAACAGGGCCTCATTAAGTAAGAACATAGCATGGTGGCTGTAACTACAGGACTCAGATACTGTCCACTCTGATGTCCCTGCTGAGGAGGGGAACAGGGCCTCATTAAGTAAGAACATAGCATGGTGGCTGTAACTACAGGACTCAGATACTGTCCACTCTGGTGTCCCTGCTGAGGAGGGGAACAGGGCCTCATTAAGTAAGAACATAGCATGGTGGCTGTAACTACAGGACACAGATACTGTCCACTCTGATGTCCCTGCTGAGGAGGGGAACAGGGCCTCATTAAGTAAGCACATAGCATGGTGGCTGTAACCACAGGGCTCAGATACTGTCCACTCTGATGTCCCTGCTGAGGAGGGGAACAGGGCCTCATTAAGTAAGAACATAGCATAGTGGCTGTAACCACAGGGCTCAGATACTGTCCACTCTGATGTCCCTGCTGAGGAGGGGAACAGGGCCTCATTAAGTAAGAACATAGCATGGTGGCTGTAACCACAGGGCTCAGATACTGTCCACTCAGATGTCCCTGCTGAGGAAGGGAACAGGGCCTCATTAAGTAAGCACATAGCATGGTGGCTGTAACCACAGGGCTCAGATACTGTCCACTCTGATGTCCCTGCTGAGGAGGGGAACAGGGCCTCATTAAGTAAGAACATAGCATGGTGGCTGTAACCACAGGACTCAGATACTGTCCACTCAGATGTCCCTGCTGAGGAGGGGAACAGGGCCTCATTAAGTAAGCACATAGCATGGTGGCTGTAACCACAGGGCTCAGATACTGTCCACTCTGATGTCCCTGCTGAGGAGGGGAACAGGGCCTCATTAGGTAAGAACATAGCATGGTGGCTGTAACCACAGGGCTCAGATACTGTCCACTCTGATGTCCCTGCTGAGGAGGGGAACAGGGCCTCATTAAGTAAGAACATAGCATGGTGGCTGTAACCACAGGGCTCAGATACTGTCCACTCTGATGTCCCTGCTGAGGAGGGGAACAGGGCCTCATTAAGTAAGCACATAGCATGGTGGCTGTAACCACAGGGCTCAGATACTGTCCACTCTGATGTCCCTGCTGAGGAGGGGAACAGGGCCTCATAAAGTAAGAACATAGCATGGTGGCTGTAACTACAGGGCACAGATACTGTCCACTCTGATGTCCCTGCTGAGGAGGGGAACAGGGCCTCATTAAGTAAGAACAGAGCATGGTGGCTGTAACCACAGGGCTCAGATACTGTCCACTCAGATGTCCCTGCTGAGGAGGGGAACAGGGCCTCATTAAGTAAGAACATAGCATAGTGGCTGTAACCACAGGGCTCAGATACTGTCCACTCAGATGTCCCTGCTGAGGAGGGGAACAGGGCCTCATTAAGTAAGAACATAGCATAGTGGCTGTAACCACAGGGCTCAGATACTGTCCACTCAGATGTCCCTGCTGAGGAGGGGAACAGGGCCTCATTAAGTAAGAACATAGCATAGTGGCTGTAACCACAGGGCTCAGATACTGTCCACTCAGATGTCCCTGCTGAGGAGGGGAACAGGGCCTCATTAAGTAAGAACATAGCATGGTGGGTGTAACCACAGGGCTCAGATACTGTCCACTCTGATGTCCCTGCTGAGGAGGGGAACAGGGCCTCATTCAGTAAGAACATAGCATGGTGGCTGTAACTACAGGGCTCAGATACTGTCCACTCTGATGTCCCTGCTGAGGAGGGGAACAGGGCCTCATTAAGTAAGAACATAGCATGGTGGCTGTAACTACAGGGCACAGATACTGTCCACTCTGATGTCCCTGCTGAGGAGGGGAACAGGGCCTCATTAAGTAAGAACATAGCATGGTGGCTGTAACCACAGGACTCAGATACTGTCCACTCTGATGTCCCTGCTGAGGAGGGGAACAGGGCCTCATTAAGTAAGAACATAGCATGGTGGGTGTAACCACAGGTGACTGTAGTAACTACAGCTGAGGAACTACAGCTGAGGAACTACAGCTGAGGAACTACAGCTGAGGAACTACAGCTGAGGAACTACAGCTGAGGAACTACAGCTGAGGAACTACAGCTGAGGAACTACAGCTGAGGAACTACAGCTGAGGAACTACAGCTGAGGAACTACAGCTGAGGAACTACAGCTGAGGAACTACAGCTGAGGAACTACAGCTGAGGAACTACAGCTGAGTAACTACAGCTGAGGAACTACAGCTGAGGAACTACAGCTGAGGAACTACAGCTGAGGAACTACAGCTGAGGAACTACAGCTGAGGAACTACAGCTGAGTAACTACAGCTGAGGAACTACAGCTGAGGAACTACAGCTGAGGAACTACAGCTGAGGAACTACAGCTGAGGAACTACAGCTGAGGAACTACAGCTGAGGAACTACAGCTGAGTAACTACAGCTGAGGAACTACAGCTGAGGAACTACAGCTGAGGAACTACAGCTGAGGAACTACAGCTGAGGAACTACAGCTGAGGAACTACAGCTGAGGAACTGCAGCTGAGGAACTGCAGCTGAGGAACTACAGCTGAGGAACTACAGCTGAGGAACTACAGCTGAGGAACTACAGCTGAGGAACTACAGCTGAGGAACTACAGCTGAGGAACTACAGCTGAGGAACTACAGCTGAGGAACTACAGCTGAGGAACTACAGCTGAGGAACTACAGCTGAGGAACTACAGCTGAGGAACTACAGCTGAGGAACTACAGCTGAGGAACTACAGCTGAGGAACTACAGCTGAGGAACTACAGCTGAGGAACTACAGCTGAGGAACTACAGCTGAGGAACTACAGCTGAGGAACTACAGCTGAGGAACTACAGCTGAGGAACTACAGCTGAGGAACTACAGCTGAGGAACTACAGCTGAGGAACTACAGCTGAGGAACTACAGCTGAGGAACTGCAGCTGAGGAACTACAGCTGAGGAACTACAGCTGAGGAACTACAGCTGAGGAACTACAGCTGAGGAACTACAGCTGAGGAACTACAGCTGAGGAACATATCCGGACAATTATTCCAAAAGTGCACTGTGAAATGGAAGGATTTTATCCTACCTGATATTGACCTTTTGTTCTCACCAAGAGTGGACCCCAAACTAGGATGTTTCAATGTATCAACAAAAAGATGTTTTCAATAAAACATGATAAGATTTAACAGTTTATTTCACTTCTAGATTGTTGTAGTCATATATTTAAGGTCAACAATATCAAATTATTTACTTATATAAATTTTATGATAATAGTATTAACAAAATTCAACTATCAATTAAGTAGAGGACATTTAAATATAGTAATGAAATACAGCTATGAATACTGATAAATAACCTTGAATTTACCACAACACAACAACCTTTTTTAAATTGTGGAAATTTGTCTAAGCCTCTCTATTGTCATTCTAAAATTTGAGCAGCAACTTACCCTGGCCTTACAGAAATCCATTTTTATATTAGCAAACAAACATTTTTTTAAAGTTTATTTACTGGTCATTAGATTAACATGTGATAATTTCTCATATAATTTTAGGTAATCATTAAATAGATTTGTTCATTTCATTATGGTCATTTGATCACACACACTTTGTAAACTCATGATCTGTGTGTTAGATCAGAATATTTTCGTTAGGGTCCTTCCTACACAATCAGTTGATGGATAAAATGTTTATTTCTTTTATCTACAGATTTTAAAACAAATCTTAGATTATGGATATTACTTTGCAATGACTCATCGACATTTTTCAGTGGCAAAAGACATGGTGACGTTTAATTATCTAATATTAAGTCAAAGGCTGCAAAGTCTTGCTGATACACAATTCACTGTTGATAATATAGAAATATGCAAAAGGTTTGTTCTAAACATTATGAAAGATTTAGAATGGTAATGCCTGAGTGAATTCAAAGCCTTATTTGAATAAATCATTATAAAATATATAGCCAGTATAAATAAGTATGTGTTCATACACCTACTCATCTGCATTAAACATGACTAGGTAAACACTGGTAATGATTCTTGCATCAACATTCAATCAATAATGTACGATTACTCCGCATCCTGCCACTCACATGATGATATAAGTACAGGGTCCATATAGCATGTTTTGGATTAGTCATAAATATCTCACACATCTTAGTACAGCACCATTAATCTGATACACTCACTTCTCTCATACAGAGATTGAGTTCCATCAGCATCAAATATGATAAGCAAATTAGTATTCACTCTATTTATAATTATTCTACAAACGTTTTCTATGCATTTTATTCACATGTATTAGTAAACTCTTCTGTTCTTTAACATGTTGTTTTACATTGTGTATATCACTCTTTGAATCAGAATATCGCAAGATCTTGGATATATTTAAATTTTCAGTCATTTTTTTTTTGGTGAAAATTAAGTACAAATATTGACATCATAAAATACTATATGTTAGTATGCCAACTACTCCAACGATAAGATTCATATTTTTAAATAGCAAAGTATCACATTTCGTAAAAGTACTCTAAAATGACATATACATGTATCATATGGGTAAGATTAACATTGGTCAACAATATTGCTATGCAGAGCTGGAGTCCTGAGGGATTATGTGTTGTGGTAGCAATGCAGATCCATGGGAGAATACATAACATACTTATTAGGGCAAATACATTTTTTATTTTTTTTGCACCATATCATCATATAGAGATAAGATTAGAACTAAATACATGTGTCATTTGTCAACATTAAATAGCAATTATCAATTGGTCCTGTTTAAGATATAACACATCCTATATACATGATATACACTTCACTCTATCCATATAAAGATATATAGGTAGGTATGTGTGTATCATACTCAAACTGCCAGCACTGAAGTTAAACAAGTGGACCTCTTACCCTCTATATTGTCTCAATTAGTCTCAATTACCCTCTATATTGTCTCAATTAGTCTTTGCAATACCTGATCAGATATGAATCTTATGGATTTCCCTTGTCTTACTGGATCAATTATTAATAGAGACAACCTCATTTTGATCTAGTCATCACTGAAATATAAACATAAAATACTCAGAGTTGGCCTCAGAAAAACATTATTTTCATTAACTCTAATTAACAAATTTGAATTGCAAACATACATTTATTACTTCTTTCAGATGATATATATCCTCCTCTTTTCATTTGTTTCATTTGATTAGTTTAAGCACAGACATAAACATGGATGCAGCCATGGAGTCCATTTAAATCTGAATATCCAAACAGGAACATTTCTAAGATCGGTTTGCCTTCTCTACTGTCAGCACACCTTGAGACTTGTATCAAACTCAGGGGTAGGAAAAGTGCAGGTTCCCGGCCACGGTGGGTGCACTATGGTCGTATAATTATTGCTGTAGGCATCCCATTCCTTGCTAATTTTGCCATAGAACAGCGTCCAGTTGCCATGGAGATCCTCATCAGATGGCTGGCACTTGTCTGCTGGAGTGCCAGCAAAATTATAGTGAATGCTTCCAAAGGGTTTCTCGGACGAAGGCTGGAAATATTTGAAGTGGAACTGAAGCAGCTTGGAGTTATCACACAAAAAGGGAACCGTCTTATTAAAGTGACAAGGATATTGGGTATAAATCTCTTTGTTGCGGTCTTTGAATATAAAGTCAATATTCTCCGTTATCCATGGAGAGTTGGGGTCGAGTCCCTGTTGTTCAATATATGGATCCATACTGAAGTTTTTTGGTTTTTCCCAATAAGATCTCTTAATAAGTAGGATGGAAATTCCAGGAACCCAGTGGGCCCCATGACCATCAGGCGCATTGAAGCCATCAAACTGAACCCATGGGGCCTGCCAGGTGAAAGCACATGTCACGATTAGAGCCACCCACAGCACAGACACAGTCACGTGCACTGCTATCTTGAAGGTCGTCTTAAAGGTGGACACTTCCTTGATGCCATATTCCTGCTCACGATACCACCCATATAAATATAGTCTTGATGCCACATTGAGAATGCCAAATATCCCAGCCAGTATCTGGCTTGACATGATGTGATGCTGCCGGCATGTCACAATGGTCAAGTTGATAGAAGCCAAGGGAATTTCTTCTATTAGTAAAACAGCAGCTTGTTCATAAACTGTCGGTATTCTCGTGTGGCGGGCATGGGTGAGAATCGTAAATGTATTGTAGCATTCCAGTACGTATGTCAGGGTGCCAAGTATGTTAAAGAACAGAAGTGCCGTGATGGCGGAATGAGGCGGAGGACCGACAACTAACGTGTGGCGGAACTCCATGGACTGAAGATGAGACAGGTTCACCCAATCAAACAACATGTCCAGGGTTGACATGAGAAGCAATATGCCCAAAATAGCTATGGTGAGGAATTTATCCCTCTGTCCATGAAAATGCCACCAACCATCCATATTGACTATTTATTGCAATATATATATAGCCAGATATTGAATAACTCTGTTTTATAAAAGTGTTTGTTGGCCTGGAATGGTTTGTATCTATTGAAAGAGGTTAATGTATATATCAGGTAAAGTAGGTCATTTCTCCCTTGTGTTTCAGAAATGAAATATATTTTTCATCCAAGAAATATGTTTGATAAACAAATGTTGTTTGTATGGCAGTGCAGGTTTGGATGTTTGCTGTTAAATGCCAATATTATGCATAAATTCCCTCAGATGAAAGAAGACTGTTGATAGCACCAAAGCTGAAGATTAATGCAGATTGCCAACCTGAAAAAGAACAAATTTTGTCATAATTAAACATCATCTTGAAAGCAGCAATGTTCAGATAACTGGCTGTAATTGATTATTACATGATGTGGGGGAGAAGGACGTGTCAGTAATTAAATAAAATGGTTCATAACGATTGTTTTAAGAATATTGCAGAGACATGGTTCCAGGTTAACTGAGCTTCTGTCTGCTTCCTAAATCCAAGGGGCTGATAAAGCATCCCTTTTTAAGCAAGCAAGTCTTGCTCATCATTGATATTCATGCTAACAGCCATGTGTGCCCAGTGTTGGACACAGAGGCTTGGGACCAAAGACATCTTAAAATGTCACACATTTGCTGAGAACAATAGACACTGTCCCAGCAGGTGTCTCTGATGTTCCTTTCATTAATAATGGGTGGGACATATACAAATAAACGATGATTAATTGTTTAATAAAAACAACATGTTATTCAAAAAAGGTTGCTCAACTAATATGTCTTTTATTTAAGGCTACTTAAATATGAAAAAATGGTCAACATTAATGCCAGTTATTGATGTTAATTTATCAACTAACAATCTTTTCAGCACATTTGAGGTCATTCCCAGTGAGGGATATCATTCTGCCAAATCAGTCCAGATTCCATCCTGAAATATCGGTAACAACATGTGCAACCTTTAAAAGCAATCATATCAACTGACACCAACAAAAATCATCTTAATTGTCACCAAAAATATGAACGTACATTTAGCAAATTTAGTACAATGATATGTTTTGTGTGTTTTCTGATCATTATGGATTTACACTGAGTGAAGGATGATAGATATATAAAAAGTAGTTATATAGAATACATTAACATAGATAATTGTACTTTTAATCAGACATTTATCCAGTTATTGGGAATGTGCTGATCTCAATAATGACAGATGAACGTCGACTTTACCCTATCTGAATGTAATGAATGATTGATGTTCTTGATTTGGCCACTTTCTGTCACAGGCAATGGCACATCACTTGCAGACTGAATCATGGCACAGATAATTACAGGTGACTCAAGTGGAAAAGTGGTCAGGGAATTCCTAGATTGCAAATCTATGTTGAATAATGCATATTTTACCAACATCATCTCTTGACGGCACTCATGTGATTATTCCAAATGGCCCAGATGAAGATTGATGTACTTTATTATTGCATTCAATGGTTAGTAATGAATTAATCTAGATCATTTTACTTTTATCATTTTACTTTTATATTCGGATGGACATACTTGTCAGTACTAATATTTGAGGCTTTGTTTCTACCAGCTGATGGCATTTAAGCTATTTATACAGTCATGGCTCCGGATAGGTTGACATTTAAAACACACATATCAATATTGTGTGGCTTCCAGCATCCATATCTCTAAAACTAAAAAGGACAGATCTAAACACAGTCTCACATTGCATCTTTTTTTTCCACAGCATACATGCACAGTTCAAAATATCATTCTTTTTTTAGATATAAAGCAAAAAAAACTTAATGTCCAAAGCAGTTCTCATAATAAAGTATTGAGTGATGTATGCCATTTATTAGGCCCAAATAATGATAGCCTTGTTTCTGATAAATGGCCTGAAAAAATAAGATTGAGAGTAGATTTTTTTCTTTTTTGTTGTCAAATGTAATCAAACATATATTGAGAATTGAAATAAAAACTTGAATTTATTATTGAAACTTTGTCTTTCACCAAGAAACTCTTTTAAAAAAGTCTTAGAGTCACTGGTTTAAACTTGGGTAGTGGGTGGGGAAACTGGTAACAAGTTTGAGTGCTCTGCAGCCTTTTGTTTTGGTTCATGTACACATTATACAAATCTTGGTGATCATATCAGGGAGTTGATCAATTATTTAGATGCACAGCAGTGAAACATTGTCGGCAATAATCAACAGAAATCTCGTCTGGATTGGGTACTTGTGTCAACCAAGTACAGTTTTAACCAAACCACTCTGGGGCCACACAATCTGCATGTCACTGAATTTGTTTATTGAATAGATCTAAATTCCCTTTCAGTTCCTCTCATTCTAATCAGGGGCGTTGTGAAATGTTTCAGATTCAGCTATTCTATCTGTTTGCTAAAACCTGCTTTACATTCATGTTTTACAATATCACACCAATCAACACATTCATTGTTTTCTTTAAAGTTATAACCTTCAATTTCATAATCACAGAAATTAATTACTTTTCTGAAATAAAAAAATCTACCTATTAGTGTTTTTTTTCAAAACATACAATATTGGAAACAGCAGTAGATAAATTTATAATGTGTGCAATTTAGCATTCATAGTTATTGATTCAGAACTAATTTCATATCGGTATAGCTACCTTCGATTAGAATATTCAAGCATCTTTGTAAAATCATGATGCTTTGTAAAAGCATTTAATATGTTTTTAACTTGAATGTACAATGATGTTCACTCTGAGGATGATGTTGTTATGTAATCTCAATTACATGTATTTACATGTATTACTATAATGCTATAATCAAGTTAAGTAATGTATAGTGGATAGCATTTAATGAGTCAGAATAAAGTAGATTAAAGGCAGTAAGTGATAACATCAGTAAATTTGCAAATCATCCGATAACTGCAAGCCTTTAGTTTGTGTGAGCAGAAATTACATATCAGTACATACAAATATAGGGCTGTACATTAGACTTGTAAATGCCAATCTGACTTCAAATAACATTCATTAACTTGATTAAGATGCTGCCTCAGGAACTTTTCCTGTGATATTGGTGGATCATTCTATTGATGGTAATTGTATGTGTCATTGCTTGTTAGCATATTATTAGAGTATGTATGCAGTCCAGTCAGAACTCTACCAAACAGTCATCATTTCCATTGTGGATCTACAACATTATTAGATGAGTTTTGAAACCTTGATAACATTTGTTAATACTGAATACATGCTTAGTACAATGATACAGGGAAAAAAAACATACCTTTTTTGCTTTAATATCGTTAAAGACTGATCGTTATATTTTGATCGAGAGCTATACATTTTGTGAATTCATTAAAATAGGTATGTCCACACGGCTTAACCCTCGATGGCATCTGCCGATGACAATGGTCAATGAGCTGTATATTGCCTGTACATACCACCTGCAGCCACGCAGCCTGAGAGGGAGTCCTGCTCGGTCAACTTGTCAATATGTGCTGGTCTCACTCTGTACATGCACCCAGCCTGTACACATCCTACAGGCAACTTCCATCATATTTACATGTCAATACAATGCCTGTTTGCTTGGGCCCAGTAGTATGAATTTGGATTCAAAAGGTTCATTCAATTTATGTGAAATAACCAGGTGTAGCTTCATGTTTGTATGAGAAGCTGTGTGTGTAGATGACCTTGTTTACAGTTAAATAATTGGTGCATTTGCCAGCTATTGAATAATTTGTTGGGGTGTTTTAGGTTTTTGCTCTAACAATGTTAATTAATGTTGTAATATCGTTAATCTTTTTGGTTTTATTTGCTCTGACATCGTTAAAGACATCAGTGTTAGAGCAGATGAATGGTATATTTAACGAATCAGAGAACCTAACCAAACTCTTAGTTAAGGTACTGAAATGTTTGCCAATCTCAGCGTCACAAAAGCCTCATTTTCTTCTTATTGAGTTAACAGTCATAACTGTGACAATTATTGGAGAGCTGCCAGCACAGCATTCTCACTGACAGTCCTGACAGTTTTCAATTATGATATAGCCTCATGATTGCTGTGAAAGTAAGCTGACTAATGTTGACTGTACGAGTGATCACATTAATATTTCAAATGAGCCCCACCATGGCCACACTGCATGAGGCGTTGTCACAGGTCCCATCCAACATTCCTGCTACCTCCCAATAAAAGAAGTATCAATTAATAATTGGTGGACATGCAGATTTGTAGGCCACAGTCAATAATGCCATACATTGCATATGAGAACCAGGAGCATCCATGTATAAACTCACTTGCATCATATCCTATAGACTATAGAAATAGATAAAACTCCATGAAAAAGTTTGGATAAAATACACAAGTAATAATTACAATAATAACAATGCTACTTGTAAGATTAAATATATTTATTGATATTTTAGATTGGGAAATGGCTAGACTAGGCATATCTATGTTTTCCTCTGAACATACAGACATAATAGAAAAAGTAATCATAATGTTTTAATTTATGTTTTTATATTTAGTACAGATGATGTTAATAGTTTTTAATATCAATTTGATATTAATAGCCTATTATTTTACCCTACATAGCAATAAGTGAGCACCATTGCCTTTGAACTTTGGGTGTTGTATTGGGGTTGGTGATAAGAAATATCTAAGAAGGACGGTTTCACTATACCTGGTGAATAAAAGGAAGGACACTGGACAATTTTGCCAAAAGAATGTGAATCTCTGCTGTAGAACTCCATATTTTGGGTATAATTTAATATCTGTTGTTTCTCATATTAATAACTGTTAATATCATCTTCAAAATTGAGTCATCAACAGAGAGAGAGACAGACAGACAGAGACCCAGGTTGGCATTGAGGATGACTGCAATATGAATACTTTACAATCTTGAACCATGCAGCATTAAACAAGCAAGGATGACCTGCAACCCAGATGACCTGTGACCCTGATGGTTATCATTGATGACATGCAATAAGGATTACCTACAACCCTGAGGCATGCAGCATCATCCTGGCGGGTAACAGTGACCTGCAACCCTGAGGCATGCACCATCATCCTGGCGGGTAACAGTGACCTGCAACCATGAGGCATGCACCATCATCCTGGCAGGTAACAGTGACCTGCAACCCTGAGGCATGTACCATCATCCTGGCAGGTAACAGTGACCTGCAACCCTGAGGCATGCACCATCATCCTGGCGGGTAACAGTGACCTGCAACCCTGAGGCATGCACCATCATCCTGGCAGGTAACAGTGACCTGCAACCCTGAGGCATGTACCATCATCCTGGCGGGTAACAGTGACCTGCAACCCTGAGGCATGCACCATCATCCTGGTGGGTATCAGTGACCTGCAACCCTGAGGCATGCACCATCATCCTGGCGGGTAACAGTGACCTGCAACCCTGAGGCATGTACCATCATCCTGGCAGGTAACAGTGACCTGCAACCCAGAAGACCTGTAACCCTGATGGTTATCATTGATGACATGCAATAAGGATTACCTGCAACCCTGAGGCATGCACCATCATCCTGGCGGGTAACAGTGACCTGCAACCCTGAGGCATGCACCATCATCCTGGCGGGTAACAGTGACCTGCAACCCTGAGGCATGTACCATCATCCTGGCAGGTAACAGTGACCTGCAACCCAGAAGACCTGTAACCCTGATGGTTATCATTGATGACATGCAATAAGGATTACCTGCAACCCTGAGGCATGCACCATCATCCTGGCGGGTAACAGTGACCTGCAACCCTGAGGCATGCAGCATCATCCTGGCAGGTAACAGTGACCTGCAACTCTGAGGCATGCACCATCATCCTGGCGGGTAACAGTGACCTGCAACCATGAGGCATGCACCATCATCCTGGCAGGTAACAGTGACCTGCAACCCTGAGGCATGTACCATCATCCTGGCGGGTAACAGTGACCTGCAACCCTGAGGCATGCACCATCATCCTGGCAGGTAACAGTGACCTGCAACTCTGAGGCATGCACCATCATCCTGGCGGGTAACAGTGACCTGCAACCCTGAGGCATGCACCATCATCCTGGCAGGTAACAGTGACCTGCAACCCTGAGGCATGTACCATCATCCTGGCGGGTAACAGTGACCTGCAACCCTGAGGCATGTACCATCATCCTGGCAGGTAACAGTGACCTGCAACCCTGAGGCATGCACCATCATCCTGGCGGGTATCAGTGACCTGCAACCCAGATGACCTTGGGTATCAGTGACCTGCAACCCAGATGACCTGTGTATCTGGTGGTTAAAGACAATGACATGCAATACATGAGAAACTGTAGCATTCATGCGAACATGCTAAGCTGTCACCTGACACAGATTTGGTCTCTTGATGATAATGGTCTGTATTCTTGTATTTATGTACATTTATCTTGTGTTGACATCTTATAAGCATTGCTGGGAGGTCTTTGTTCACCTGCAGTGTGGGGATGTCCCTGCACCTGTGTTCCATGCATGCCACACTCTTCTCAACTAGATATCCTCATGACACTTTTATGTTCAGCAGCATTCATAATTTCAATAACCCTTTCAGGAGTCCCACAAATCATAAACCTCACATTTCTTTCAGTAATCTCTGACCATATTTCACAGCCTCACATTTCTGACAATGTTAATTTTCACAAATTATTTTTTTCCATTTAGCTGCTCAATATATGGAAAACAATATTAGCATTCACATTGTGTTGCATTGCATGACATCGCATGGCTGTGGTATCATAAATTGCCTGACAAATGTACAAAAAGAGCTGAGTATACCATGATAACAGGGGAAGGGCAAGTGAAGCTATGGAATCTACTATAACAACTATTCTAATATTATGAAGGTAATAATTTTAAAAGAAATAAAGAATCATTTTTTCTCTCAACTTTTCTTTCAGATATATTGACAAATCACCATGACCTTTCCCTCAGATATATTGGCAAATCACCATGACCTTTCCCTCAGATATATTGGCAAATCATCATGAACTTTCTTCTCAGATAGTATCTTTCAGATATATTGACAAATCACCATGACCTTTCCCTCAGATATATTGGCAAATCACCATGACCTTTCTTCTCAGATATATTGGCAAATCACCATGACCTTTCTTCTCAGATATATTGGCAAATCATCATGAACTTTCTTCTCAGATAGTATCTTTCAGATATATTGACAAATCACCATGACCTTTCCCTCAGATATATTGGCAAATCACCATGACCTTTCTGCTCAGATATATTGGCAAATCACCATGACCTTTCTTCTCAGATATATTGGCAAATCACCATGACCTTTCTTCTCAGAAATATAAACAAATCACCATGACCTTTCTTCACAGATATATTGGCAAATCACCATGACCTTTCTTCTCAGATATATTGGCAAATCACCATGACCTTTCTTCACAGATATATTGGCAAATCACCATGACCTTTCTTTGCAAATATATTGGCAAATCACCATGACCTTTCTTCTCAGAAATATTGGCAAATCACCATGATCTTTTCTCTCAGGTATATAATCTATTTGACCATTCCTCTAAGATATGTGATTATTGAGAAAGGAGAAATTTGAAGCACCCAGTTAGACCAGCGATCATTGCTATGAAGTAAGGATGCTCTATTTGTTACGGCAACAACCATTAATTGATAAGCATACTGCCAAGTTCTATTTTCAAGAAAGTGGAAGATGTTGGGTTGTTTGTATTTGTAACAACCTTTATAAGACTGTTTAAGCCATATTAGGTCAGATAGAAACCTGTCACTAGGACTGCATGCCCCAATATACTCAAAGATTGACTGGGGATCTCTAATCTCTAACGCAAAACATGGCCTTTAACCAGTTACTTTAACCAGCACTGGCTGGAGTGAGAAACAACTCAGGAGCATCCACCCACCTTTCTTTACAATGCAGCATGGAAGAAGTACTTTTTCCAACCGATTCAAATCCCGAACCATTAACATGGAAGCCAGATATCTTAGCACACGTGGAGGAGATGTGTTAGCCTGCCTGAACATGGCTGGAGAGTTGACAATGCAGGTTTCCCATGGACCCTCCCTTGTGGTGGGAGAGGAGCAGTGCTGCCCCAAGCAAGGTGTGACTTCATGTGACATCCATCATAATTTGCTGACACTGCCTCCAAGTAATCAGTTTAAGTGTCCTAAATTGGAAGGCAGGCACCACAGGGTACTAAATATACACACCTATTTCTGACCTGCCTATATACAGCCCATAGTTTTTATACCAAAGATGAATTATTGAGAAAATAGCTGCCACAGCCAATTGCTCTCTATTGTCAAATGTATGAAGGAACAATCACCAAAAATCAGCAAAACCTTATGTGTATGCTAAACTCACCTCACTAGAATCTGGGTCATATCAGCATAAGATGGGACATTTTCTTGTTGATGCTGATTTTATCCTTGTATTCTTGCTGATAAATTATTCTATTTGATTTTGTTTTTGTAGAAAATTCAATATCTTAATGTATTAACATAAAAATATTGACCCGTGGAATATTATTTCAGATAAAAAAAATCTCCTTTTTTGCTTTCTATAGAAGGCTATGTTTATTGTGATGTGGTTATCTATATGGATAGAAATGTCCTTTTTCAAAAATGCAGCTCATTATTCTCCATGGAAATAAAGCTCTATAAATGTCTGGTCTTGTTACTTTGCAGAAGATTCAATGTTCTCAGAAGCCTGGCATCAAAGCCAGCACTGGATGCACAGAAGTGATAAGCACATTTATCATGCCAGACGAACACACAATTCACTCTATTACCCAAATTCCTTGTCAATTTCAGAAATAAACCAGGCGTGTTCACTGTCATAGTTTGCCCGTCACCAGCAGGTTTGCCAGCCTTGTGAACCTTTGGGATTCCATCCCCTTTGACTCAGAAATAAACCCCTTGTCTCAACAAATGGGATTGACTTTGTGTCACCAAAATAGCAAAGTCTCACTTATTTGTCCTTGAGAGAATGAACCAGATATGTTTGTACCGAGGTACCTCATATGCTCTGGAAGTAACATTCTGACCTATATAATTTGATTCTGACCCACATAAATAAATCTGAATCACAAAGTAATATTGAATGTTTCACAACACAGTGTGCATTGCTTTTGATGCTCATCCAGAAATTCAAATATTTCTTTTTGTGTTGAAGTGCATATGAAACTTTATCTTTGTGCTTCAAAACACATTTGTTTGTTTTTAATGTGCTTGGCATGTCAGCAAGAGTCGTGACAAAGCACTTCTTCCATGATTGAATTTTGTAATATATTTCTTTCAATCTCAAATATGAACATAAATAGAGGGGGAAATGTAATCTTTAAACTAATCAAAGCAAAATCTTTGTTTTTCATTGAAGATAAGGATTGCCCAGTTTGTGTGTTATTTTAGCCCAATCCTTCAGCAAGTGACAATGTTATGTCCACTCTGCCCAGTCTGGTAGTTGTCTCCTAATACGGCCAATGTGACTATCTTCATGTTGGAATAATGTCAGAATGGTACAGGTCTTAAACCGATCAATAAGTCAAAAAACAAATTGATCTCAGAATCATGGTGAAATATTTTGGTCAGATAGGAAATGATGATTTGTTGTGGTCAAAATGGAGATACTGAATTATTCTGGACAGAATAGAAGTGATATCAGAGTAACTGTTATGATCTTTACATGGTTATGATGGCATCAAAGTCATGATGGTGCCCAACTTATTATGATGATGTCAAATTTATAATGATGTCAGATTTATAATGATGTCAAAGTCATGATGGTGGCAGAGTTATGCCAGAGTCATGATGATATCAGAGATGTGATGTCAGAGATGTGATGTCAGTCCAGTCATGATAGTGCCAGAGTCATGATAATGTCAGAGTCATGATAATGTCAGAGTCATGATAGTGCCAGAGTCATGATAATGTCAGAGTCATGATAATGTCAGAGTCATGATAATGTCAGAGTCATGATAATGTCAGAGTCATGATAATGTCAGAGTCATGATAGTGCCAGAGTCATGATGTCAGAGTCATGATAATGTCATAGTCATGATAATGTCAGAGTCATGATAGTGCCAGAGATCTGTTGGTATCAGATTCATATGTAGAAATACAGAAAGCGTCATGGAAATATCATTTGTGAGGTGAAAATAAATATTTTATTTTTAAGCTTTTGAAGGCCTGTTCTCATCACATATTGTAATAGAAAAACAAATTATGAAGCATTATAGTTGGGGTTATGTCTAAAAACTATGATTTTGACATCTTTTGGGGATTTGGGAAGTATGAAATACATGAAACCAACACTAGTACTGTACATGTATGTGGTGTTGCATTTTAGACACGCTTATGTGTTTTGTTCTGTGGTGACAATTGGCACGATTCTGTGCAGCAGGTCGGTAAACTACTGGTAGGATCTCCTTTCAAAGACCTGCTTCCTAAAGAGAGTCAGGTTCGTATTCTACATCAAAGACCGCATAAAGCTGGCTGCCACCAGGTACGTGCTAGATATACAGATCTGCTTTCACATTACTTGAATATGGCTTGACACATTTCTTTCTGATTCCATACTTTTTCACCCCTTTTGTATTGCTTCCTGTCTTAGTTTATAAACTTTGTAACTTAAAGCCAGTCTTTGAGAAGAGTGGGGCATTCGATCCTGAATGTACTGAATGATGCAGAGCTTCCAGTTTTTAGTGTATAAAAGTCCATTTCAGTGTGTTTCAGAAATAAATGCAATGTAACATGATAAAGCTCTTTCAATTTTTTTTACAAATAACAAGCATATATTTCATTGTATTACACTGCATCATAAACCAATGAACTAGCACAGTTGGAATAGCTATGAATTAGCAAGGGATCACAAGTGGAGGATAGGTGGGTGGTGGGTTCAACTGCCACCGCTTGCAGTATCCGCTTAAAGGTTGACCTGACATGGCCATAAAAACATATTTCACAACATATTTTTTTAAACTGTATCATCTTTGTGACTTTGGTAATGAGAAGTTTAGTCTTACACATGCCTGCAATATATTCACAAGTTGTTGTTGGGCAGCACGTCAGTGTGTGATGCGAGAGGAAAGCCAGGAGCTGATAGTGCGGCTAAGTGTCAGATTTATACACATCACTTTGACTTTTTGTCATGATGAATGGTGGATAGCAAATCTACTTTGAAGGGCATGGACCAGACTGTCCTAATACCTCACCATTAATGGTCTCACATATAAGGTTGCCATAGAAACTGCACAAAGGATTTAAAAGATATTATGCAGCTTTAAGAAAAGCTATTGCAATATTTGGTATGGGGAACGTGCTTTGGGCCCTGCAGGTGTGTGTTTTGATGAGGTGTTCTGAAAGCTGTATAACACATGTACAGCCCAGGGTGCCTCTTAGCAAATGTTCTGTCTGCTAATGTAGGTCATGTGAGTTCCAGATTTCAATATCATCTCGAATATTACACCACAAGATACAGAGGAAATAGAAGACGTCCTCAAATGTGATTTAATGCAATCGTCTAAAGCATAACATTTGGTCATATTATAAAGTGAGCATGCACGTGTATGGACTTGCATAATGGGTGCTGTTTTTCACAGTAAATAACCATGCATCAAGGAAATAATAAACATCTGACTTGTTTTAATGTGTTAAGGTGTGTAAGTGGTTGTGCATACCTAATGTCAGTCTTGCCATAACCAAATTAGCACTGATTGGTATTAGATTATATGTGAAGAATTACCCAAGAAATGATGAGAGACATTAGAATGTCCAGAATATTTCTGAGAGAGATGGCAGCATATGGATAGTGGTATGGATAAAGCATTGAGATAAATGTCGTTCATCACGTTGATCCATGTCTTGTCAGGATATACAGGTACAGGCTGTGTACTCATCCCGCACTGAGATGGCAGCAAAAACACTTCCTCTTCTGACCCTCTGCAAACATGACAGATTCCACCCACCTGCGCAGAATATTTCTCATATAATCAGGCATATTCCTCACCTTGAGATAATGAACTTATCTTTGATTTATTTGAAATAAAATTGTGCTTTAACCTAATATATACTATACATAAATAGTTTTTGATTTGTTACTTTGAATGGTGATTGAATTTCACATGATAAAGTCAAATTTAATTGATGATCAAATTGATGATTGCAAACTGTTTTATTCTTTAATGAACTGCAATTGCATTTCAAATGTGCAAATTATTTTTATGTCACAAGCTGACTTTGTGTTCTTTGCTCTGTTTCTACTGTATCTGCTGCCTCATTTTATTTTCTCGCTCCTTCATTTGCACTTGGACATAGGGACTCGATACTTTAACAAGATAATATGTATGCCTGGGCTGAACTTTCTGTCACTGTGGGACTAGGTCAAGGTCATGACAAGCACAAGAGCAAGTTCATTTGTGAATGCTCCATTTTCTTCAAAATTACAGTAATATTGATATGACTTGCCAGATGTGATCAAGCTATGAGGGGTTTGGAAAGGTTCAATATTGTGTGAACTTGAGCTATTTTCAAGGTCACAAGAGCCAATTTTCAAAATCCTCTAAATGTACAATATGTTTACAGTTGTGTGAATAATTTTGTAATTAGGTAACATTGACCTATATGAAAGCCAGATGAGTCACAACTTCCAAAAATATGGGGAAGTTGGTCCAGAACTGAATATTATAGATATGTTCAGTGCATATAAAGATGATTTGTTTAGTTTAATTTTTGTTGAATTTGGGTCAAGATCAGGGTCAAAATCAGCAATATTGTTACTTTTATTGACTATGCTTTCCTAATTTTTAGAATACTGCAATATCAATGTAACTTGGCATTTGTGATTGAACTCTTTTTGCCTCGAAGGAGTAAACAATGTAACTGGGTCATAGTGACCTATTTAAAGGCTAAATAGGATTTTAACATCTGGTGATATAGGACAAAGGAGTGAATTTGCAAATTCAGATAAATGTAATATTTACAAAACATGAAATATCATTTTTTGCTACAACATGTATCCCATACAATATGTTCATAATTTTGAGAATAACTTACGTTACTCTGACCTCCTTATATTTGACAAAAGAAATTTGCATATGTGAGTTGGATAGTGCATAACCCTGTATGCATTAAGTACTGTGCTGAGCTCAGTTTTATGCCACTCACAAACTATCTTGTTTCAAACCATGCTCTCCTGTTTTACCTGGCTTGCTTATACCATCATCTAAGCACAATATTTTGGAAAGGAATATCATCACTAATAACAAAGCAATTCATCCAGTCTGGAATAGTCTGTATTGAGCAGAAACATTGGTAGATTAAGTCAGTGAAAACAAGAAAGATTTATATTTAACAGATTGTAAAAAGTCGTCATTAGAGGGCCATATTTCTGATCATGTTTAATATCACTGTCTCTGGCAATGTGGTATTTCAAGGCGGCCAAAATGTAGTTTTTTATGTTAAATACCCACCTGATACCTGACATACTATACGTTGTGATAGTCACATGAACAGCTCAGGAATGGCATCTTGTGTTAGATGAGGTATAAAGGAAAGGAAATTAATTCAAGCAATTCAATGTTGATATAGATGCATGAAAAGAAGTTGAAAACAAAGGTGTATTTTTTATGACCATAACATGATATCCGTAGAGCTTAGCAGACGATCACAACAGACATTTCCAAGTGCATATTGGTTTTGGCCTTCCTAGATATAGAAGTCACAGGTACCTACTCTAGACTGGCACAAGACATGAACACCTGCCACTAAACATGCTCAAATGCCTCATCTCTGTGTAACAGGCATCTAGATTAATACCTCTAATAAAACCTCATGGCACAGGTTTTTACTGCACAAAATAGGTCGGTTGGTGTCAGCATATTTAACATGACACTACAGAGATGATGAGAGGCACCTCTCGTCTTCCATCATTCCCCTCAGTGATATCATATTCACACATGCTTCAGGTTCATTCATCATTTCCTTGATATCTCACCTTGACACTGTGATGGCAATCTTGTGGAAAGAACAAGAATCTCTTTTTCTCATTCTTGAATATTATGAATGAATTAACATATTCTGGTATCTAAAGCTAAATTTAGAATAACTGTAAACATAAAAAGCAGATTATGAAAGAAGTAATGGGTTGTTAATAGATGGGTTTTTAACATGTTTTGTGTAATTTTGACTTTTATCATTGAGAAAGCATATTTAAGCCATATAAATATGACGATATATGAGACCCAAGGTTTGTGCCTATCCTGAAACTTGACATTATTCTCTTCCTTGTAAGTTGTAAACTCAATGTTTTTCTTTTTTTGCATCTTGTTACCTGCCCTTTTCAATATTAAACAAAAATATGAATTAAATGCTCTCACCTGCGACATACAGCCCTCTACAGATTGTTTACAGCCTGTTGTGCTCTATAAAGGTGAAGATAGGCAGAAACAAGGAGAGTCTGAGATAATACATATACGTACAGTCAGTGTTAGCACCCAGAGCAAAGATTCAAAGATTGCCACCAACGTACTCCGAAGAATGTCTACCTTTCAAGAAATCCAATAGAGAATGATTTGGGCATGTCCTTCACTGTCTGTGAGCTGTTAATTCATTTCCTTGTCATAGTAGTATCCCCCTGTGTGGCTGCACTGTCTGCAGTAATACTGAGCGTGCCTGCTCCGTCACCACAGCCTTATAGGGAAGGTACCACCCTCCCTGCCACTCTCCGCACCACACGTTAGGCATGCTCTTAATGCTCATCACCCAAACATTAGCAGATGATTCTCATATGCGACTAGGCACCAGGTATGCACTAATATACAATATATTCTTTGTATCGAAATAAGAGAATGTATTAACGTTCATACAGTATTGCTAAATAAATCTCTATCTACCGATGACTGAAAAGTAAGTATGGTTTTCTAGGTGGGAATCATAGTTTCAGTAATATCACATATATTTCACATATATCTCCGTCACTATTTAACATTTTTGATTACATTTAACTGAAAAAATCTACCCCCATCTTAATATTTCAGGGCATTCTATCGGAAACAAGGTTATCAATTTGGTTGGCCTAGGTGATGTGGAATGTGGGGTTGCAGGTTGCTAGGTGTCATTAGCAACACAGTCAGGCATCTGTCCATAGTGATCTGCTGAACTTACACTTCCCTTGACGTTCCACACTTGCTTCAGACATGACCATCTATTATAAGGGAACTTACAAAAAAATGTGCATAAAAAAACATGAGTAGAATTAAAGGCTTAACTTGTATTCCAACTGTAGTGAGAATGTACGAGTTATTAGTAAGAGGATAGTAGCAGAGCAAAAGGGGCCTAACATAATGATCAAAGTTAAATGGAAGGTATCGCATAAAGCCAAATCTATCACTATGCTCCCTGATTCTAGAGAAAACAGGTAGGTCCCTCCTCAGTATGGAGCATTAAGGTCCCCTCCCTGTTCACTGAGTCACACCTCGAGACAGGACTGACGGGCAAAGCAAGTATGCAGGCCAACATGACAACAAAACATCTGAATTGTCTTGTCTTTAAATCAATTTGCTCTGGTGGAATAAGACAATGAATTTTGTTTAGTGCATTAAATATTCTAAACAAGAAACAAAATGTAGGGTTACACCTAAATTTGACAACCGATAAATGAGGCGTAAAGTTGTGATCACTAATAGACTTTTAATTAGGCTGTGCTGAAGCCATTGTGTCCCCAGATCAATCATCACACCTCATTCTCTTGCTATATATGTTCTGCATACTGGCTGGCTGCATACCAGGCTGGCATGTTCTGCATACTGGCTGGCTGCGTACTGGCTGGTTCATACTGGCAGGCTGCATACAGGCTGGCATGTTCTGCATACTGGCTGGCTGCGTACTGGCTTGCACATTCTGCATACTGGCTGGCTGCGTACTGGCTGGTTCATACTGGCTGGCTGCATACAGGCTGGCATGTTCTGCATACTGGCTGGCTGCATACAGGCTGGCATGTTCTGCATACTGGCTGGCTGCGTACTGGCTAGTTCATACTGGCTGGCTGCATACAGGCTGGCATGTTCTGCATACTGGCTGGCTGCATTCTGGCTGGCATGTTCTACATACAGGTTGGCATGTTCTACATACGGGCTGGCATGTTCTTTGTGCTGGCTGGCATGTTCTGCATACTGTTAGATATATCTGGGGGGGGAACTTGCTTTTTCTCAGTCTCATAAATAAAAACTATTTATCAAGTTAATGACACAGCAGTTGAAAAAAGTCAGTTGCCTTAAGTCCATGATTTGTTTACCATGCAGAAACATATTTCAGTTTAATTATGTTACAATACTGAGTGGAATACCTGGCACACCTTCCTGTACACCTGATTGCCATACTTAATTGGCATATACCTGATTGTCATATCTGATTGGTACACCTTCCTGTACACCTGATTGCCATACTTAATTGGCATACCTGATTGGCACACCTTCCTGTACACCTGATTGCCATACTTAATTGGCATACATGATTATCATACTTGATAGGCACATCTGATTACCAAACTTGATTGTCATACCTGATTGCCATACTTGATAGGCACATCTGATTATCAAACTTGATTGTCATACCTGATTGCCATACTTGATAGGCACATCTGATTATCAAACTTGATTGTCATACCTGATTGTCATACCTGATTGCCATACTTGATTGGTACACCTTCCTGTACACCTGATTGCCATAGTTGATTGCCATGCTTGATAACCATACTTGATTGGCACACCTGATTGGTACCTTAACAAGAGCTTAGCCAAAGATTTTATGATGCACTGTTTCATGTCTAGAGAAAGCAAGTGAGTTTCAGGTGTGAATCAAGGTATATCCTGTAAACAAACAAATAAAATATATTTTGCATTGAGCCCTGTGCCGTGTTTTACCCTCAGCCCCTGATGTAATCAGGCTGAGGGTATTGCAGTACTCCTGGCGTGGGTATGTATGTCTGTATGTATGTATGTATGTCTGTAGCGAACATCCTTGTCATCGCGATAACTCAAGAACAAATGATGGCAGCTTCATGAAACTTGACACACATATGCATCTGGTGAAAACCTCGGACGAGTTCGATGGACGGCGACCTTGACCTATTTTTCAAGGTCACAGGAACAATTATGTGAAATCCCAAGAATCACAATAACTCAAGAACGAATAATGGTAGCTTTATGAGATTTGACACACATAAGTATCTGGTGAAGACCTCAGAATTTTTTCTATGAAACATGACCTTCACCTACTTTTCAAGGTCACAGGGACAATTATGTGAAATCATCTTGTCATCGCGATAACTCGAGAACAAATGATGGCAGCTTCATGAAACTTGACACACATATGCATCTGGTGAAAACCTCGAACGAGTTCGATGGACGGCGACCTTGACCTATTTTTCAAGGTCACGGACAATTATGTGAAATCCCAAGAATCGCAATAACTCAAGAATGAATGATGGCAGCTTTATGAGATTTGACACACACAAGCATCTGGTGAAGACCTCAGAATTTTTTCTTTGAGACATGACCTTTACCTACTTTTCAAGGTCACAGGGATAATTATGTGAAATCATCCTTGTCATCATGATAACTCAAGAACAAATGATGGCAGCTTCATGAAACTTTACACGCATAAGCATCTGGTGAAAACCTCGGACTAGTCCGGTGGACGGCGACCTTGACCTATTTTTCAAGGTCACAGGGACAATTATGTGAAATCCCAAGAATCGCAATAACTCAAGAACGAATGATGGCAGCTTTATGAGATTTGACACACACAAGAATCTGGTGAAGACCTCAGACTTCTCTTGATGGAACATGACCTTCACCTGATTTCAAGGTCACAGGGAAAATTATGTGAAATCATCCTTGTCATCGTGATAACTTAAGAACAAATGATGGCAGCTTCATGAAACTTTACACGCATAAGCATCTGGTGAAAACCTTGGACTAGTTTGGTGGACAGCGACCTTGACCTATTTTTTAAGGTCACAGGGACAATTACGTGAAATCCCAAGAATCGCAATAACTCAAGAACGAATGATGGCAGCTTTATGAGATTTGACACACACAAGCATCTGGTGAAGACCTCAGAATTTTTTCTTTGAAACATGACCTTCACCTACTTTTCAAGGTCACAGGGATAATTATGTGAAATCATCCTTGTCATCGTGATAACTCAAGAACAAATGATGGCAGCTTCATGAAACTTTACACGCATAAGCATCTGGTGAAAGCCTCGGACTAGTTCGGTGGACGGCGACCTTGACCTATTTTTCAAGGTCACAGGGACAATTATGTGAAATCCCAAGAATCGCAATAACTCAAGAACGAATGATGGCAGCTTTATGAGATTTGACACACACAAGCATCTGGTGAAGACCTCAGACTTCTCTTGATGGAACATGACCTTCACCTGATTTCAAGGTCACAGGGACAATTATGTGAAATCATCCTTGTCATCGTGATAACTTAAGAACAAATGATGGCAGCTTCATGAAAATTGACACACATAAGAATCTGGGAAGACTCCACATGAGTTTGATGGACGGTGACCTTAACCTGCTTTTCAAGGTCACAGGCCCATATCAATAATTCTAGAGTAAATGATGACAGTTTCATGATACTTGACACACCTAAGCTATCAAAGGAAGTAGATTTTATGGGTTTTTTACCCCTGCATCAATTTGCCTTGGTGCAGTGACGTTTTGTTCACAAATATTGTGTGGAGCGAATGTTGTGCAATGAGTTACCAGGGCTGAGGGTTGATGCATCTCTGATGCCTATGTTTACCATTGAAGAAACAAAGGTAAAATAAGCACAAAAGGTAAAACAAATGAAAAATAAGAATGCTCTATGCAGTCTGGGCCAGATACTTTTTAGGCTCCTATACAGTCAGGCTAGTAAATGGAGATTTGCACTAGCCTGAATCAAAGTGTACTAGCCCGAACCATAACTTAGTGAGGGTAATTAATATTTAGTAAGATTGAGCAATCGACAAAAGGACTATTTTACCAATACTTGAAAAATCATGATTAGCTACCAGACAGTTGGTCTAGCATCAGGGGAAGGTTTACCAGCGCGACAGTGTTTCTACTAGAATGGGACTGTGGGCTCGGGCTAAAATCCCAGACTGTATATGAGGATATCCCTGGTGTATGATTGTACAGCAGACACCACTTTAGTGCAGTATATACATTTATTATATTACACAAAGACTGCAGTACACACACAAGGTACACATGCACAATACACAGATGAAACAAAGAGCTTAAAGCCATATGATTTCCTGGTATGCAATAGATATTCCATGTGAGATTCAGCAGCCAAAGTCTGCAAGGGGGTGTACATTCATCATTTGTATTGTGCTCTATGAATATTGTATGCTAAAGTACACTTATAATACAGTGAAGGGTTTATTTAGGCAAGGTAAGATAGTGCCAGGGAACATCTTAGCATATAAGGATAGAATTTGAGAAACAAGTCTGTTTCCTGGGTAAGCTCTCAGCCTCCGTATCAGAGAGGTCACTTAAAGGTAAAGTTTCCTGAGTAAGCCCTCAGCCTCCGCATCAGAGAGGTCACTTAAAGGTAAAGTTTCCTGAGTAAGCCCTCAGCTTCCGCATCAGAGAGGTCACTTAAAGGTAAAGATTCTGCATGGCAGATCAGAGGGAACCTCAAGTGACCATTAGACAGGAGCAGGGCATTGATGCATGCAGGACCTTAATCATGACCACGCCCTGCAGGCAGCTTACCAATCCTCCCATCTTGACTCCTCTACAGAGATGAAGAAAGGATGCCTCTTGGAGGACTGCATTAAAGCAAGCCAAACAAAATAAGAAAATTTCTTTGACAAATAGAACAACTAGTGCAAAGAAAAGTAAAAGACATGAATGTATAGATAATGTAACATTTTCAGTATATTGTACAATTACTGTAATTTTATTTTAGAAATAAGCCCCATTATAATTTGTGTGCGTCTAATATTACCAGCATTTGGTTTCCAAAAGGATAAATCAATTCAACTGAACAAGAATTGCACTTTTCAATGGTCACTACAACATCTTATTGTCATTTGAAATCAGGCTTTATTGGATGAGATGGAGTCGTTACATCAATTACTTGCTTTATTAATGTTTCATAGGAAATTAAATCCCAAATTACATAAAGTTAGACACGATATATTCTTCAAAGTATAGACTTGTCTAACACATTTAGCCATGCACATTTAATGTGCTTAAATATCAGCCTCTATTTATAGTCTCTTACCTGGCAAGTATTGAACTCATCATCCACATTTGAGCAATAAGGCTGGGAGCCTGTCTTGCGCCTTTCATTGCTGCACGATTCCTCGGCAGTCAAACAAAGCCCCACCCCGCAAGTTAGAGCAGAATCAATGCTGACATGAATGCAGCAATTTGCCACACTGTACATTCCAGTGTGCCGACGATCGGTGCAAGAAATTTGCAATTTGGAGAGACACGGAGGATGTGACAGCACCCCTACTTCATCAAGACTTGTCTGAGCATATAACGTGCATGATTAACCCGTATCTATTATTTAATAGAACTGCAATACATCTTTTGCCTCCTTTGCTGTTCGCACACTTTCTCCAATTTGTTTACTTTTGAAAGTAAAGTGCCCCGTTCCCGTCTAATGGTCATATATCCTTTTCAGCTATGAAAAGCATAGTTTTGCAGTGAGTAGAGAGAAATTTTTTGTCATTCTGTATGTCCGTCAACTTTGATCTTCTTTGAAAATACTGATCAGAGTTCTTAGCAATTTGTAGGAAAGATGTATTTTCAGGGGACTAATTCTATTTATTTTCCATCAGGCTCAGAATTTTTTCCATCTTTTTTATTTTTTTTCAAAAAAATTATAAACTTGACTGAATTGTCAAGGAGGCTGCCATTATATTGAATAACATGACATAAATATTAGCCAAGGAGAATTGAGACTACAAGTTGGGGGCCTAATTCAATTAGTAAAATGCATTTTGATTGTTCAAAATTATCATCTGCTAAAGTCAGCTCTGGAAGATGATTTAAATCATTTGTGGAGCAATTTGCAGGTGTTTTCAGAAAATGCTCATGAACATTTCAAAAAGGTAATGATCAACATAACTCTCGGGCCATTGGTCTTTGATTTTAGAATTTTGCTATGTCTAACATTTGGTGCAGATCTTCAATTTCTTCTCAAATATATTCATAAAATATGGTTTGTAAATATTCTCACACAGGCAACATAGAACAAACACATTTGATAACATGAAAAAAAATAGCCTCATGTTTTCAACATCTGCAGTATGTAGCATATCATTCACTCATTGGCCTAGAAATAGCATTTATACTTGCAGCTTCAAGATATTTTGAATAAATAAATGGTTTAAAGTAATCCGACATATGTCCATTCAAAACTATAGGATTACATTTTGTTTGTGCTCTATTATATGGGCATGGGAAGAAGGTATTCACAAACAAAAGCCTTTACTTTATACCTTATATACATTGATGAGCAGTCTAATGTGCAGCCGGGTTGGGATTACTTTGGTCATGCTGTTGGGAGTCTGTGATGACAGTTCCTTGCCGTGCCTTTATGTCATGCCCACACTGGAGCGAAGTCAGAACTCAGCACAAATAGTTATCATCAATCTCTTCTCTTAGTTGGTATGTCTATACAGCACAGGCTCTCAATTCTCGCTACTTAAGGTTCAATAATTTTGGTCCACCAGGTGTCTCTTGTATCATGTTCAATTCATGCTGGGATAGGTTTGTAGAAAAGACAGTTCATATGATAACTGCAGTTCTGTATGCTATAAAGGGAATGAATTTATATGATTGCAACAAATGAACACAGACAAAAAGCAATTTTAAAATATTGAGAATAAAAAGACAAAGATGGGTGCAATGAACTTATGGGGGAAAATTACATGTCAAATAACTCTATAAGCCACATTTACATGTGTATAATGTTCTCCCAAGTATGACACACCAGATGGCAGCATGGTCCACTGGAGCAATGAGAATATAAATATGTAACAATAAAAACAATCTTTATGGCTAGGTAACAGACAGAGACCAGTTAATTTTAAAATGTACTGCTACTTTTTATCATCATAAAAGGAAATGACGAATTTTATCTTACAAATATTGCAAATAGAATAAAAATATAAAAACTATCCAGAGCAATACATTGTCAACTTGATGACCTTCAAATCTTTGTGGTTCAGCACAGTGTAAGAAGTATTCTCCTCCTGTGTGGACAGTGAAGGTTACCATACAGCCATACAGCAATGTTTACGCCCATTAAGACAGCTTCTTTGACAATAATAAAAGTGTCATATATGACCAAATATAGCATACATCAGGAGTGGTGCATACAGCAGCTCTTCTACACATATTTTGATAATATCAGATAAAAGGGTCTTTTAATATTGTTGATATTGCCCCTGGTCACATTTTAGCTTGGAAAAATAAAGGGTACCTTGTTGAAAATTTGCTTATCATGTTATTGACAAACAGCATACCAGAGTTTTGTGATTATGTCTAGAAAATAGTCAAATTTTAATGAAATCTCTGGTAAAGAATCTTAAATAGAATGTCTTGATATTATAACTTTTTTAAACAGAGATTTGTCCTGTGTTAATTTTTGATTGATATTGCCATCTTGGAGAAGATGTAACTTAAACATTAATGGGTACCCAGATTGTCATCTAAGATTGAAAAATCAACAGCAAGTGAATCTATTATGAGAGTTTTTAGTCTTTGGGGAAAATATAATATGTAATGTTATAATAATCTGAATGAAGTTGATTTTGAGGAATATACATTTTGAGCAATATTTGGTTAAACCCACAGCACAGATGGCTTCTCAATTTAAGTTGCATTTTAGGGAAACATTTATATCCATATCCATAAAGAATGGCAAATGTTTTGTCCTCAATTGCTTGAAAGCCTCACGTGTACCGGTAATAGGGGAACATGGAGAAATGTACCAATTCTTGAAGAAGCTTTTATAGTGAAAATCCCCATTATTTTAGAACTTTCATGAGAAAGGTGCTCATTCAAAAATTGAGGAAAAGATTTTTATTATTATGTATCAAGCAGGCCAGGCAGGGAAACCTGGAAGTCAGCCAATGAGGCTTTAACACTTTTTAAAGTTTATGATCACTCAGCCTCAAGATAAATTGAGTGCCATGCAAGATTAAGTCCGAATTGGATAAACCTGAGCATACATATAAAATGGGCAGTGACAATTTTAGTCATGTTTAACCCAAGTAGGTTTGTTACTTTTGTACTTATGTACATTGCAAACATTAGAGAAATCAGACAATAATTGTCTTTGAATAATGACCCAGAATTGAAAGTGCTTGAGTGTAAACATTGATTAATTACTTCATAGAAGATATGCAGATTTATAGGTCTTGTGCTGTGTCTGCAGTTGTACATGTATAAAGATGCGGACATATCTCATGCAATGTATGATGTAACCCAGCTTGTGGGGTTTACATAATGTGATCTGGGCATTTGCTGTGGTGCATATGGTATAAAGTGATGTGGGGTAGTCTAGCCAGCTCACCAAATGATACATCACATCCAATACAGAATGTGTATATTTTATATTCCCCAAGCCTTCCCGTCACTCCAGACCATTTACGAAGCAATTTATACTTGCTTACATGTGGCATCTTTAATTTCCTGTTGGCCTCACTTGTCCAAAAGCACATTTTTAGTAAAATGTTCTTCTCCAAGGATAAATGCTGAATTTGCAATATTGTATGCAGTATGAAGCACAATGAAAATAATCCATCAATTGAGCCACAGAAAATGACACTTCCATCTTCAGAAGATCTTAACTTAGTTATTTACCTCTTTTGCACCTTCTTAAGCATTCTGTAAATCAGCAATCTGGGTAATTAAGTCAATAACTCTAATAAATATTGCCCTCTAATTTAATACAGGTACCTGCTTTCTCAACTACCCAAATTATTTATTCACAGGTTAAATGACTCACATGTGATCTCAAAGAATGCACCCATTACACCCACAGACATAAAGATGAGGAATATAAAAACACCTGATTATGACGTAAACCTTTTATATATTAGATTATTAAGAGGCTGATAATTGTTTTTGTGGTTTCATGACTCACAAGAGAGATCCAGAATTGGTTATCATGATGTCATTAGTAGAACAGAAAATATTTTGGTTAGATGCTTGACTGTTGACTATTTTTGGGATCACTATTTAATTAGCAAATAATTTGATAAATATCTAATTCTGCCTTATTTAATTACATAATACATATTTAGTAGCATCCTGGCATTTGAGTCGTGTTTCTTAAAATGTGTTCACTGATTCAGATTATTTTGTTTTCATTTTGTGTCCATCAACAACCATAAATGTTATCTACTAAATGATTATTTAAATTGATTATATAAAAATATTATTCTCATGTTATCACCATATTTTAAATACTGTGGACATGTTTTAATTTACATTTTGATTTATGAAAGCTATATTCATCCACCAAGTGGATGGCAAATTAGACTTACCGGTAGTATGTAAACAAAAATAAGTTCATGGAAACAACTCACATGTGAACCCAAATACAACATATTTCCACTGATTATATCTCATTTTGTCCAATTATGAAGAAAAAATGGATTTGAGTTCTATCACATTCAAATCAAGTAGGATTAGGTATATTGTAATGTATAAAGGCAATTTTTGAAAGGAACTTTGTCAGACGAACTGAGGTTCTGATAGGGATTTGTAGAGGAATAAATGTTTGTAACAGCATGATTCTGGAGGCATGAGAGTGAAATTAACCAAATAATCAACCATGAGCCTGACACTAATTCACTACTTACAAGTGTCACTATGTAAATGAGTAATGAGGCATGTGAAATACAAAGTGTGATTATGACTTCACTCACTGTGTCATTAAAGGGAAGGAAACCTTTGCAAATTGTGGACTAGCAATTTAAATTTTATCAATATGAACACATAAATAACATAAAAAGAAGACTTTGAGATATCATTTTAGTACTTTTACTCTGGTCAAATTTTCTGAACTTTTAATCATCTTTTGCTGGTGGCAGCCATCTTGTCAAGGGGATTATAGTGGTACCAGCCAGAAACAATTCATAAATTAATTACAGATTATCAAAAAAAATGTGGTTAAAGGGATTAAGCACCGAATTTGAAGAAAAAAACGTTTAAAATTCACATATTAGTGATAAATGTAATGGTCTTTGTTGTCTATTTTCTATTTTATTGAGGCATCCCCATGTTTGCCTGTTAATTCTATTTTAACAAGACCCTAATCTATTGCTCCTTTAGGAAAGCACACTCCTTTCTTGGTGTCATTTTTATGTGGAGTGTGACCATAGAGGTACTGAAAGGTAAAATGACATCATAAGAGCATGGCAATATGCTTATGACGTCATGAAATGTATTGTCTTTCGAAAAGTACCAAAATGACGTCAAAAAGTGGTACCCTTCTCTGAGCCTCAAATGAGGTCAAATAAATTTCACGCTACCCGTGTTTACCCATCACGTGCAGCCATGGGCTGAGAAAATCTTATACAGACTGTGCAACTTCTATGTCTTGTAGCAACTTTTCTTGTTGCTCGATGTCAGACTTTAATACGTCATGGTGTTCATATGTATATACATGTATACTTTTGAAAAACCAAGAAAACAGGATTGGTGCTTAATACCTTTAAATAAATCCAAAAATATATGTATCAGTATCATTGTTTACCACACACACAGTACAAATATTTTTTAAAGTCATCTAGCCATTTTAAACTGTGGTTAAGAAAGGTGTTGTGCCTTCACATCTGTGACAAAAACCGGCCATTTTAACAGGTAAAAAATTAAACACTTGGCCTTTTATATGTTACAGGTTTGAGGCTTATAAAATATTAAATTTGTTGATTGCTTTGGGAAAAAATATACCATATCACAAAAAGTATTTAAATCCAAGGTCACAAGCTTTTGACAATTACAAATAATTCAAACATGCTTTTATGGCAGCCATGACACCTTCACCCTTTATGCTGATCACAGAAAGTAGTTCATATATTGTTTTCTTCAAAATGCAGACCGTGTTTCAATAGCAGTCATTTTGAACTTGTTTCATCCATGATGTAATAATCCATTATGAAAATTTAGAAGGCCGGATTCTGAATTGCAGACCGGCCATGTGAGCAGTAATAGGAAAATATCAGATTTTCAGAGTAAAATACTTGAAAATACAACGGGGTCTTAGGGCAACAAATGTATGGTTTGAAAAGGGCTGCTGACAAGGATTAAATGACTGAAGTTTGAAATGGTGGTTGTGTTAGTCTTTTATGGCAATGGGATGAAACACATGTCGACTCAATAATAAATCTAGGAGTATATGGTGATGTTCCTGTACTTTAAATTTAATACATAAACAAAACAAGATGTCTTCATTTCATATCTTTTTGTCTTCGTCTATAAATGCAATAGAACATCCCTTTTGACTAGCAATCAATCCTTGTTATAAGTTTTGACAATAATTTCAGGCGGCATTGCACATTCAAACCTGCAGAGCACTTGATTTCTTCCCACATTGGGCTCTTATATTTAGTTATCGTAATGCTTTATATGGTATCAAAACAAATCTTTGAAGTTGCAGGAGAGCTAAGCTTGAGGTGGCTGGTAATCAAGCCAATTTGTCCATTGGCAGGTCTCGGATACTTACTGAGGAAGATGGCTTGGGGAAAGATTGCTCACTTGGTAATCATAGGCCATGCTAAGACCGCAGGGGGAAGCTTGCCCATACCTCATGGCTCATAGCAAACAATTATTATTGGGCTCCTTACTGCATAAAACTCTCAGAGATATATCCCTAGGCTCAGGAAAAACACCAATGGATGTTCAGTCCAACCTCTTTTCCAGAGAGCAAAATAGTTCAACTACTACTCCATGGAACGCCAACAGTTATATAATTATAAGGAGTGATTCATTTTGTTTGGTATTTTTTTGTTTTTTTTTGTGTTTGAAAATAAAATGATTCAAGGAATATAGAGTTTGCAAATGTGAATGTGATGACTATCTGCAGTGGTGGTAAATGTAGTAAATATGATGATATCTCAGCATTCAGGTCCAGGTGATTAACTGCAAAGCTCACACAAGGTAGAAAGTTACCACAGGGAACCAGTCTGACTCTAGGTCAGCATCCAGTCACAACTAGTTCACATCTAGTGGACTCAAATGCCATGTTTCCATAGCAACAAGGACGTTTTCTCTTCTGTTGAGACTTGTGAAAGTGTCTTGTTCTATCTCAAAGGAAATGATGTACTTAATCACAGGTTATGTCACAAATTATTAGAAGATTTTGGATGCGATGACAGAAAATATCAGAAAGATACCAGTTTTTACCCTCAGCCCCTGATGTAATCAGGCTGAGGGTATTGCAGTACTCCTGGCGTGGGTATGTATGTATGTATGTATGTATGTATGTATGTCTGTATGTCTGTATGTCTGTAGCGAACATCCTTGTCATCGCGATAACTTGAGAACAAATAATGGCAGCTTCATGAAACTTGACACACATAAGCATCTGGTGAAAACCTCGGACGAGTTCGATGGACAGCGACCTTGACCTATTTTTCAAGGTCACAGGGACAATTATGTGAAATCCCAAGAATTGCAATAACTTAAGAACAAATGATGGCAGCTTTATGAGATTTGACACACATAAGCATCTGGTGAAGACCTCAGACTTTTTTCTATGAAACATGACCTTCACCTACTTTTCAAGGTCACAGGGACAATTATGTGAAATCATCCTTGTCATCGCGATAACTCTAGAACAAATGATGGCATCTTCATGAAACTTGACACACATAAGCATCCGGTTAAAAGCTCGGACGAGTTTGATGAACAGTGACCTTGACCTATTTTTCAAGGTCACATGGACAATTATGTGAAATCCCAAGAATCACAATAACTCAAGAACAAATGATGGCAGCTTTATGAGATTTGACACACATAAGCATCTGTTGAAGACCTCAGAATGTTTTCTATGAAACATGACCTTCACCTACTTTTCAAGGTCACAGGGACAATTATGTGAAATCGTCCTTGTCATCGCGATAACTTGAGAACAAATGCTGGCAGCTTCATGAAACTTGACACACATAAGCATCAGGTGAAAACCTTGGATGATTTCGATGGACGGCGACCTTGACCTATTTTTCAAGGTCACAAGGACAATTATGTGAAATCCCAAGAATCGCAATAACTCAAGAACGAATGATGGCAGCTTTATGAGATGTGACACACATAAGCATCTGTTGAAGACCTCAGAATATTTTCTATGAAACATGACCTTCATCTACTTTTCAAGGTCACAGGGACAATTATGTGAAATCATCCTTGTCATCGCGATAACTCGAGAACAAATGATGGCAGCTTCATGAAACTTGACACACATAAGCATCCGGTGTAAAGCTCGGACGAGTTCGATGAACAGCGACCTTGACCTATTTTTCAAGGTCACATGGACAATTATGTGAAATCCCAAGAATCACAATAACTCAAGAACAAATGATGGCAGCTTTATGAGATTTGACACACATAAGCATCTGTTGAAGACCTCAGAATGTTTTCTATGAAACATGACCTTCACCTACTTTTCAAGGTCACAGGGACAATTATGTGAAATCGTCCTTGTCATCGCGATAACTTGAGAACAAATGCTGGCAGCTTCATGAAACTTGACACACATCAGCATCAGGTGAAAACCTTGGATGATTTCAATGGACGGCGACCTTGACCTATTTTTCAAGGTCACAAGGACAATTATGTGAAATCCCAAGAATCGTAATAACTCAAGAACGAATGATGGCAGCTTTATGAGATGTGACACACATAAGTATCTGGTAAAGACCTCAGAATATTTTCTATGAAACATGACCTTCATCTACTTTTCAAGGTCACAGGGACAATTATGTGAAATCATCCTTGTCATCGCGATAACTCGAGAACAAATGATGGCAGCTTCATGAAACTTGACACACATAAGCATCCGGTGAAAAGCTCGGACGAGTTCGATGAACAGCGACCTTGACCTATTTTTCAAGGTCACATGGACATTTATGTGAAATCCCAAGAATCACAATAACTCAAGAACAAATGATGGCAGCTTTATGAGATTTGACACACATAAGCATCTGGTAAAGACCTCAGAATATTTTCTATGAAACATGACCTTTACCTACTTTTCAAGGTCACAGGGACAATTATGTGAAATCATCCTTGTCATCGCGATAACTTGAGAACAAATGATGACAGCTTCATGAAACTTGACACATATAAGCATCTGGTGAAAACCTTGGATGAGTTCGATGGACAGCGACCTTGACCTACTTTTCAAGGTCACAGGGACAATTATGTGAAATCCCAAGAATCGCAATAACTTAAGAACAAATGATGGCAGCTTTATGAGATTTGACACACATAAGCATGTGGTGAAGACTACAGAATTTTTTCTATGGAACATGACCTTCTCCTACTTTTCAAGGTCACAGGGACAATTATGTGAAATCATCCTTGTCATCGTGATAACTCTAGAACAAATGATGGCAGCTTCATGAAACTTGACACACATAAGCATCAGGTGAAAACCTCGGATGAGTTCAGTGGACGGCGACCTTCACCTACTTTTCAAGGTCACAGGGACAATTATGTGAAATCATCCTTGTCATTTTGATAATTCAAGAACAAATAATGGCAGCTTCACTAAACTTGACACACATAAGCATCTGGTGAAAACCTCGGACAAGACCGATGGACAGCGACCTTGACATATTTTTCAAGGTCACAGGGACAGTTGTGTGAAATCCCTAGAATCACAATAACTCTAGAACAAATGATAGCAGCTTTATGAGATTTGACACACATGAGCATCTGTTGAAGAGGTCAGACATTTTTTATGGAACATGACCTTCACCTACTTTTCAAGGTCACAGTGACAATTATGTGAAATCCCTATCATTGCTATAACTCGAGAACAAATGATGGCAGCTTTATGAGACTTGACACACATAAGCATCTGGTGAAGACCTCAGTGAAGACCTTCACCTACTTTTCAAGGTCACAGTAACAATTATGTGGTGCGGTGACGTTTTGTTCACAAATATTGTGTGGAGCGAATGTTGTGCAATAAGTTACCAGGGCTGAGGGTTGATGCATCTCTGATGCCTATGTTTGTATCTATTTTACCTTATGAAATACTTCCGTAGACAAAATACAGCAGTTTGTAATTATGTGCATGATATTTTTTAGCTATTTCAGCATAGCTTCTTCATAAAGGGAGGATACTCTTGGTCTGCCCATCTACTTTGATCTGGTCCTCTGACACTACTGAATGGAGTTCTTAACCACTTGATAAAGTGTATTATCAAAGGACCAATTCTATCTTTTTTCCATGAGGCTCAGATTTTTTTTGCCATTTTTATCATGTTTGAACAAAATTCAATACTATTGGTATCTTTGCAGATGTATTGAAGCTATTTGATATATTTACATGCTTTACATATACTTATTTTTCTAATAGCGTCTAATAGTTATTTGGTAATTATTTGATAAGTATTTATGTAACTGTTGTGACACTTGATATAGACATTTAGGAAACTCATGTCAAAGCAGACAAAGTTAGGTTGGTGGAAACCTGGACAGTTGACCTGGACAGTTGACCTGGAAGGTAGACCTGGACGGTAGACCTGGACAGTTGACCTGGAAGGTTGACCTGGACAGTTGACCTGGAAGGTTGACCTGGAAGGTTGACCTGGACAGTAGACCTGGAAGGTTGACCTGGACGGTTGACCTGGACGGTTGACGGTTCTTGGTCACAGTCACTGACATGGGCTCTAATGAGTTGATATTGAGCAGACATGCTAATATGGCGAGGTCCAGCACACTGACATTTAGGATCTGCCACAAGGAGCAGCTAATTGGTCAGTGTGGTGCCTAATCTGGGCTCAGATTGCCTACCACTGCACCTCGTGTGTGTGTGCCTTATTGAACCAGTTAATGCACCTCTGGCCATTCACAATCTCACAATTTGTTGTGAAGCTTTATCAGAACCAGAATAGAAACCTCCACCTTATTTCAACATCAGATTTATTATCTTAATTGGATTTAGATGGTTCTAATTGTCACAGTCACAGAGCCATACAGCCATGAATAATGCATTGTAGTTTTAAATTGTATAAATTCATTTTGTTTGCAGAGTGCATGTCAGAAGATTGTGGGAAGCTCAGATCTTGTCTCCGGACTTGCACAAGCAGCAGGTACAGAATTTTTTCTTCTTGTCAAAATTTACGATCCTGGGGTATTGTGATTGTATTATAATAGTCATATGTACATGAAGTTGACTTAATCTGCTGAAATCTGGAAAGCAATGACTTTTAAACTATCAACAACATATTTATAAAACTTGAGTGGTCTAATCCTTGTGGTAATGTCCATTTTGTGTTAAACTTTCATAATTTAGAGGTCATTAGATATATAGAACAACAATTATTTTTTAAATGTCAAGGTCATAAGTCACATTCAGGGTTTTTTTTATTAAGTTATAAAACACTTGTCTCAGTAATTTTCTTTGAATATATTTTTTTATGAAACTGAACACAATTAAAAGCATCCATTTATTAATTGAATTAATCCTATTATCCATAAATCTCCAATTTATTTCAAGGATATTAATGATTAACCACTTTATGTGATTTATGTTTTAAAGGAATGAATTGTATAATGGTTTCATGTCTATATTTCAGAAATATACTACGGAAGTCCCTCCTGTTTTGACATTGACAAGGAGTTCATAGAATGCAGTGATCCCACTGGGTGTGGCACAGGACCAGATGGGCTTGCCTGGGATTATCAAGTAGGCCACATTCTTTGTACTAATTTCTTCATAATCTCTGAGTTTGTAATGGGATACATGCAAAATATTAGCTTATAATGGCAATGACTCCCAATCATTTACCAGACACAGGTTGAAATATACGTTTGACATATTTATAATGTTTCATTTAAAGTTCTGAAAAAGTTTAAAATTTTTAACCAATTACTGAAACTGCACTAAAATAAAAAAGCAGTGAATATGAAAAGTGAGCTTTTAGAAAGAATATATACCTCATACCTCAAGTTACCAAATATTGATCTAAAAGTAAATACTCAAATGGAGGTTAGCTCTGTTTATATGCTGCCCTCTTGTGGCAAATAATTTGAACTTGATCTCATATAACATGGGAGCATTATGATGCAAACAATCACAATAAAGATTATGTTTTCTCTTAGAATTATAAAAAAACTTTCAATTTTTATTCTTAGAAAGAGATTTAGATTTTTAATATCTCTGAAAATGTAAACAATTTAGTAAAAAATAAAATTAGCGCTAATAGACAGTTATATTAATGATTTTTTTTTTTTTTTTCAGGCATGTACAGAGTTGCTGATGCCTGCTGGCACAGACAACAAGACAGATATGTTTCCTGTTTTGCCCTTTACTGTCACTCAGAGGGAGGAATATTGCCAAAAAACCTGGGGGGTCACTCCAAGAAATGACTGGATGAGAATCAACATGTGGGGAAATGGTAGGCCTACATTACAAACCATTCTATTAAATAATTCTAATTTCATTTGATATTCTTGATGTTGCAGTGGAAATTATGTACAGAGGAAAAAGGAAAAAAATGAGTGTCCCAATTCTTGAAAAAAAAGAATTCTGGACCAGTTTTTGATATGGAAAAGTTGCAATTTGTATACGTAGCCACTAGGAATAAGTTGGATAGGAATTCTAAGGCATCTTAGATTGGAGTGGCAGCTTCAATAAGATTTTTTGACAATTGTTGTATCATACTCTGTCAACTGAATTTGTCTGATTAATGCAAAGTGATTTTTTTATATTTTTCTGGTGATATTTAGATTTGTCTCACACAAGTAACATAATATTTTCCAATGGTAATTTGGATCCATGGCACAGAGGAGGGGTAAGCTATAGATAAAATATAAATCTCATTTAACAAAAACATTCTGTATTTGTTTTATAATATATATATATATATATATATATATATATATATATATATATATATATATATATATATATGTAATAGTTTGTTATTATTTGCTAGATTAAGCTCAAGGAATATAAGCATGGTATATATCAGATATTTGTCATTGCTATAGATACTAGAGAACGTGTCTGATTCCATCATAGCCTTGATGGTGGAGGGAGGAGCTCACCATCTGGACCTCAGGTAACTTCCACAGTATTATGTAGGACTTCTATCTACTTAAGGTCTATAATCCACAATCAGTTTGAAGCATCGGGAGAGAACTTCGTGTGGTCTCGTATATTTACGTAACTGCCTTCGGCTCTGCATGCTCTGGGGGATTCCAGGATGAGAGTGAGGCTATGACGTCAGTGGGGGGTATTTCTCATACAGCACACATGGTGTCCAGCTGCAATAACTGAGTCGAACCCGTTTTAACGGTAATTAAAACAGGTTCAATTTAAATAATAAAAGTTTAAGACTAGCTGGTTAAGTTTACTTTTTCTGTGCTAAATTAACAAATAACATGATTTTGAACACATTTAAGCCAAAAAAACATAAGTCTGTCCCAGTGTTTCATTGTGGATTATAGACCTTAAGAGTTATTTGCTCTACGACATATAAATTTTGTCAGATGTGCAATTTTTTTATTCTCCTAATCAATTTGAATTTGAGCTAAGTTTGAAATAAAGTGTAAGAATAATATGTCTTGAATAATATGTTTGTCATGCGAAGTAACTTAACATTATTGTATGTTTTTAGGGGTGCAAATGCAGATGACCCACCTTCTGTTAAGGAAGTTCGGAACACAGAACGGAAGTACATCTCAAAATGGGTTGAACAATCCCGCAAGAAAAAAACACTTCATTATATTGATAATATCATTCATCAGTTTTCTGAGCTATGACCTCTTTAATAGGAATATGGAATTGCTATTGGAGAACTTGACAAAATGTTAACAATTTGAGTAAGAGTGACCCAAGTGATTACAACCAACATATCATTTTTTTTTTTAAACTATAATAATGCTAAATTTTGTATTCAGTACTGATGTGATGAAAATAAAATCGTACATACTTGTAACTGAATTATCATGACATTGTTAAAAGAAAATACCAAACACAGGACCTGGGAATGATAATAATAATATAATAATAATAAAATTTGTATAGCGCTGATACCAGACAAGTCTGTTCATAGCGCTGGGAAATAAAATTGTGTAAAAAACTTGTTGAGCTGTATAAAAAACATACATGTTGAGCCATAAAGAAAACATTTCCAAATTCCTGTGCATTTATTCTCTTACATGTAGAGAATTATGAATTAACATGTAGACCAAACAGCAACCTATTTTCATTGATTTTATCTGATTTTGTCCAGATATAAAATAATCATTACATTAGAATCAACAAATATTAGGTATTTTGTGATACAAAGTCAACTTTCAAAAGGGGAATCTCAAACAATTGCAAAATGTAATGAATGATGAGGCATACAAATCTTGACTTATTTTAATTAATTAATCTTCATTAGGGTGTTTTTTTCTTTCCACTTTTTGTTTGTCTCTTTGCCATTGTTTTTATTTAATTATATTGAAGAGGCCTAGTAAAGTGGGTATACTTAATGATCTCTTATTCACAATCAGAAAATAACAGAACACTGGTAAGAATTCTTACCTGTTTTCACTAACAAGTCTTTTGTCAGTGGCCACAAATTTGCAAATCATACTGTATCATGCCAAAAGCAATACAAAACAGTTTTTTAGTTTTTTTTACGGAGGTGATAGTGCCAGTTTTGGTTTAGATGCTGTGTTGGCACATTTCATTTATGACACTTCTTTGTGTGGGGTTTTTACATCACTTTCAACATTATTTTAGTCATTTTGTGATGAGACCAACTTATAGTGCTGCCTCACTGAATTGTCATATCGCAGGTCCTTGACATGACAACCCACCCAGTCACAGATTTACAAGGACAACGGGTTAACCCTTTGGTGCAGGCCTCAGCTCATGTGTGAAATTGTATCATGAATTCAATCTCGACACGGCCGGGGATCGAACCCACAACCTTTGAATCACCACAGAGGAACTGGTGCTAATAAGCTGGTGCTCTAACCAAATCTCATGAGACAAATTAAGGACAAGATAACATATTTATTCAAGTAGCAATTTGTGCTGCTATATATGTGTTAGTGTGTGTTTTGGAAAATTATAAAACAGTGTTCTAAATTGTTGTTGAAGTTAAGCGTCACTTATCGTAAAGACTGCAGACTATGAAATAAATTAATTAAAAAATACTGAAAACATATATTGATAATATACAGTTTCATCCTTATTAATCTTTGTAATGTTATAGTTTTTATTTTAATCAGCTTTTTGGCTTAATTTGACATGATATATTAAGTTGGTTAATTGTACTCGTAATTATTAATTCCACTTTGGAAATAGTCCATGTTCACATTTGATCACTAAAATGACTTAATTGACCAAAGATTGGTACATTTTGTTTGAGCGAGCATTCACCAAACTGATATGCATAATGTTTCTATGTTTACAATTACCGGTAACCAGCATATGGCAACATATAGTATTTCATCGATGATATATCTTCACAAATAAGTCTGTGTTTGCTGAAATGTTACTTCGAGGTTTTATTTTATTTTTTTTGTAAATTCTCAAGCCTGGCACGTCTATGATATGTTTTTGTTGTTTTTGGTTTCATTTTCCTAAGGCAATATATAGCAACTGGAGCCCTTGGCACTCATTCTAGGGATGACTTGGTTTAACCGGATGCACCCGGGGCAGAAGCCCAGGTTGAGCGAGATTCTCCTCATTCCAGTCTATAGAAATTGTGACGTCATCAGCTCCAAAACAGAGTCAACTAACATTGCAGTACCTTTACAGCTCAGGCACAGGTATTAAGTCCAGATACTGCATATAGCACCATCTGGAATACGTCACAATTTTGATCAATGTGGAATCCCGTTTGGTATGGATTGGTGTCTTCATCCCAAAGCTCATTGTTTTCATGAGTTGATATAAGGGAGCTGCACATTCCAGCTGTTCCCTGAGCTCACTACCCAGCTGTTCCCTGAGCTCACTACCCAGCTGTTCCCTGAGCTCACTACCCCTTTGGAGGATCAGGAGGATAACTTCGTGATCTCTTTTTGGAACTTGATGCTTTGCGAGATTTATCAACAACCATTGGCTTTATCTGAAAATACAATATATACTGCTAAAATATTGAGTAAAATTAGGACTTTTATACAATTTAACATGATGCTGGCCGGAAATCAAATGCATAATACAATATATACTGCTAAAATATTGAGTAAAATTAGGACTTTTATACAATTTAACATGATGCTGGCCGGAAATCAAATGCATAAAACTTAAATTATATTTGATGGTCATTTTCTTATCGTTGATAAAAGCTTGGAGTATAACTCCAAGATAAAAAGGTAGCGATGCACTCTCATGTTTTGAACTGGCCCAGGTTGTTAGCAGAAACTTGCAGTTCCTCAGAATTCCATGAGAATAAGATGCAAGTGAACATCAACTGGGCATTTGCATACCACCTACTGGAAACTCTGGTATTTTCTACTTATAATCTATTAGCCACAGTTATAAATCTTGCAGAGTATTGTGATAGAATGTATGATATACTCACAATGTTGTCTAATTTAAAGATTTTAGCATCGTTTCCCTTATTATCTGAAATAGAATAAAACAAAATTAGTTTTGCTATTCCAAATCACATTATATCAAAAAGAAGGAATTTAAATTCATGGTGAATGACCTTTGTTCCATTCAAGTACTTGGTCGTCATTTCTATTTGATGGGCCACCCTCAGGTTCCAAGAAAATATTGTTTGGGTCGTTGCCTTCAGTCTGGGGCATTTTGTCTGAAAATGTGAATATTATTAATAGCAAAAAGAAATCTAGAAATACCATTCAGAGAAAGGCTATTTAGCTCAATGCAAATAACCTTTATAAAGAGCGCTGCACAGCTGTATATTTATAATTTGGTTCATATTTCATATTTCAGAAGCATCCATGTAAAACACCTTGATTCAATGTACATTTGATAACTGTGGCACCGACTCTGTTCTCAATACCCTGCTTAGCAAGTCATTTCTTAAGCATATAAAATATGTCACAAGCCACGTTATGCTCTGTCGATAGAAATATGTCACAAGCCACGTTATGCTCTGTTGATAGAAATATGTCACAAGCCACGTTATGCTCTGTTGATAGAACAACAAATACATTCATTATAATATATACAAAAATATTCATGCTGCAATGAGGATGTATGTGTGGTAAAAAGTCTACATTCGATTCATTAAGATAAATTATTCATGCCACAATTAGAATAATATATATAGTAAATTATGTAATTATTTGAGAAGATTAAAGGATTCATGCCACATTGCAAATATATCTTGTGTTTTAAAAACCTACATTGGGTTCAATAAAAGATTGTTACCGCATTGAGAATGCATATTGTGTGTTTAAATATCGACATTTGGTTCATAAGGTAAAAAGATTCATGCCACAATTAGGATGTTATATTCTTTATTGAAAATTAATCATTTATGCATTGATATATTTATTCATTTGTTTTTATATATGTATTCCTCGTTTGTATTCGTTTGTTTTCAAAGCAAAGCACTGTCGAAATGACATTGTGTCCGTGTGCTATTTATTTGTGCTGTTGTCTGGAAAATTTATAGCATTTAAAGATTTACACAAAATTCATTGATTACAAAAATGTTTAAATTGTATATTTTGCTGAATATCATATTTCTGTAGAATGACTATGTGACAATAAAAAAGAAAGATTTCCAGTCACTCTTCAAAAAGAGTAAGGCATTGAGTCACGATAACAGGATATCTGACCTGTTATGGCCTTAATAATCCTGAAAGGGTTAATACAAATATTCGATGTGACAGTACCTTCGTCGTGCTTTCCCATTTTCCTAAAACTTCTTCCTATTGACGGTTTACGAAGTGCTGTGATTTTCTGAAAATGCACAAAAAATGAAGTAATTGAAGTGTTGAAATTGCTCATCATATTCATGAATTAATGAGATTTGAACGGTACATACCCTTGCCAATTTAGATTTAACTGGGTGCCGCTTCTTTAGATTATCTCGGTGTTCGTCGTGGAGACTTGGATAGTCATTTAAGCATTTTTCACAAATGTACTTTTCAAATAGATGACAACTTTCGACATCACACTCGAAGTAAGGACTAATTGTTAAAAGTTGCTCACATTTGTCACATCTGTTGTATTCTGGAAGAAAGAAATACTCCTTCTGTACTAAAATTGTCTTATAATACATTTAGTATTACGCCCAGAATATCAGGCACCTGAAGGGTTGACATAGATAAAAACAATATATGCGTTACCCCCAAATAGAGTGGTTTAACTTATACTTCAGTTGTTCTCTATGCTTTGCTTTTAGAATGTCCTCGATGACACAATATGGAACTGAGTTTCATGTTATAGCAAATGAAATGTTGAAAATAGATCAAGATCTATATATGTATATAGCAAAATTTGGTTTAAATGAACTTAAACATTTTAATTTGGTAATTCAATCATATTTTAATAACTTACCATCTATGTTCCTTATTTGTTTAAATATTTTACCCTGTAAAAGATAAAAGGAGAGGTAGAGTATGATACTCAAAACAAACATTTAAGAGTAATGAATGACCAAACAAACAATGACACGGAGTTTTATTATGATAAGGCAATATGGATTTAAGATGCTGGTACCTACCATTAACATTCTCTGTTTGTGTTCTTTTGTTTCAATCTGGTGTTCATTATCTGTGTTATCTATCCTATTGTCATTACTATTTGATGAGACAGAATTAAGTAATTCTTCATTTTCTTTGTTTACGTCAGCTTCAGACTTCCATTGACTGACGAATTTATCTAATTTCTTAAACTTTAAAGCTAATGGCACTGCCCGTTCCTTGTAGCATGCCACACAAAGGTTTGTAGGTATTCCCCTTTCTTCATCAAATTTCAGCATTCGCACGGGTATCTCTTCTTTGCAGATTTGACATCGTTTTCTCCAACAAAGACGAATTTCTTCTGCAATTTATACCATGTCCAGATTTTTATGATTGACATTTATATTAAAATATTTTATTTTAGATATTAAGCAGCGCATTTAAAAAGGAAATTATGATAGACATTTATATTAAAATATTCTATTTTAGATATTAAGCAACGCATTAAAAAAGGAAATTATATTCTACCTTGATATAATCAATACCTTATTTTTTTACAGGTAATTAATCATTCTTACTTGCAAATGCTAGTAGTTTTTCCTTGTAGTACAGGCACATCAACATACCAATGAGCACACCCAAGGGAAAGGCGATGGCCAAGGCAATTACAACTGCACCTACAGGGTGAAAATGTTCTATTTATAACTATTTTAACTGATTGTGAAATGTTGTTACTGGTGTTTTACCAATACGATTTATGTATATATATTTATATTTACTCTACTTTGGTAGAGGGCATGTAACCCTTTAAACACTAAAAGATGTAAGAGCGACTTACTCTTACTTGTCCTTTGTGGCACATCATCTAAAAAATCATTGATACATTTGTGTAATATGATGGTTTGACAAAAAAACTATAAATTCATAAAACTTTCAGGACCTTATTTTAGAAATATTAAATATACAGATTACTATTGGTTCCATATTTAACGAAGTAGATATCTGTAGAATTTACCATATGTACCTTGTCCACTGAATACCTCTTGGAGATAAATAAACTTTTCCAATTTTCCTCCTTTATCCCCAATGCCATTTGTGGTAATACAAGTGTATCTCCCAATGTTATCCCTGTTGAGGGATATGATGTGGACATGTTTATCTCCATATTGAATATTGGCGGGCATTTGGCCTTTCTCAAATGTCCATGATGTAAGGCCGGGAGGGTTTGCACATAAGGGGCATGGTACATTCACATCCTCTCCCAGAAACACCTCTATCATCCGGGATACTAAGGGATCGGTCCTTGGGGCAACTGGAGAGATAACATACACAGGCATGTATTAACTAAATTATAATGGATACCAAGAAATCTATTCTTGGCGCCACTATACAGATAACATACAAGTGTATTAATCAAATTATCCTGGATACCAAGGGATCGGTCCTTGGTGCAACTTTAGAGAAAACATTAGACTTGTACCCGACCGAAATCATGATTCTATTCCTACTTGTAGTAATGAGATGGAGCCCAGTCTGAGATAACATCCACATACAAATATTAATTAAATCATCTTGGACAATGAGATCTGTTCTCGATGCAGCTATTGAGATAGCACATATATACACGTATAATAAAATCATCCCGCGTACCAAGGGATTGGTCCCTAGAGCCACTGCAGAAATGATCTACACTATTAGCCTAATTATTCTGGATACAAGGGGTCAATTCTTGATGCAATTATTGCGATAACATTCACATGCATATTAACTAAATTATCCTGGATACGTGGCGATTGGTCCTATACACATAACATAAACATTGTGATTTTCTTAAGTACTTGCAACTATTTGTTCTTTTATAATATAAATACTTTTTTGTATACAGCTTTTAGAGCAGTAATAAATATGTTATGATATAGACCACATTATAATATACTGTAAACTATATTGATCAGAGATGACGAGGGCTTATGTGTATATGTCAATATTAAAAATAACATGCTCAAAGATATGGAACTGAAAACATGTTTTGAAATATTTAAGAATATCTTATGAGAATGATTGTTTAACTGATACTTACACTTGACAGAAACGTCTACTGGTGAAGAATAAGATTCTTGTGACACTCCAGCTGTATGGCCAACAGCTTTACATGTGTATGCTCCATTGAACATCTTCATTTGATCACATGTCTTGGTGCTGTACCCAAGGTTTATAGTCAGAACACTAGTTGTGATATGGGTCTCAGTGTCCTTTGATGGTGTCAGGAGTTCGATGCTGTACACATCTATGCTGTACACTTGTTTGTTCCCTAGGAACCACAGAACATCTGCCACATTTGTCCCAGATACTTTACACGATAGCGCGATTGTCTCAACGCCGTTTGACAACAATGATTTTTTGGTTAAGTTCAATACCTTTACCGGAGCTGAAAATGACATTGATATATATTATGCTCTACGAATACAACCCTATTTAGGGTAACATCATATATCATATAGTTTGTGACACATGTAGCTGAAATAGAACTGACAGAATGATTTTAATTTACTATTCCCTATAAGTTCTTATCATTTCAATATTGATAACGAGTCTTTCAATTATTTCTCACAATGTTTCTTTTCTATTGACTTTACAAACCTTCCCATTTGATAGTAGATTCCACGGAATATTGTGATATGAAATAATAGTTCATGGCAAAGCACTGCACGTGTCTGGCAGCGGCGACATGGCTGTTGATGGTGATGTGGTGCTGGGGGGAGTGTGTGATGAGGAAGTCTCGGTTGTGTTCCCTCCAGTGGAACTCATCCACTTCAGGGTTACCTCTGTCCTGGACATCACATAGCAGACGTACCGGCGTCCCCACCTCCACAGTCAGGTTCAGGGGAAGCACATCAGGCCGGGAAGGAGGGTCTGAAACAGTTCACTGATATTACATGGATATAGGTCAACTTGATTTAATTATAGAAACAAAGTATAGGGTATGTATTATTTTGGCTTGTGTGGGCTGAGGAAAATGTCAGATAATCAGATCAGTGCGCATGTACAGACAAAAGGTGCTCTTCAACAAAAATATTAAGAAAGTGTTAGAATGTACACTACCTATTTTCAAATGGCATGTTGAAATTTATCTCGAGATTTTCCTGAATGCCAAGTGGCCACAGAGACCGACCAAAAATGTAATCTTATCTGAACTTGCCCTGCTGGTAATAGATACTTGTGAAACCTTTGGCATAAATAAGAAAATATCAAGTACAATCCTCACATTGTATTTTCAGATGAAATGGAGTAGTTGTCCCACCATCGACGCCGTTGATGACTTGGCACAGATATTCTCCCCTGTCAAAGCGGGTGAGGTTATGAGTGAGAATGTCCAAACCCGCCTCGTTAATCTTTCCCCATCCTGTGATCTGTCTGCCTTGTGTGCTGTGATATTGATCCACTATAAGCTGACCGCTGTGATACCACATCACACCCTGAAATAAGGTATGTTTGTTTGTTTGGAGTTTTACATCACTTTCAACATTATTCCAGTCATTTCGTGATGAGACCTACTTGTAGCAGATATAGTGCTGCCTCACTGAATTGTCATGTCGCAGGTCCTTGACATGACAACCCACCCGGTCACAGATTTACAAGGACAACGGGTTAACCCTTTAGGCACGGGCCTCAGCTCATATGGGAAATTGAATCATTAGTTCAATCTCGGCATGGCCGGGGATCGAACCCACGACCTTTGGATCACCACAGAGGAACTGGTGCTAATAAGCTGGCGCTCTAACCAACTGCGCCACGGCCCGGGGCCCGAAATAAGGTACGATATAAAACAACTATATATTATTACTCACTGTACACATCGCTGATTGTATCATTAAAACACAACAACGTGTTAGGAGTGCCCTACTGCTTTCAAAGAATCGCTTGGGAATTTTCCATTGTATTATAATTTGGACATTTTAACATTAGCTTTTGCATATTATGTAAAATTGCTAGGCACTGCTTTAGAATGGTGAATTATTCATTGATTAAAAGCCAAACTTTCTTTTTCTTCTATCAACTGGTAAAGTACAAAGTTTATGGCATTACAAAAGGCGTTTGTTGTAACAAAATTAGAGATGTTAGTTATATACCTCACCTGTATAGATGTGGGGAAGCCGGTTCTTGTGATTTCACAGACTAGATGTGCCGGACGTTTCTCATATTTAATCTCACTTCCGCCCGGAGAAATCTTCATTATGACCTCAGTGTTAAATGCATCTGCATATAAAAGGAGAAAAAAGAAAATGTTTTTCAATGTCAGAGTAGAATGACTTGTAACTTACTCATTTCCATTTTTGACAAGGTTATTCTTCAGAAATTGAATACATTGTAGGCGCCCCAGTGACACCTAAATTGTTTCCAATATAAGCTAGGCTCAGGAAACACAGTCAATCTCCATCCAACTGAGGAGATCTAATAAGATTAAAACCAGTGTTGGTATTGGTTGGGACTGCGATCGTTATTAATCATCTTTGTGTAGCATCGCCTTTACCCCATTGAATACACTGACTCATTTTAGTACATTCTATCATCCTCTATCATTATTGTTCCATGACAATTAAAACCTCAAACGAGATTTTCCTCGATTAATCTAGAAAATAGAATTTTAGACAATTTGCTCTGAGATCAAAAATACTTACACCCAACTTTAAGATGAAAAGAAGTAGAAGTGGTTGTTGTGGCAGAATGATAGATGAGGCATTTATATATGCCATCATCGTTTGAGTTTAAGTCTTTTATTTTTAAATTGAGCGAAGTTAGGCCCTCATATTTCCTCTGGTTTTCCCTATTCAGCTCAATTTCCTTATCATTGAACGACCACTTTGTGGAATATGATAATATACCTGCAATATAAAAGCGGTACAACATCAGTTGATACAAAGATTACTCTATCATTTTTTTCAACATCTATATATTCCTCATTTCGTAAACCAAATATGTGTTTCATATGGACCTCTGTATGTCAATTGTAATTTATGTGTAGAAAAGTCTGGAATAAAGAATTGATATTGCAAGTAACAACTCATACCTGAAAGTTCTTCTAATCTGCATAGCAATGTTCTGGTGGTGCCCTCTGCCGGCCATTTTATACTTGGATCATCAAGGAAAACCGATAGACTCTCTTGAAATAAATAGTAAAATGTGCTATTTTTGATCTTACCGTTTTTATCGGTCCATAGGTAGAATGAGTCAGTGAAACATAATATCTTTCTTTTGAAAAATTATTATTCTTCAAAAATGTTGTCCAATAAAAACCTTTTAAATGATAGGCATTACATTTTTTATTATGATTATTGATGTCTAAGAGATTTGACTATAGTGTTTTGTTTGTGTCCATAATTGTCTGTACAACGTCGACGCAGTCAGTACATGTATCTTTTTATCGAGGATCTTCAGTGTCGAAGCTATGTCAGAAATGTGTTCAAACAACAACATAAAAACAACCTACCCAAATAAGAAAATACGCTGAACAGTGTAACTAAGCGGTATGGAATACACCAACTTTGCTCCATCGGGCAGGATTGCCGCAGACTCCACCTGGTCCTTGTAGTTTATCTGGCTGCTATTTTAGATGTATTAATATAATCAACGGTTTACCTGCGATCGTCAGCGGAAGCTTCATAAGTCGGTCACACTGAGGTGACTTGTCACCATTCCTCACCTTGATACCCAGTCAAGCTTAGACACAAATCAAAGCAGTATCCAGTCAAGTGACATATTTAGCATCCCATTTAAGCTGACCTATTTAACCTTATTTGGTAACACCATGTGTCTGCTTAATCCTGGTGACATAATTTCAAATGAATTATGATATGAGGCAGCTGATCAAACTATACGTTTTTACTATAGGAAAAAGTAGGCACAGTATTACATTACGCTGTGATGGAATGTGTGGACAATTGAGCAAACATTGATATTCCATTTGCATTGGTAATCTAATTTTGGCTGGAAGAAGGTAATGTTGTGAAGACAGCACAGAATTCTGTACCTATATGAAGTATTTCCATTTACGTATATATTAAGCTATATGAATAATTTTGGTTGGGAGATGAGTCACTATTGCTCAAATGTGATATAGATTGAGTGGAAATGGAGTAAATTTTGTTGTAATGTTATAATAATTCTACTATAAATGGAAAAATATGATTCAGAATGATAAAAGTGTTTTATTCCGGATTATATTACCAACAAATTACAATAAAATTACCGTCATATAACTTGCATTGTTTAAATTACCTTTATATATGTATCTGCCATAACACTGATATGGATATACGAGGGTTTGCGGTCGTTTTTATTAAATTTACTTTAAATATCTGCTCTACATCGAGAATAGGGAATCTTAATGAGATTGATAAACACAAATATATATCATCCCACCAAGATCTAGAAATAAAAGCAAATGAAGAAAACCTCCATGTTTCTAAAGGTCTTCCCTGTGCCATTTTTATTGGTACTATACATTAATACAAATGAAAATAAACTAGATTTTGATGAATATCGAACTGAGTCAACAATCTGATTTTAACAAGCTTACTTAAGGTTTTTGGACAAATCTGCATAACTTGTTTTACATTTTTCTGTTTTATTAGGATGCATTCAAATAAGGTTTAACCTTTACTGGTTCAGGTGCTAAGGTGTCTTTCTAACTTATCAGCAGAGAGGCGCCAGTCGTGTGTCGCCTTGAGGAGTGCGCTCAGCGGAGTGCCTGCCCTCTAGTTTACAAGATGACATTAAATTCAGAAATGTGGAATGTTTAACGAAGGATTTGTCAATCATCTTTTTTCTAATGAACATTTTCCACATAAGCTCATTGACTACGGATTTTACACCGTCATGTATCACAGTATGTAACTACAACTAAATATATTAATTAATCACAGAAAATGTGTTTTAAACCGGAAGTATGAATTTCATTTGTATTCTTGGCAATATTGTTTTCAATCAACCAATTATGGTTATACATAAACATCATATGATGCACACGTGAAAGTTATATTTGGGGATTAGAAAGTAGACCATGCTTTTTTACCTTTATCGGAAAGAGAATCGAAACCCGGCATTATAAAACAACCAATTTGATAAATATTTCAACAAAAGTGATTTTTACGAATGATCACCTTGACGAGGAACACACTGGCATATGATACAAAGCGCATTATGATGTACACGTCTTAGATATACATATACACATATATATATATATATATATATATATATATATATATGTGTGCGTGTGTGTGTGTGTGTGTGTGTGTGTGTGTGTGTGTACTATCTTCTATTTGGACATAATCATTGAACAAAAACATGTTGTATTTTTAAATGATTATTTATTCAAAATATTTACAATATAGATATAGTTAATCTAACTGTACAGTTAATACTAAACTCCTGTTCACTCACATACCATTGTACAGTGAGGTTACACAGTATGCACCATTATTGTACAATTAAGGTACAGCATATAATATTATTGCCTGGATCATTGAATATCATTAAAATACAAAATTTAGAACATTTAAGACCATTCAAATACAAGACCCTGGCAACTCCCCATAACCATTTAATGAAAGGAGTTCCGAATCATGTAATGTATACAGTTTGACTAGACATTTTTTGTAAATGCTTGGCTAAAGTTTTGTCTGTAGATTCTTCAGTATAAGGATATTTATTGATATCACTGTGATAGAAGAAAAAAATGTTTCCCTTTTAGAGGCAACTCTACGGTAAATACAACGTGTTCATTGTTTATTAAAATAAAAGGTGATTTGTAATATCTAAATTTGGACAGTTAGATTATGCGTCTTGATTTGCATATTCCGCAGTTTCTATTTGCATATTTTCATTGTTGTCAATAGCTTTGGATCTCCCCAATCTTCCAAGTGATTTGCGCTTTGCTGAAAATCGAAGAGTATCACATTGAAAATGTTAATACTAAAACAAGAAAATTAAGAACAAAATGATTATTAAAATGCTATTTTTAAAGAAATTTCACCACGTGGGATGCTTTAAAACAATAGAGAATTTTGATTTGAAGATACATTACAAGTTAGTCCATTTAATAGATACTTACTGGAAGCTTTTGATTCGTCATCAATTGAACCATTCATTGGCATATAGGACTCCTGATCTTCACTCAGTTGGCTCAAGGGGGGTAATGTAGCTGTGAAAAATACGGAATCTTATTAAGAGGAGGGTGGTATTTACTAGACATGAAAGAAGATAATATGTGAAATATATATTGCATTATGATTGTCAGGTGTCAAGTAGGTTGGCATGTATTACATTGTAATTACCAGACGGGGAAGGTAACATAAATGGCATTGTAATAACCAGACGTCGGGGAAGGTAATATGTATTGTACTGTAACAACCAGACGTCGGGGAAGGTAATATGTACTGTACTGTAATAACCAGACGTCGGGGAAGGTAATATGTACTGTTCTGTAATAACCAGACGTCGGGGAAGGTAATATGTACTGTACTGTAATAACCAGACGTCGGGGAAGGTAATATGTATTGCATTATAATTACCAGACGTCGGAGAGGGTAACATGTATTCTTCATCATCTTGGCTTCCCTCACTAGGAAGTGTACATCTCTTGCGGTTCATCATCAATCTTCCTGTAATATGCAGACTATTTACATCGATGATAACACTAACAGAATATTCTATGAAACTAATTTGATTATGCTGAAAATGTGTTTATATCAGTTTCATTATTATCTGGATTTTAAGTATTTGCAAAAAAATACTAATAGAAAAAAATACATACTTGTATCACTAGCAGAGGGGTTGGTCGGTAGCAAATAGTATTCAGGACTTTCTAACTGACCTGGTGGCTTTGGTTCCGCTACAAAATGTGTAGATATTTATATTATTTTGACAGTATTAACCACATATATAAGATGTTAACTTAAAAGTGAACATTATTATTTTTAAGCTCAATTTCACTAATATTCTGAACTGAAATGAAATTTTTCATTTATCATTCACCAGTGGGTGAGGAGAGGTCCTGATTACCTATATATCTGGGAGGGTTGGCCTTGTCTGACATGACAGACAGCTAGCTTGGTATATTACCTGTATACCTGGGAAGGTTGGCCTTGTCTGACATGACAGACAGGTAGCTTGGTATATTACCTGTATATCGGGGAAGGTTGGCCTTGTCTGACATGACAGACAGCTAGCTTGGTATATTACCTGTATATCTGGGAGGGTTGGCCTTGTCTGGCATGACAGACAGGTAGCTTGGTATATTACCTGTATATTTGGGAGGGTTGGCCTTGTCTGGCATGACAGACAGGTAGCTTGGTATATTACCTGTATATCGGGGAGGGTTGGCCTTGTCTGGCATGACAGACAGGTAGCTTGGTATATTACCTATATATCTGGGAAGGTTGGCCTTGTCTGACATGACAGACAGGTAGCTTGGTATATTACCTGTATATCGGGGATTGGTCTTGTCTGACATGACAGACAGGTAGCTTGGTATATTACCTGTATATCTGGTAGGGTTGGCCTTGTCTGACATGACAGACAGGTAGCTTGGTATATTACCTGTATATCGGGGATTGGTCTTGTCTGACATGACAGACAGGTAGCTTGGTATATTACCTGTATATCTGGTAGGGTTGGCCTTGTCTGACATGACAGACAGATAGCTTGGTATATTACCTGTATATCGGGGAGGGTTGGCCTTGTCTGACATGACAGACAGGTAGCTTGGTATATTACCTGTATATCGGGGATTGGTCTTGTCTGGCATGACAGACAGCTAGCTTGGTATATTACCTGTATATCGGGGATTGGTCTTGTCTGGCATGACAGACAGGTAGATTGGTATATTACCTGTATATCGGGGATTGGTCTTGTCTGGCATGACAGACAGGTAGCTTGGTATATTACCTGTATATCTGGTAGGGTTGGCCTTGTCTGGCATGACAGACAGCTAGCTTGGTATATTACCTGTATATCTGGTAGGGTTGGCCTTGTCTGGCATGACAGACAGGTAGCTTGGTATATTACCTATATATCTGGGAAGGTTGGCCTTGTCTGACATGACAGACAGGTAGCTTGGTATATTACCTGTATATCGGGGATTGGTCTTGTCTGGCATGACAGACAGCTAGCTTGGTATATTACCTGTATATCTGGTAGGGTTGGCCTTGTCTGGCATGACAGACAGGTAGCTTGGTATATTACCTGTATATCTGGGAGGGTTGGCCTTGTCTGGCATGACAGACAGCTAGCTTGGTATATTACCTGTATATCTGGTAGGGTTGGCCTTGTCTGGCATGACAGACAGGTAGCTTGGTATATTACCTGTATATCGGGGAGGGTTGGCATTGTCTGACATGACAGACAGGTAGCTTGGTATATTACCTGTATATCGGGGAGGGTTGGTATTGTCTGACATGACAGACAGCTAGCTTGGTATATTACCTGTATATCGGGGATTGGTCTTGTCTGGCATGACAGACAGGTAGATTGGTATATTACCTGTATATCGGGGATTGGTCTTGTCTGGCATGACAGACAGGTAGCTTGGTATATTACCTGTATATCGGGGAGGGTTGGTCTTGTCTGGCATGACAGACAGGTAGATTGGTATATTACCTGTATATCGGGGATTGGTCTTGTCTGGCATGACAGACAGGTAGCTTGGTATATTACCTGTATATCTGGTAGGGTTGGCATTGTCTGACATGACAGACAGGTAGCTTGGTATATTACCTGTATATCGGGGATTGGTCTTGTCTGACATGACAGACAGCTAGCTTGGTATATTACCTGTATATCTGGTAGGGTTGGCCTTGTCTGGCATGACAGACAGCTAGCTTGGTATATTACCTGTATATCTGGTAGGGTTGGCCTTGTCTGGCATGACAGACAGGTAGCTTGGTATATTACCTGTATATCGGGGAGGGTTGGCATTGTCTGACATGACAGACAGGTAGCTTGGTATATTACCTGTATATCGGGGAGGGTTGGCATTGTCTGACATGACAGACAGGTAGCTTGGTATATTACCTGTATATCGGGGATTGGTCTTGTCTGGCATGACAGACAGGTAGCTTGGTATATTACCTGTATATCGGGGATTGGTCTTGTCTGGCATGACAGACAGCTAGCTTGGTATATTACCTGTATATCTGGTAGGGTTGGCCTTGTCTGGCATGACAGACAGCTAGCTTGGTATATTACCTGTATATCTGGTAGGGTTGGCCTTGTCTGGCATGACAGACAGGTAGCTTGGTATATTACCTGTATATCGGGGAGGGTTGGCATTGTCTGACATGACAGACAGGTAGCTTGGTATATTACCTGTATATCGGGGAGGGTTGGCATTGTCTGACATGACAGACAGGTAACTTGGTATATTACCTGTATATCGGGGAGGGTTGGCATTGTCTGACATGACAGACAGGTAGCTTGGTATATTACCTGTATATCGGGGATTGGTCTTGTCTGGCATGACAGACAGGTAGCTTGGTATATTACCTGTATATCGGGGATTGGTCTTGTCTGGCATGACAGACAGCTAGCTTGGTATATTACCTGTATATCTGGTAGGGTTGGCCTTGTCTGGCATGACAGACAGCTAGCTTGGTATATTACCTGTATATCTGGTAGGGTTGGCCTTGTCTGGCATGACAGACAGGTAGCTTGGTATATTACCTGTATATCGGGGAGGGTTGGCATTGTCTGACATGACAGACAGGTAGCTTGGTATATTACCTGTATATCGGGGATTGGTCTTGTCTGGCATGACAGACAGCTAGCTTGGTATATTACCTGTATATCGGGGATTGGTCTTGTCTGGCATGACAGACAGCTAGCTTGGTATATTACCTGTATATCTGGTAGGGTTGGCCTTGTCTGGCATGACAGACAGCTAGCTTGGTATATTACCTGTATATCTGGTAGGGTTGGCCTTGTCTGGCATGACAGACAGGTAGCTTGGTATATTACCTGTATATCGGGGAGGGTTGGCATTGTCTGACATGACAGACAGGTAGCTTGGTATATTACCTGTATATCGGGGAGGGTTGGCATTGTCTGACATGACAGACAGGTAGCTTTGTATATTACCTGTATATCGGGGAGGGTTGGTCTTGTCTGGCATGACAGACAGGTAGCTTGGTATATTACCTGTATATCTGGTAGGGTTGGCCTTGTCTGGCATGACAGACAGGTAGCTTGGTATATTACCTGTATATCTGGTAGGGTTGGCCTTGTCTGGCATGACAGACAGCTAGCTTGGTATATTACCTGTATATCTGGTAGGGTTGGCCTTGTCTGGCATGACAGACAGGTAGCTTGGTATATTACCTGTATATCGGGGAGGGTTGGCATTGTCTGACATGACAGACAGGTAGCTTTGTATATTACCTGTATATCGGGGAGGGTTGGCCTTGTCTGGCATGACAGACAGCTAGCTTGGTATATTACCTGTATATCTGTTAGGGTTGGCCTTGTCTGGCATGACAGACAGGTAGCTTGGTATATTACCTGTATATCGGGGAGGGTTGGCCTTGTCTGGCATGACAGACAGGTAGCTTGGTATATTACCTGTATATCGGGGAGGGTTGGCCTTGTCTGGCATGACAGACAGGTAGCTTGGTATATTACCTGTATATCGGGGATTGGCCTTGTCTGGCATGACAGACAGGTAGCTTGGTATATTACCTGTATATCGGGGATTGGTCTTGTCTGGCATGACAGACAGGTAGCTTGGTATATTACCTGTATATCGGGGAGGGTTGGCCTTGTCTGGCATGACAGACAGGTAGCTTGGTATATTACCTGTATATCGGGGAGGGTTGGCCTTGTCTGGCATGACAGACAGGTAGCTTGGTATATTACCTGTGTATCGGGGATTGGCCTTGTCTGGCATGACAGACAGGTAGCTTGGTATATTACCTGTATATCGGGGATTGGTCTTGTCTGGCATGACAGACAGGTAGCTTGGTATATTACCTGTATATCGGGGATTGGCCTTGTCTGGCATGACAGACAGGTAGCTTGGTATATTACCTGTATATCGGGGATTGGTCTTGTCTGGCATGACAGACAGCTAGCTTGGTATATTACCTGTATATCGGGGATTGGTCTTGTGTTGCATGACAGACAGGTAGCTTGGTATATTACCTGTATATCTGTTAGGGTTGGCCTTGTCTGGCATGACAGACAGGTAGCTTGGTATATTACCTGTATATCGGGGATTGGTCTTGTGTTGCGTGACAGACAGGTAGCTTGGTATATTACCTGTATATCTGTTAGGGTTGGCCTTGTCTGACATGACAGACAGGTAGCTTTGTATATTACCTGTATATCGGGGATTGGTCTTGTCTGACATGACAGACAGGTAGCTTGGTATATTACCTGTATATCTGTTAGGGTTGGCCTTGTCTGGCATGACAGACAGGTAGCTTGGTATATTACGTGTATATCGGGGATTGGTCTTGTCTGGCATGACAGACAGGTAGCTTGGTATATTACCTGTATATCGGGGATTGGTCTTGTGTTGCATGACAGACAGGTAGCTTGGTATATTACCTGTATATCTGTTAGGGTTGGCCTTGTCTGGCATGACAGACAGGTAGCTTGGTATATTACCTGTATATCTGGTAGGGTTGGCCTTGTCTGGCATGACAGACAGGTAGCTTGGTATATTACCTGTATATCTGTTAGGATTGGCCTTGTTTGGCATGACAGACAGGTAGCTTGGTATATTACCTGTATATCTGTTAGGGTTGGCCTTGTTTGGCATGACAGACAGCTAGCTTGGTATATTACCTGTATATCGGGGAGGGTTGGCCTTGTCTGGCATGACAGACAGGTAGCTTGGTATATTACCTGTATATCTGTTAGGGTTGGCCTTGTTTGGCATGACAGACAGCTAGCTTGGTATATTACCTGTATATCGGGGATTGGTCTTGTCTGGCATGACAGACAGGTAGCTTGGTATATTACCTGTATATCTGGTAGGGTTGGTCTTGTCTGGCATGACAGACAGGTAGATTGGTATATTACGTGTATATCGGGGATTGGTCTTGTCTGACATGACAGACAGGTAGCTTGGTATATTACCTGTATATCGGGGATTGGTCTTGTGTTGCATGACAGACAGGTAGCTTGGTATATTACCTGTATATCTGTTAGGGTTGGCCTTGTCTGGCATGACAGACAGGTAGATTGGTATATTACCTGTATATCGGGGAGGGTTGGCCTTGTTTGGCATGACAGACAGGTAGCTTGGTATATTACCTGTATATCGGGGATTGGCCTTGTCTGGCATGACAGACAGGTAGCTTGGTATATTACCTGTATATCGGGGATTGGTCTTGTCTGGCATGACAGACAGGTAGCTTTGTATATTACCTGTATATCGGGGAGGGTTGGCCTTGTCTGGCATGACAGACAGGTAGCTTGGTATATTACCTGTATATCTGGTAGGGTTGGCCTTGTCTGGCATGACAGACAGGTAGCTTGGTATATTACCTGTATATCGGGGAGGGTTGGCCCTGTCTGGCATGACAGACAGGTAGCTTGGTATATTACCTGTATATTTGGGAGGGTTGGCCTTGTCTGGCATGACAGACAGCTAGCTTGGTATATTACCTGTATATCGGGGAGGGTTGGCCTTGTCTGGCATGACAGACAGGTAGCTTGGTATGGCTGCCCCACGTTTACTGCTCTTATCTGCATTGTGCATTGATGATTCACGGGACACTAAACAAAAATAATCTTTCATTTAATTGCGAAATGTGTTTTATATTGAAATGTAGGTGTAATTTGATATCTCACTCATTTACTGTGCCCCACAACTGCGTCCATTAAGGCCGCTGTTTGTTTATTTTTGTGTCTATCGGGACTGGCCAAATAAATGTATTCATTAATATTTTATAAGATAGTTCAAATGAACAAAATATTATACCTGAGTTTGATTCCATTTCATAAATTGTATCATATGGTATCTCTTCATATATACCAGAGGGTTGCCTTAACATCTGATGTGGATGGGGTAATACCTTCACCTGAGTAGCTGTAAAAAAGAAAATGGTACTCTATAATAAACCACAGATCACGTACTCCAGGTGCTGCATCTTTCAAATAATGATTTCAGTATGAGCCTTTTTATAAACCTTGTTTAAGTCTAACCTACGGTTCAGTAGAAGTAAGTGTTATTATAGTAACTGACCCCTTCTATATTTGTTGGCAGCTCTGTGTCTTCTATAGAGTATGACAGTGATGATGATGATGAGGGTTATCATGATGGCCAGAGCACCTATGACCAGTCCCAGCTTCCAACTGATGTGCCAGTTTCCAGACATCTCTCCGCCACTACTTCCATGTTTTACGGCAGCTGCTGCAAGTCCCAATTTTAAAGATATATCAGTGAATATTACATTTACAGTGCAAAAAGATAAAATCTAGGAATCTGGATGAGTCTGATTTACTTATTTCCATTATCGGTAGAATAAAGAGCAAATAAGGAGTGAAAAAGAACAATCCATAAATTTATTTCTTGAATGATATAGAGTGCAAAAGAATGATTAACAAATTGAAAATTGTATACATTCATAACATATTGAATTAAAATGGTAATATATTCAAAATAAAATGTGAACAATATACACATTCAGTGTACACATTCAGACATGTGACTTGTTGATTTCCAAAATGGCTGGCATGGCCAAATGTGGACAACAACACATCTTGAAATCATGAATATTAATGTTTTTGAATAATAATTTGTTGATTTGATGGACTCCATACCAAGATGAGTGTCGTTTGTAGGTAAGTATTGGGGATTGATTTATTATCATGATTAGGTAGAGCCCTGTATGGAAATGTGGATTCTGGCACAATCTTGTGTGAGCATTCATGCCATGAGTGAAGGAAAATTGAGAAAATTGAGACAAAACGTTTGAAACTTGAATTGCACTGGAAATATCCATAACTCATCTCACATCATTTCAGTCTTATCCTATTACTGAAAACATTTTAACAATTCCAAAATCTACAAAATGAGCAAAAGGAAAGGCGGATTCTGATGGTTTTCTATTTGTTAACCTTTTGTGTAGGCTACATCTATCTCCTTAAATATGGCATGCATATGTATTTTAGCTGTGATTGTTGTATGGCGCATTGTATGAGGTTAATCTTAACTCCTTTCTGGTATATTGACTATATTTTGCAAAAAAATAGATTCTGTGGAGTTCAGTAAAGCTCTTCTGTGGAGGCAATAAAATGGGTTGAAATCAGCCATGTTATGCCACGAACAAGCTATCCATATTAATTTCCCACATGAGAACCTCTATCCAGCTACATAAGAGGGTCAATTGATTTAAATACCAATCGTCAACTAGCTGTGAATGTAAATATATGTATTGTTGGAAAGTTCCTGCTATATTATACCCTATAGCATAGAATCGACCGCAAGTCTTCAGTATCCATAAAAATCTGGCTGTGAACTGATTGGTGGGGAATAAATGCTTACTGAAATAGATTCTGTATTGTTCTGACAGCTGTACTATAGACATAGGTCATTTTATAGACATCTAATTCCAAGTTATAACCTGATTTAGGTCAATTTGGATTGGATGTTTTTTTTAGACGAGTATTTATGATTAGCGGAATTTCAAACTTCGAATGAAATAAAAAAACAGGGCAATGACTGCAGAGTTAGTAAGAAGACTGAACGACAAGCAATACAATACTACTGATGTAATGCAGAGTAACTCTATTAAAAACATTCTAGATATATTTTAGACTTACCTGTGCTATTTTCTGTAAGATAGAAATGAAATTGTTTGTCCTGTACTGTGCATGTGTATGTGCCAAGATGTCCTTTGCGAACACGGTTGATGAGGACCGAGCCATCTTGGATGAGTGTCTCAGCAGGAAGAGGACCATCATTATATGTCCATGTTATAGATGACCGATCAAACGTAGGTTCGGATACAACGGCACAATGTATATACACCTGCTCTCCTAACGTGGCAGATATCTTGTCAGTATCACCCGCCCAAATAGGCCCATCTGAATATTTAAAAATGAAAAAATAAAAATTCTATATTTCATAACACAGTTATTATATTTCATAAATTGCAGAATGTCGTGCATAATATAGCATGGTACAACTGTAACTGCAGCCTAGAACTTGTGCATTACTGCAATAGATAGCTCTTTTATGTAGAGTTCATATTTAGTACCTACATTTGATTGTGACACCGGAAGTTACAGTGGAAAATTTTCCAGCAGCAACACCAAGAGCTACACATTGTAAAGAGCTCAGTGCCTTCCTGAAGACTTGCATCTGTTTTACTGTTGTGTAGGGTAGTGTTAAGGTTTGCTTCATTGCAACGGTCTGTCCATATCTGTAGGTTCCTGTGCCTGTTTGATTGCCTATCACAGCTGTAAATATATCCATGTAATAAGTACCATTTCCTTAGGTTATAAGGGTGACCATTCCATTAAATAATATATTAAGAAAAGGTTTATACCACACGCTATCATTTATATGTACATCTTCATACGTTTTGATACATACCAATATTTTGGTTACAGGTATGTTCAACGATAACTATATCATTTGGCTTGATTACCATTAGCTTGGTTGAAGACATCCGCCATGTGCCACGTGATGTCCGTGACTCTACTGCCAGTCACAGTGCATGTTGCCCTCACCTCCTCGTCACTGATGGTCGCATTAGCGCCCTCTATATTCACACCAGCTGCACACAAACAAACACACAAATTAGAGTTGTCAACTCTAATTTGTTTTTATCAAATCTCCAATCTAATTTATACATAAACAGAAATGTTGACTTTTCTTTGATGTATATGGAAGAATAGGAATATCACGACAAGGAAAGTATTTTTCAATTACATTCTAATAATTGAGGAAGTATATATTCAAAAAGCGTGCCTTAGCATATGCGTCTCTTGAATGGTAAGTATTAGTGTGGAATATTACGTTTATTCCTACTACTACGTACTTTGTTATTCAAATGACTTTTCTGAAATTCTGAATACCTTCGATGACCAACTCAACTGAGCAATCTGTCTGCCTTATAGATCCCAGCTTGTCTTTGATCATGAGCTGGTACACTCCCCTCTGGTAGATATCATAGGCAAACACCACCAATGAGGGCACCTCACTGTGGATGAGCATGGTGTCTTGTCTCCAGATGTAACCCTTGGCATCCGGGTAGTCCTCATCCTCACAGCTTATGGTCACATTTGTGCCAGCTAAACCCTTCTTGAGGATTGTAACCGTTCCACCCTTTTCTGTGAAGTTTGAAAGTAATAGCATTCATTTCCCCATTATCACATGGTCTAGAAGGTTTCAATGTGTGTCGTGTGTTTTCGTTTATTTTTACATTATCATTGCCAACAGATCACAAAGATTCATTCTGGATTTTGATAATGTTTCATTGAATGACTGGTATTGAATATGTTAACACAAATATAAAGTTAAGTTATATCTATGCCGTACCCAAAATGATGAAAATGCAGGTCAGGGTGAAACCAGTGATGCAGTTCATTGTATCTGAAATATAGAATTTTAAGAAATGAAACATAACAATAAACTGTTGAATGAATCATAACAATAAGCTAATTCAGCACACATATATGAATCTCGCAAAAAGATGCTGCAGGTATCTAATGTGAAATGGTCGGCTCAACAGTAATTACTTTCACTTTGCTTGATCAGATAATATATGAACTAATAAATCTAGTAAACTATTACCTACCTTCAGCAATATATCCAGGTCACGTTAACATGTCCAGTCCACGTCCAAATATGTACAGTTACAAACGATATAAAGGTTTGATGGCTAAAAATATCCTGAATCAGCAGATGTAAATAAAGTACCACTTTAAACAGATATAGCTTTATGTCCCGAGGAAGTTTGTTCCAGTCTGAATGATTTTAAGGTCAGCAAAACAGGAATACCATTTGTATTCTTAAGGTACATTCCTTATGAAGTCATCCAACGATAACATGGGGTTCTTTCTCCTGTTAATGATCTATATTCATATCATTTATATAAAAATGGTATTTTGTCATTTTAAAATAGTTCCCCGGTCTTCGAATATGCACGCACACAAATAAATAAATAAATAAATAAATAAATAAATAAATAAATAAATAAATAAATAAATAAATAAATAAATAAATAAATAAATAAATAAATAAATAAATAAATAAATAAATAAATAAATAAATAAATAAATAAATAAATAAATATATAACAAAGTCCGTGGTGACAAAGAGTTTAAAGAGTTAAAATTAGAAGCAGCCTTTGCTACAAAAACTACAGGCAGCCTTGGTCTCATTAACATATGGTCTCACTGGAGTAAATAGGTCACTTCTGGTAGTATGTGTTAAATAGTCCCATTATAAAAAAATGACATATCGTGAAAACGGTTGCCATGGCAACCAATATTAAAATTTTAGATATACCAAATAAAGTTTAAAACAATGTGTTAAGCCTGGGAATATTATTTAATTGTGATTGATGCTGTTATATGGTAGTTGGTGTGAACTAGAACCAAATATTCATACGCCACATATTTGAGATGAGTCAAAATGGGACAAAAACAAGATTGCGTTTTTTGTAAAATATGTCGTTTTGAGCATCTACCAAAAAATTTCGGCGGTGAACCTACCCTAATATTTTCACAAAATTGAAATAAACATGTATTTGATACATTTAGGTTAAAATAATTATATGACACCCCTTTTGAAATAATAATATTTGAGATGGAAATCTACATGTCTGAATTTACACCCAAAATAGGCCATCAATAACTCCCGTGAGACCATATAGGCCAGACGTGTGATTTATGTTTTTTGCGCTTGTCAGCTGCATTCAGAGACTTACAGTCTAAGCATATGTTGATTTTTCAATTGCATTTGTATTGTGAAGTTGAATGTGTTTAATTCTGGTCTTATTCAACTATTTTTTTTTAGTTTCACAGTGGTTTTAACGATATTTATTGAAGGTTTTCACTACCATTCACTCTTATGATCATTTGCAGTGATTTGGCCCGAAATTCAAGTTTTACGGCTATTCAAATATGACAAGTAGATTTGATCCTAGGCTTCTCAATAAAGAAGAAAAGACCTTTCTCATGACAAGGATCGCGGATTTTTCAATATTAAATGATAGAACCGGATGTTTAGAATGGGAGAAGTCAAAAAGTGGGAGAGGGTATCCACAAATGAAACTGACCCAAAAATTTTAAAAAAATTAAAAATAAAATAAAAAATCCACATTTTTTTAAAAAATAGCATGTTATAAAATGGCAATTTAAAGGAATTCCCCCATAGTGTGGGTACATTTTTTGGGTGGTTTTGTCAAGAGAATCTCCCATATTTTAAAATTTCCAGGTGAAAAATAGGGGTTCACCGCCGATTTTTTTCACAATTTTTCACTTTTTGACCAAATTTCTTATCTTTTAAAATATGCTTCCAGGTCATCATTTTCAGGTAAAAATGGGAAATTCATATAGCTGTTATACATTTATTTGCCAACATATTTCAAAAATATTTTGGAATATGTTAAAAATTATCCATTTCTATGTAAAAAAATAAGTGAAATTTTTTTTTGACAAAAACGGCTACTTTATATGGTCTCACTGGAGTAAATAGGTCACTTCTGGTAGTATGTGTTAAATAGTCCCATTATAAAAAAATGACATATCGTGAAAACGGTTGCCATGGCAACCAATATTAAAATTTTAGATATACCAAATAAAGTTTAAAACAATGTGTTAAGCCTGGGAATATTATTTAATTGTGATTGATGCTGTTATATGGTAGTTGGTGTGAACTAGAACCAAATATTCATACGCCACATATTTGAGATGAGTCAAAATGGGACAAAAACAAGATTGCGTTTTTTGTAAAATATGTCGTTTTGAGCATCTACCAAAAAATTTCGGCGGTGAACCTACCCTAATATTTTCACAAAATTGAAATAAACATGTATTTGATACATTTAGGTTAAAATAATTATATGACACCCCTTTTGAAATAATAATATTTGAGATGGAAATCTACATGTCTGAATTTACACCCAAAATAGGCCATCAATAACTCCCGTGAGACCATATAGGCCAGACGTGTGATTTATGTTTTTTGCGCTTGTCAGCTGCATTCAGAGACTTACAGTCTAAGCATATGTTGATTTTTCAATTGCATTTGTATTGTGAAGTTGAATGTGTTTAATTCTGGTCTTATTCAACTATTTTTTTTTAGTTTCACAGTGGTTTTAACGATATTTATTGAAGGTTTTCACTACCATTCACTCTTATGATCATTTGCAGTGATTTGGCCCGAAATTCAAGTTTTACGGCTATTCAAATATGACAAGTAGATTTGATCCTAGGCTTCTCAATAAAGAAGAAAAGACCTTTCTCATGACAAGGATCGCGGATTTTTCAATATTAAATGATAGAACCGGATGTTTAGAATGGGAGAAGTCAAAAAGTGGGAGAGGGTATCCACAAATGAAACTGACCCAAAAATTTTAAAAAAATTAAAAATAAAATAAAAAATCCACATTTTTTTAAAAAATAGCATGTTATAAAATGGCAATTTAAAGGAATTCCCCCATAGTGTGGGTACATTTTTTGGGTGGTTTTGTCAAGAGAATCTCCCATATTTTAAAATTTCCAGGTGAAAAATAGGGGTTCACCGCCGATTTTTTTCACAATTTTTCACTTTTTGACCAAATTTCTTATCTTTTAAAATATGCTTCCAGGTCATCATTTTCAGGTAAAAATGGGAAATTCATATAGCTGTTATACATTTATTTGCCAACATATTTCAAAAATATTTTGGAATATGTTAAAAATTATCCATTTCTATGTAAAAAAATAAGTGAAATTTTTTTTTGACAAAAACGGCTACTTTATATGGTCTCACTGGAGTAAATAGGTCACTTCTGGTAGTATGTGTTAAATAGTCCCATTATAAAAAAATGACATATCGTGAAAACGGTTGCCATGGCAACCAATATTAAAATTTTAGATATACCAAATAAAGTTTAAAACAATGTGTTAAGCCTGGGAATATTATTTAATTGTGATTGATGCTGTTATATGGTAGTTGGTGTGAACTAGAACCAAATATTCATACGCCACATATTTGAGATGAGTCAAAATGGGACAAAAACAAGATTGCGTTTTTTGTAAAATATGTCGTTTTGAGCATCTACCAAAAAATTTCGGCGGTGAACCTACCCTAATATTTTCACAAAATTGAAATAAACATGTATTTGATACATTTAGGTTAAAATAATTATATGACACCCCTTTTGAAATAATAATATTTGAGATGGAAATCTACATGTCTGAATTTACACCCAAAATAGGCCATCAATAACTCCCGTGAGACCATATACATAGCAGTAGTGTAATGAAAAAGCATTTGTCAACATGTTTACTAAAGCTTGTGACAGGGTTACTGCTGGGATGAGATTTGGCCAAGGAATCTCTGATGCCTTTCCCCTAGTTGCGCATGATTTTTGGACCTCTCCCATTAGAATTATTCTCCCCTTTCAACTTATCCAATTGAGTGGGGACAAATCAGGTGTTTAAGCTAAAAAGAATTAGCTGCTGGCATTTACATGCCGAAAAGCTGGGGGCATCAAGGCAGACTTGACTCGACCTTACTTCCCAATTGTTCAGTAAATATTATTACAAGTCTACAGGTCTTTCACTGTGACCATGTATGTTTGTTGATCAGAACAACAAGGGAGCTAGTTCAGACTACAACAATTTTTTAACTTGTTTATTGTGTTTTGAACATGTTTCACTGAGTGATGCCGTAAACATTCCTGGTTGAATCGATTTGTTAGTTTATTTGGGGTTTATATCACTTTAAACATATTTTTCAGTCATCTCGTGATGAGGCCTACTTGTAATAGATATAGTGTTGCCTCACTGAATTGTCATATCGCAGGTCCTTGACATGACAACTCACCCGGTCACACATTTACAAGGACAACAGGTTAACCCAGCTCATATGATAAATTGTGTCATGAATTCAACCTAGGCACAGCCAGGGATCGAACCTACGACCTTTAGATCACCACAGAGGAACTGGTGCTAATAAGCTGGCGCTCAAACCAACTGCGCCACGGCCCGTGGCCTTGGTTGAGTCGAAAATAATGTTACATTGGGCATCACTCGCAATTGATGCAATATTATTGAATCGTTCTGCAGCATTACTCAGTAGTAGTGTAAGCCGTTCAATGTTTTTGCTTCCTCTGCTTTCCTGCCCTTTATTTGACATCATTCAAAATTTGGAAATTTGAATACATAACCTGTGATCAGTTGTCGACGCTGATTATTTAGTATAGCTGTCTGTACAAAACGGAATCTATGAATATTTATCTATTCTTTCATGAATCAGTTCTCAGCCTGATTTTTATGAAAAGGCATGATGTGTCCAATATACACACCTATTCACCAATATGTCCAATATTCGCATCTATTCACTAATTTGTCCAATATTCGCACCTATTCACCAATATGTCCAATATAAGCACCTATTCACCAATATGTCCAATATTCGCACCTATTCACCAATGTGTCCAATATACACACCTATTCACTAATTTGTCCAATATACGCACCTATTCACCAATATGTCCAATATTCGCACCTATTCACCATGTGTCCAATATACACACCTATTCACTAATTTGTCCAATATACGCACCTATTCACCAATATTCACACCTATTCGCTAATTTGTCCAATATTCGCACCTATTCACCAATGTGTCCAATATACGCACCTATTCACTAATTTGACCAATATACGCACCTATTCACCAATATGTCCAATATTCGCACCTATTCACCATGTGTCCAATATACGCACCTATTCACTAATTTGTCCAATATTCGCACCTATTCACCAATGTGTCCAATATACGCACCTATTCACTAATTTGTCCAATATACGCACCTATTCACCAATATTCGCACCTATTCACCAATGTGTCCAATATATGCACCTATTCATTAATTTGTCCAATATACGCACCTATTCACCAATATGTCCAATATACGCACCTATTCACTAATTTGTCCAATATACGCACCTGTTCAACAATATGTCCAATATACGCACCTATTCACCAATATGTCCAATATATGCACCTATTCACCAATGTGTCCAATATACACACCTGTTCAACAATGACGGCATCTATTGTTCCGCTTTCTGCTTATTTTGGTTATTTACCTTCATTGAAACAAAAAACATTATGTATAACTATGTATAATGTTGCCCTCAACCAGGTGATACGGCTTAATAATTAAGTTGATTTACCGTATTTGCATAAGCCACCAATTGCTCAATTTCTGCCATTTACTTAACTGTTTTTTTGATGATAAAATTCAAAACAATGATTTTATTTGAAGTGTCAATTTATTTTTTAAGTTTACAAAAGTAACATTTAATACTTCACATAACACAAATAGCTTTTACATATTTCAGACCACCATTGATTTTGTCAATTAACATGTCATGAAAATTACTATAATATTGGATGGTAAAACAATATACCTGGCTTCTTATGAAATATTATACTATGTTTGCTCGGTAAAATGAATTACCATATACATGTAGACATTCTAGATATTCTAATCCTCTTGACTTTTTCCAATTATTTCATAATATTTCAATCATTCCTTGCCTAGACAATAGTTGGGCTGCTTTAATGTTTAATGCATTCATTACTGTCTGTCAGTTCTTTTTCCAGTTCTGATCATCTTGGCATTAAATATTGACTGGATTAATAAGTTATTTTATCAAGTTAATTTCTCGAGAGGAAGTGATTTACAGCTTGTGTACACTGAGCAGAAAAGTAACAGATACAGTACATTTGACAATTGCTTATAACCAATATTTCCAACATTACCAATATTTCCAACATTACCAATATTTCACCTTGTTTGATTCATGTTACATCATAAAGTAACTGGCCGCATATGCGAGATCACACAACAGAGTTTGGAATATAATTTAAACCTTGTTCAGTTGTGAAGATAAAGATTTCAGATAAATAAAGCGGAAAATGGTATTTTATAAACCTTTTAGTTAAGCGAGGAAAAGAGATTTGGTGAGCAAAAAGGTCAATTATCCCGCCATATTTACCCCCACCTCTCAATTGCATTGTTAGTTCGACTTAAAAAGCGGCAACAATGAAAGATCATATATATATATATATATATATATATATATATATATACATATATATATATATATATATATATATATATATATATATATATATATATATATATATATATATATTCATGTCACTGCTTTTAAACATTAAAAAAATCAAAACGACTTTATCTAAAATCTAAACAGCCGAGACACAAGAACTTAACTCTCTATTGCATTATGGTCTACGGTGTGCGTTTATCTATAGTATTACTACTCCTATATGGTATGCTGTACATGCTGTACAAGGTCCAGGTAAAGAAAGGTGACAAATTTCAGCTAGGTATTATTCAATGATACTGGTTTTCTAAGTTCCAAATGACACTCATGCCACTTCTCCGGATTTAATGTGTCGTCAGTGTATCTAGAAGTTGGGAAAATGTATTTTTTTGCCGACACAAGATATATAATGAAAAATTAAAGTCACTTTGTACCCAAAGAAATGAGGTAGACTATTATTCTTATATTTTCTACCTGTTTTCTTCAGTTCCTACTTTTTACCATTTAGTTTTGCTGAAGGTCTTTCCCATCAGACTGCCATAACGTTTCTCTTGTGCCCTTTTGCTGTTCTTGCTGAATGTACTTCCTCCAAACACTGTACCATAACGCTTTCCAAAGTTTCCAAAGACTGTTCCGTATCTCTTACCGAATTTCCCAAAGAGTGTTCCATATCTCTTTTCTCGTTTGCTCTTTTCTTTCCTGTCTTTGAACCAGTTCCATTTTGAGAAGAGTGTGCCATATCTTTTTTCCACCTTATTGTCACTATCTCCTGTGGCGTTTTCCACATAGAATTCATTGTCCTGCTCATAGGGGTCGATCGCATTGTTTTCAAGGCTGGTCATCTCCTCAAAGAACTCCAGTACCCTGATATGACATTGGATGAATTCGTCGATGTCTGCGCAGCACAGATTGTTAGTTCCGGTCGCTCCTAGCGCAGCGCACACTTCGCACTCGGCCGCTATGGCGCTGTCCGCACTGCACAGATCTGCACGCTCCTACAATAATACACCACTCAATACATGCAGGTACTCATTGGAATTTTTATTTCATAAGGATCTTTAATATTGCTAGAGTGGCAAAGAGAGTGATAACAATATCCTCTAACGTTTTGTATTGTTCAATACTGGATGTCGGATGCGGTATATTAACAGTGTAAATTATATTCATCGGTATAAGTCAAAATGTCAACGAATTTAATCTATATAAAAGTACTAAAATAGACTATATGTGACAAACAACTATATAATTGCAGTGCTCTGTTACATAGTGAGCCTATAGTTTAAACATACAAAAAGAATGCATTCATTTCCATGTGCAATTTGTTGAAGAAAAAATTATGCATATTTGTTTTCGAAATGTTCCACACGTCTCCATATTACAGCATACATATATATATATATATATATATATATATATATATATATATATATATATATATATATATATATATATATATATATATAGGTCCGCTGCATGATAATAATGCTAGAAATGTTGGTTCTCTTTCTTATGCTTTTCACTAAGAGCCACAGATTTTCTCTTCCAAATAAATAGGAAAATATTTGTTTTAAAATATAATCACTCTACAGACCCAAATACAAATTTTGATCGGTTGAAAATCACTAGCACATTTACTAGCACATTTACTAACACATTTACTAACACATTTACTAACACATTTACTAACACATTTACTAGCACATTTACTAACACATTTACTAACACATTTACTAACACATTTACTAACACATTTACTAACACATTTACTAACACATTTACTAACACATTTACTAACACATTTACTAACACATTTACTAACACATTTACGTGTCTATTAAAAGCTGCTAACAAAGACATGCCACAGAAATCAATTTTGTCGCTGTTGAAATTGACAAAAAATACTAAAAGCAACTAAATTGGCTGAGTCGATACACACATTTACCTCTTTGATATAAGCATCTCTGAGGTGAACCAGTGCCCTTTCAAGGGGATTTAGGGCCACAGGGATTTCCACCGATTTTTTCTCTTCACTGACGCATGCGCTCACCAGACACGCCAACACCGCCAACCTTACTGCACTCATTATCTCTGGAATAAAGGAAACGCATATTCTTTTGTTCATTCCCATAATTGTATCGTCATGCATGCTAATTAATGACACAGACATTGTATCAATATCGTATGACAAAGATATTGGTGATTTATTTTTGCTATCATGGGAAATTATAAAATGTTGAGGCAATGCTAAATAGAATAAATAATTCAGCAGGATTGAAGAGTCGTATGTAGAAAAACAAACTTTACTACATGAAAGGAACGTTTGTGATCTTAATTAACAAACTTAAAAAGTAATTAGTTTCTCAACTGGTATGAAAGCCTCTTTCCAGTAACAAGGAATTCCCAACTATCATCTTCGCCCATTAATGCAATAATCTGTGACAGGAAAATTTAATTGCTATGTGTATATCAATCACTTCATTGTAAGATATTAAGGTATCTTTGCTATTATTTAAAATTCATGAAAGGGTTATTTTTGATGAAGGGTATAGATCATCCTATGTGATGATTAATTTAATAGTCATTTACAAATAATACAGTAGAATATCTCTCATAGTAAAATAATGATAAGAATGTATATCGCGCTGATATACCAGACAGAGGCTGTTCAAAGCGTTCATAGTGTTCTGGTCCTGTCCTACTCCTAATATAATAAGAAAAGGCATTCCAGTCTTGGTGCCATAGATGAGAATGCTCTGTATACCCCCCCCCCCTGGATTCATGCAGGACTTTTCGCTAAGGACTTGTATGTATTTCTCTGAGGACTGCAAATATCTCTCTCAATCAGTACGTTTGACTTTTTCATTCTTTTCTCTGGCCCTCTTTTCAGGGACCTTTTGTTCTTGACGTGGTCGTTTATCCAGGGAGCAGGCTTCCTGAGGGATACGCTGGCTTCTTTGAATGGAACATGCTTATCCATTAATGACGTAACAATATGTTCATAGTGATTAACTATCCCTGATAGAGGTAGGTTCATCTATCGTGTTGAGTTAAGTAAAATGGACCTGGTGTCATTTATTAGGGCTTCTTTATCCAGATTCCTGACATTTCTGCACATGACCGCGTTTCTCTGGGATTTAGGTGGTATCAGGTTCATGGTTGTCCTAATTATTTTAAGATCAGATATTTATTCATCCACCAGGTGACTCTTAAGTAACCAGATATGCTTAATAGGAGACACTCTTCTACATTTCAGATTGCACTGGATATTGTTCTAACTTTGGGATTACAGTTGACTTTTGTGAATAGTCACTGATCCAACTGTAAGATTGTGTCTGACACTGATCCAACTGTAAGATTGTGCCTGACACTGATCCAACTGTAAGATTGTGCCTGGCACTGATCCAACTATGGGACTGCATTTGACACTGCTCTATGACTGTGCTTGACTCTGTTATACCTAATGCTTGACGCTGATCTATTTTATGTTTGGTTCTACCATGTAGCATCCTTGACGCCATTCTACGTTTAGAGGTTGAGATTGTGCAAAGAATGCTGATTGAGATATGCCTCTGAAGGACATGAATTGATGTTGACCTATTTAAATTTATTGATGTTGTATTTTCATAATTTTGTTTATTGTTTTTATACTGAAATATTCATTAAATGCAATCCGACCCCACTAGCACACATGGTAGAGCAAATGATCAGTGTCTAAAGCTTCTTGGATGACTCCCACTGCCGCCAGTGAAACCTTCACACTGGGTGAAAGGCTACAAGTTCCGCCTGACGTGGCCATTGTTGCTAAAAGAATCTTGAAAAATATCATCATTTTCTTATAACATTCAATATAAACTGCATCTCCATTATAAAATAACGGGCAATGGGCTGTGGCACGGTTAGATATAGCACTTATCAGCACCAGTTCCTCTGTGATGATCAAAAGATCGCGGGTTCGATTCCCAGCCATCACGAGATTTTATCCATGTTACAACTGAGGATGAATACAATAGTTTCATTGTGTTTTGTATATGTAAATGAATTATTAGAATATTGTTTACATTGTTTAAATTTTGGCGCCTCATATATACGATACGGAACAAAATGCAAAATATAATCAAGTATTTTTGCATTGCTTGATGGATACAACAGATAATCGTTCTAAAGCAGGTGACAGAGAATTTGTGTTTGTTGATTAGATGTCAATTTGTAACACAGAAAGTTCTTTTTGGTATCCACATTTGAAGGGTAGTGGCTATCAAAAAGGGGCTATCTGTATTATTCGATGATCAGGGAATTACTAGGAAGCTAGGAATTTCCGGTTATTGCAATTTGACCTCTAAACGTTCCACATAGGGTTTGATGGAGTGGACATCTGTAGAAAAATGTTAAATAGCCGCACAGCATTGCAGGGGCTATTGAATTACTCCGCCACATAACCGAGAATACACACTTCCGGTCTGGGTAAATCAGCAAATACTACTATGATATGATGTTGGACGTTAAGAATTTTCCTTCTATTTTTCCTCCTTCTATATAGGGTTTTATCCAGTGTGGAATATGAAATCAGTGTTATATATATTCAGTAGGGCGTTCGGAAATTTAACTTTTTTTTAGCTAGAGCTATAAGCACATCTGGGCTTCCATTACACTTGATGAGAGGACATTATCTGCAAAATCTCAGGCCTCTGAGATTGTGGCTTCCTTTTTGGAATCACACCTAAAAATTTGTATTTTTATGCTAAAAACGCCGATTTTTGCAAGGTTCTATCCATCAATATATCAGTATACTGATTGCTGAAACCATCACTTTTAGTTCCAGATTTATTGCAAGGTTACTGTATATGTCATACTACAGTCAGACTACAGTCTTCCTGATATTTTCTGCCGTTGTCGGACCTCATGTCCGACATGTATTTTTGTGAAAATTCTAACTTTTCTCAAAATTTATCCCTTGACAAATTTGGCAGTCATTTTAATAGAAAAACGTAAATACGAAGTGTCAGGGATCCATCATTGCGCAATACATTAATATTTTCAATGTGAATGAATAGCGTCCGAAAATAAGAGCCTGAAAAATAAGAGCCCAAACATAAGAGCCTGTCCCCGTCACTTCCGGTTTTTATAATGGCGACCTCGTGTCTTATATGCATATTTAAGCATTGTTAAACTCACATTTTCTCTGACTTGTGCATACTTTAAACTTATTGAATGAAGGCGGACTATTGCCGACACGTGTCAGAATATTTCAATATGTGAAATAAAACAAAGATTTTAATTAAATCGCCATTTGGGAAGCTTATACCTGGACAATATGCATATTTTGTTTTCACGCTGATATTCTTTCATGCTGATATTCTTTCTTTTTTTTTCGCTCCGGTAAAAATGCTTTTGGTCCGGCAAAGTTTGCCGGACCGAATGTCTGTTGAAGGTCTGGTGATTATCGGGAAGACTGGACTAGAATCATATAATGAGTAACAAAAGTCATCAATTCTTCACACCACTCATGTGAAAAATACCCCTTATTTCAAAATCCAAACATATTAACAAATGTAGTATAGGTCTGTGATTCTGTAGATTCTACCGCCAAATGTGGTAACTATCTGGCTCTGTGTGATGTTTGCACCAGTGTAGCGGACAAGACAGCTTTTGCCAATAGCATGGCAAGATTCCCAAGAGCTCAGAATCTTCCACCCCAGAAGCCCATAATGAGGAAAGACATTCTAGAAAACCACACCAGTGGGGTTGCATCAATTTGTGGGGGAGAGGTCGTGGCTGATGTTTAACCTCCTCAACATAGATATAAGATGGCTGGATGAGCCAGTGGAGGACTGGCCTCAGATCCCTTCTTACATTCAATTCAAAACCATGACTGATGGTTTGAAAGTTGTAAATGACTGTGCTGAAAGCTCAGTTAAAAGTGGGACTGAGTTCATTAACTACTGCAAAGGTGCGAACTGAAGGTGATGATGGTTGTCAAACATCATCGCCAACTGTTGAACTTCAATAGCCTCACAAAAAATCAAGTGGACAACATGGATGATTTTCTATGGGCACTAAACAATTCAAAATATGTGGAAAACTCATAAAATCATAATACATAAACTTAATTAGTTGTTTTAATTTTAGAAATTTGTATTAATATTGTAATATTATCCTCTTCGTTCAAACATTCTTCATTAAAACATCCTATTTATGAGATATCACTTAAGGGATATTATTATTGGATAAACATTTTACATACAATCAGGAATATCCTGTGTAATGGAAAAAAAAACTCCCATATGTGCTTAGCTCTAGCTAAAAAAAGTCAAATTTCCGAACGCCCTAATATTCAGGTTCACATTTAGTCCGATTTTCGTTGTGAACAAATGCAACTCACTAATCTGCACATGTATTGATTTTAAAATAAATCATATGGTATGAATTTTCAATCATCTTCGTCGCAAAACTAATGTTGTAATCTGATTGTCATCGAGATATGATATTTTCCTAACTGACTCTCTATCTATTTAATGTATTTTATTATTTGATAAATTATATTTTCCATGTAGAAAAATGTAACAAACATTAAAACACTGATTTGTTTGTCTGTTTAGGTTTCACATCACTTTCAACATTATTTCAATCATGATGAGACCTACTTGCAGCAGATATAGATCTGCCTTATGTAACAGGTCCTTGACATGACAACCCATACGGTCACAGATTGGCAAGGACAACGGGTTAACCCTTCAGGCATGCAAGAAATTGTGACATGTATTCAATGCCGCTATGACCGAGAATCGAACCCATGACTTTTGGATCACAGCAGAGGAACTCTTGCTGATAAACTCTCCTCACATTGAAAGGTCATTCTGAACATAAGGAACTCAAATAGTGATAACAGTTATTAGCACACAAGCAATTTTATTGTGTTGATAATGTACTTATATATTTTAAGATGCATTGTTATAATCTCTTTTATTGCGCTAATTACTTTCCAGTTGGACTCTTGAGTGTAAATGATAGAAACCCAGAACACAATATATCTGATTACATGTATTGCTCAGCTTATACCAACTGTTGATATGGAAATATGTTTTGTACAGTAGTATGCAATGACAACTTGATGCATTATGTTCCCTCATTTGGTTTATTGTATCTACCTCGCTGGAGATCAGCATAGATTTCCACATTGATGGCAAGCTGTCTGGACGGTGTGGAACTCTGGGAAGCCAGCCTGGATTTGATCTCTTCTCAATTTGCTGGGGATCCTGATGTTTGGTGTCAGATATGCTACGCCCTGACTGAATGAATCTCATGTAGGAGACAGTTCGGCCATTAAAATCGTTACCCTATATCTATAGCAATTTGTATTCACACAGTATCTTCCAAAGCATTTCCCATTAGATAACAGTTGTTGTTTTGATTTTTGAAATATAGACCAGTCTCATGACCTCATCACATGGATATAATGTTGGAGTCTTAGTTACTATTTTTAGAGAGTGTATGACATTTTACTTATCGTTCAGACCTACTGGAAAATATTGCAAAACAACCACTGAGATCCTCACCCAGGAAATACTAACAAGCACACATCAATAACCACCGGAAGCTCTTTGTGACATTTTCTACAATTTACCTTGTTGTGATGAACCATATTTTGCCAGCACAGTGTGTGGGAGCTGCTATAGTCTTGCAATTGGGCTTGGTGTAATAGCTTACAGTGACCTGATGGCATATCATGCCACATTCGCTGACACAAGGTCGTTATGCCCAGGGCATCTGTCACGAGGACTGCGAGGGCCTTTATCGGCCTTAATGTCTCAGAGTGAGTAAGCTCGTACCAGGCATGCCCACTCAATGCAGGTCTGAATCAACTACGCGCATTCTTCCAGAATGACCAATCCAATCAAGCTTGATATGAAACTATTTTCATCTTAACAATATATATATATTATATTCATTTCATGAATTAAGTTCAAAGCACAGTAATATGATGAATATAATGTTGAATGGCTTTGCGAAGTGTTGTTGAGGAAATATATAACTTAAAATAAAAAATCTCCCAACACAGCCTTAGCAATATTTCGTTCTTTTTTGCAACTATTTCAGATCCAGATGCATTTCCCACAATAACGATCATTTTTGTTTTTAAGCACAATAAAACTCTCAGAGTATAAACCTGAATAATTATCAAGAAACGCTGCGAAATTTACACAATGATATGTTCATGGTGAAATCTATGTATGTCCAATCCGGTTAAGGCCTTATTGAGCGATGTTACAGGTTTTTGCCCTCTTGATCCCGACTCGACCTCCATACAACAGAAAGGAATATTCAAGTTACATCAACATTAGTGAAGACAATTATAGTTAATGTATTACTTGATGCTGATTGGTCAGATCTTGTTTATCCTGAATGATTGTCAACACAATATCTCTTCTCTAAGTAGACGGTCTCCCAATCAATATGAAGGCCATCATCCTTGACAAATGCCTATCCCCTATATACGGTATTTGCATAATCTCCTAATTTGTATGAATAAGACTTGGGCGTGAAAATTGACCAGCCTGGATTGGAAATATGTTGTAAGGAGAAGGCGCATGTTGATTGGAAAGCTGATCCCATCACGAAGATCTCCATCTACAGACGACATTTGAACATCTGGCTCTCCGCCATTTTAAAGGAAAACATATTAGACATAGAAACCATATTATATTATCTGATTGCAATATGCAATTTTCCAATCACATATCCAAGGTATAGATATGAGTGATCTTTTGTCTTTTTAACTTGTATCTTTGATATATTTTACTAATAAGTTCTGATGACGTATACGATTCATTGTTATGGGAATAGCTGGAGTGCACCTTACGTTTTTAGAGAAAAAAAAACAAATATTCTAAAAATGAGCATTCAGATCGCATGATAAAAGTCAACTAAACAAGAGCAGGTATTCTGTATACATCATGTAGAAATGTTCGTAAATCAGATACCGTGGCATTCTCTACAAATTATAGAGATGTCACCTTCGCGATAATAGCACTTGCTGGAAATAATCCATACTCTACACACAATACACTCAAGGTCCTTAGTTCCCGCTATAACGGTTGTACTCACTTAAATTATTATTATGTAATCCTAAGTAAGTGCATTTCCTGCTCATTAGAAGATACTCGACTACAGAGAAGTACATCACTTTGATGGTAATAACAGGAAGGCCAACAATGATCAATATTTCTACGCATATATATTGTTCTATTCTATTTCCATATTCATGAAAACATTGTGGAGTAATTGGAAATACACTCTACGTATTCACCAACCAATGAAGTAGAATTATTACATAAGCATAATGTATTCAGAGGGCACTCTATGAGAGTACACAAAAATTCCCAATAACGACCATCACTTAATGCTATTTGATCCTGAACTGGGAGTAAATCAAAGATGTCAATATGAGAACCAGAGTACCACTTCGCAGTTGGTAGAAATATAGCCATGCTATTGATACACTACAAGCGTTTGTTATACTCTTAATGCAAGAGGATGGGTATTTATGAAAATATATATATATATATAGATAGAGAGAAATATTAAATCATGAAATATTAAATAATTACGATATAGTAACATGTTTTCATCTATTTAAGCTGAATGAAAAGACGGATTAAAAGGGACTTGTAAGACACTTCATCTGGATGTTTATTTAGGGGGACTTAATATCTTTATAAAGTGAGTTTGAGTGTTGGCCACAGGTCAGACAGGCCAATTACCATCAGGGGTCACATGCCACCAGGGGGTGCTCTCCAACGGGCATATATATATATATATATGTATACTGTGGCCAGGGTTTGTCGCCCATTCTACTTTCTGAGTATCGATGCTGTATGATGCTACAATGATCCACCTAACTGCTGACAGGAAATATATATGATGCCCAGATCCTGAGCTAAGTGTCAAAAAGTCAATTAAGTGGCGTCAGGGAAATACATAGGAGACCCAGACCCTGACTTTATTGCCATTAAGTCATGTGAAGTGATGTCAGGGAAATATATATATTACCCAGGTCTAATATCAAACACAAAAGATGAGGCTGACGATTGTTATGTTATAATATAGTTTGTGCTAAATTGGGAAAGTAATGTAGTAGTAGTAGTGCATGCTGCTGAAGGCAAATTCCACACTGCTTATTGGATGGTCTACATGAAAACAAAAAGTGAAAAATTTAATAATCTGTTGATAAATTGATTTATAAATATTAGTTTGAAAGTGAAATAGTTTTGTTTTCGTTCACACCACATATGTGTCATGTCTTTGACTACAAGCTATCCTGCCAAATATGGGTTAATGTTAGTTATGATCTCTTCCTCGTCTCGTCTGCAGCCCAGCGTCGGGGAAATTTTATGCTCTTTGTCAAGTTCTATTTATTATTATTAAATTCTATACAAATAGATTGTTATTATGTCAACAACAGATGTATGATAGTATATTTATGGTATGACATGATACATTGTATTGTATATACTATATAAGTTTATCATGTCCCATTAAGATATCATATTATAGATTGAGGCGTAGTATTATGAAATACAATGCATGTGGTGATCAGACAATATCGCTATGTGTTAATTGGTCATTATATTGCTTAATATGGAACTTAAGGAGCTGTCAAATTATATAATGAAGCGTGCATATGGGCACTGTGAGATTGCTACTAATGGCATTATCCACTAATAAAAGGTTTCTAAATGAGATATATATCTCTCATCGCAATTGCTCAATCTGTTCACAAAACAAATCCCATTACGTGATGAAATCTGAGAAAAATATATCTAATTGGATCAATTACCCAGATGTAATTATCCAGCAGGTAATCCAGCAGGAAATATGCAGCAGGCTATAGCAATCTTTGAAATTCTTTGAAGTTTCGTCTCACAAGAAAGCATTTCCATTTAAATATAGCTTAATTACCTTGTCTGTCATAGAATGTGTCAAGTTGCTCCTTGTAATTTATATATCTAAGAGGAATGTCAAAGTCACAAATTTCTTCCAATAATATTTTACTTTTTTACATTCATATTGCAAGTGTTTTCCATATGATATGGTTTCCTTTCTCTGTCGTCATCGCCTTTTATTTGACATGATTAAAAATTTGGAATTCTCCGAGTCATAAATAATCGTCTATCCCAACACAATATCATCCAATCAGAATTGACCAACAACAGGTCATAAACTGTGACCAGTTCAACTGTCAGTATAAATCGGAATCTGTATGAATATTCATCTATTTTTCACCTATCAGTCTATAGACTGGACGAATAGCCATGGCTTGCATCTAATCTTGATACACCTTTTCAGCATTGGCTGCATGGACAGATATGAGGGAGTCCTGTAATGGAGGTTAGGCAGGGACTGATATGAGGGAGTCCTGTAATGGAGGTTAGGCAGGGACTGATATGAGGGAGTCCTGTAATGGAGGATAGGCAGGGACTGATATGAGGGAGTCCTGTAATGGAGGATAGGCAGGGACCGGTAAGAGGGAGTCCTGTAATGGAGGTTAGGCAGGGACTGATATGAGGGAGTCCTGTAATGGAGGTTAGGCAGGGACTGATATGAGGGAGTCCTGTAATGGAGGATAGGCAGGGACTGATATGAGGGAGTCCTGTAATGGAGGTTAGGCAGGGACTGATATGAGGGTGTCCTGTAATGGAGGATAGGCAGGGACTGATATGAGGGAGTCCTGTAATGGAGGATAGGCAGGGACTGATATGAGAGAGTCCTGTAATGGAGGTTAGGCAGGGACTGATATGAGAGAGTCCTGTAATGGAGGTTAGGCAGGGACTGATATGAGGGAGTCCTGTAATGGAGGTTAGGCAGGGACTGATATGAAGGAGTCCTGTAATGGAGGATAGGCAGGGACTGATGTAGAAGAGTCTTGTAATGGAGGGTAGGTAGGGACTGATGTAGAAGAGTCCTGTAGGGTTTCCCATATTCATAAATCTGTCATAGACGTATTTTATCACGATCATGAACTTTTATATAACTTTTGCTTCCACTTTTAGTGTCTCTAACAGAAGCCTTGGTAAAATGGTAATACAAACAAGTTTGTATCTCCTGAAACGTGACATCCAGAATAATCGAGATATCCAGAAATTTCAATTTGTCATGGTATGTTGTTTACAAACCTCCAAACTGACCTTGGCCAGATGGGAGCTTCAGAAATGACTTTTTTTTGACTGGTTACTCTATTAATAGGTTGGTGGAATCCTCTCAGAGTATGTGCTTTTACTTGACATAATTTCACGGTCACGTCCACAAGGACAGAAAGGAAACAGGACCGTTTTGCTGCTTCCCGAACATTATTGGGCCATCTGTGACATTGAAACTTTTTTCATTATTCTCATTTGCTTTAATAAAATATCTTCCTGCACTCTTATGATATTGATTGTGATGTATTGATAACATCTGCATGGAGTGATTAATGCATCGCAATACATAGGAACATTTGCAATCCAACCGACTATTGTACTTTCCTAAATGTCGGCATACATTCAATCTGAAATCCATGATCTAGTGGCAAATTGTTATGCTTTACTGCTTGGAATATTAGTGACTTGGTGGAGAAGAATTTTCTGGATTCTGGAGACGTCTTAATGTGATTTAACAAGCGGGAAAGCATATTATTAAAGGAAAGTACCTTTATGGTTATATGGCGGATGCATATACGGTTGGTTTATTTTGAGATGTTAGAACAATATATAGAATATATTACTCTAAGGATTTGCACAATGTAATATATTTTTTAAATATTCAACTATTCTATGTAAACCTATATGACCAGAGAGGTTTAGGACAAAAGAGTTCAGTGTCTGTAACAAATATATTAGTTTTAAATATAATAATTAAAATCCAGTTCTTGTAAATAGATTTAATTGTGATCTGACAGGAAATGATCACCACACTGATCACAAAATGTCTGGCATCGTCAGTTGGTGTTTTGGATATATTTTATTACTTGCTGGGTAATTTTAATCATTCTGAAATCAAGTTGGCAAACTCAGTCAAGGTGTTATGTTTACAATACAATACATGGCAATGCAACCCAATCGAATCTTAACGTCATTAAACGTATTACTAAAGTCGACACTTAACACATAATATCAAAATTGTAATACTTTAGGATAATATTTACTATTAGCTATAGGCTGTGGTATCTTGAAAAAAAAACTCATTATTCATTTTGTGAATCATTATCGGTATTTTTAGAGATTTATGTGAAAGATAGGAATTTGTTTAAATTGTACCTTGCATTAAACCTGGTACAGAAATATTGAAGGCCCTTCAAATACAGTGTGTACTTTCTATCATGGTGGTCATGTCTCCGTTGATCTGGCATTCACTCTTTGATTAGCTGTTGCCTGCTGGTGCAGATTAAATGATGGCAAGTAAGACATCAAATAAGACATCAAATCTAAAGACCTCAATTTAATTTTTCATAGTTCTTGTAAGTAGATTTAGTTGTGATCTGGCATGCAATGATCATCACACATCACAAAATGTCTGACATGTTTGTTGACCATCACCAGCTGGCGTTTTGGTTATTTGATTACTTTATTTTGTAATTCTAAGGGAAGGTAGGCACACTCACTTAAGGTTTTATATTTCTAAAATATGACAAAACACCATCTTCTACTGTCTTACTGAGGTTTGTTAGGATAATATTATATCGTCTACTCAATCATGAAAATGAATGCCCGTGAGTTTCCTGTCCTTGCACATATAACTGTGATGGCTTTTATTACATTCAGCCGAACCTGGCTGAGTCACAAATAAACATCTAGCTGGCACACATTTCTCTCACAAGATTTATTAATTCCAAGCACCTAATTTCAGTTTGATATGCGTAATCCTCAAAGAATGGACATATTTTATTTTATAAAGAAAAGATATATTGATTTTATTTACAATGAACTAGTTCTTTATAGGGGAAACATTTCTTCCATTCACATGACAGGGCCTATATCACTATGTGCAAAGAATATGTGCACGTCGTAAGGATAAAGAAGCACAATGGCCCTTTTCACTGCGGTATTGTTCATGTTTTCTTGGTTGGTATAATGAATGTATGGTTCAAGCTGATGTAGTGTATGGTTATTACATTCCTGTAATGAGATTGAGATGTCATGTTATGCATTGTCTTTGAATATGTTATCCCAAAGTTTTATGTTTTTTTATTTTAAAAATGTACTTTCGTTGTAGGAAACTATCAGACATTACTTGAAAAGACAAATAATCTGGATGGGACATCGATATTTACGTAAATGGTGTTTTAGAGATCGCTTACTCGATATGCTCATATACATGTACAAACATATAATCAAATACAAATAAGATATGTTCAAATAGAACGCATTTTGTGTCACTGATTGAAGAATGTATTCAAATAGAACTCTTTATTTCAAATAAATGAGAAATGTGTTGTGATTTATGGACCGCCATTCGAGGATCCTAAAATAAGCTGCTATGAGATCATATAAATGTAGATAAATTGTAACTGTTTTGAATGCATTCCAATTGATAGTGGCGCAAATCCACCATCCCTCAATTCTCAATATGGAATAACTGAGATAGGCTCGCAGTTAGGCATCATGCTTGCATTCAGCCCTGTGCAGTAATCCCTGGCTTGCCTGCCATTTTCCCGATCATATCATATGCAACCATTGAGCTCAAATCCATGCATCACTTACAATCATAGATAGAATTGAACTTGCTCATGTCCAATTTATTCAGGGCTGTTAATTCTGCTTTGATCTCGTACAGGAAACTGTCATCGATTGGCCAAAATTATACAACACACATTACAACTTAACACAAAAAAACTGAACAAAACAGCAATGTTGTGTTGTGTGGTGTGCAAAATAATGCAGACGTCAACTACTTCACTTTTTATAGAATTGTGCAGCACAAACAGAGGAAATAGACCGTTCTGTATTCCTCATTTGAATACCAAAGTACTGGCATCAGTCATATACTCAACTCCAACTCTGGGTCCAGCAGAATGTGTTCAACTACTTCATATACACACTGAAACAAACGTCTTCTTTTAACCATTGTTCTTGTTGTGTGAAGGCTGTAATATCAGCCTCTATCAGTTTTCCACTTCTGACACTCGGGTGTATATATGATATGTCTGACAAGAGTTTTTGGACGGTAATTTATACATATCTTTCCATTTATTTTTCCTTCATAAAATGTCTTTTCAGTACAGGTTTTAAAATTAGTCGCCAGCTGAATACCCAATGATAAGTGGGAGTGTCGAGTTGAGTGGTAAGCAGCCGGGACTTGATTGCCAGCGGTTGGATCGGTGATGTTGTTTTGTTTGTTTGGGGTTTTACATCACTTTCAACACTATTTCAGTCATTTCGTGATGAGACCTACTTGTAGCAGATATAGTGCTGCCTCACTGAATTGTCATGTCGCAGGTCCTTGACATGACAATCCACCTGGTCACAGATTTACAAGGACAACGGGTTAACCCTTTAGGCTCATGTGTGAAATTGTATTACGATTTAATTCCCGGCATGGGCGGGTATCGAACCCACAACCTTTGGATCACCACAGAGGAACTGGTGCTAATAAGCTGGCGTTCTAACCAACTGCGCCACGGCCCATGGCCTCGGTGATGTTGGTCCTGATTTATGAGTAAAAACGGTGGACATCTACTGATGAACATTACTCAATATAATTACAGCTCAAATCTGGTAATCAAAGAAATCATCAGATCATCTTAATTTGACAATGCAAAATAAAGATACGTGGTCACTATTTGTAAAGAGTAGGGCACTGTGTCCTGCCATCATGCTTCTATGTGCAGGCCGTGCTAATGTTTGAAAGTCATGATAATAAACAAATCCTTAAAAGGATATATTATGCAACTGTGAACATCTGCTATCTAATAGACAACTGCTATCTAACAGACAACTGCTATCTGAAAAGCTATAGAAAGCCATATTACCCACCACAACATTGTAGTGACCATCTTTACACTGCTGTGTGAGAGGAAAGCCATATTACCCACCACAACAGTGTCGTGACCATCTTTACACTGCTGTGTGAGAGGAAAGCCATATTACCCACCACAACAGTGTCGTGACCATCTTTACACTGCTGTGTGAGAGGAAAGCCATATTACCCACCACAACAGTGTCGTGACCATCTTTACACTGCTGTGTGAGACGAAAGCCATATTACCCACCACAACAGTGTCGTGACCATCTTTACACTGCTATGTGAGACGAAAGCCATATTACCCACCACAACAGTGTCGTGACCATCTTTACACTGCTGTGTGAGAGGAAAGCCATATTACCCACCACAACAGTGTCGTGACCATCTTTACACTGCTGTGTGAGACGAAAGCCATATTACCCACCACAACAGTGTCGTGACCATCTTTACACTGCTATGTGAGACGAAAGCCATATTACCCACCACAACAGTGTCGTGACCATCTTTACACTGCTGTGTGAGAGGAAAGCCATATTACCCACCACAACAGTGTCGTGACCATCTTTACACTGCTGTGTGAGACGAAAGCCATATTACCCACCACAACAGTGTCGTGACCATCTTTACACTGCTGTGTGAGAGGAAAGCTATATTACCCACCACAACAGTGTCGTGACCATCTTTACACTGCTATGTGAGACGAAAGCCATATTACCCACCACAACAGTGTCGTGACCATCTTTACACTGCTGTGTGAGAGGAAAGCCATATTACCCACCACAACAGTGTCGTGACCATCTTTACACTGCTGTGTGAGACGAAAGCCATATTACCCACCACAACAGTGTCGTGACCATCTTTACACTGCTGTGTGAGAGGAAAGCCATATTACCCACCACAACAGTGTCGTGACCATCTTTACACTGCTATGTGAGACGAAAGCCATATTACCCACCACAACAGTGTCGTGACCATCTTTACACTGCTATGTGAGACGAAAGCTATATTACCCACCACAACAGTGTCGTGACCATCTTTACACTGCTATGTGAGACGAAAGCCATATTACCCACCACAACAGTGTCGTGACCATCTTTACACTGCTATGTGAGACGAAAGCTATATTACCCACCACAACAGTGTCGTGACCATCTTTACACTGCTATGTGAGACGAAAGCCATATTACCCACCACAACAGTGTCGTGACCATCTTTACACTGCTATGTGAGACGAAAGCCATATTACCCACCACAACAGTGTCGTGACCATCTTTACACTGCTATGTGAGACGAAAGCTATATTACCCACCACAACAGTGTCGTGACCATCTTTACACTGCTATGTGAGACGAAAGCTATATTACCCACCACAACAGTGTCGTGACCATCTTTACACTGCTGTGTGAGAGGAAAGCTATATTACCCACCACAACAGTGTCGTGACCATCTCTACACTGCTATGTGAGACGAAAGCCATATTACCCACCACAACAGTGTCGTGACCATCTTTACACTGCGTTGTGAGACGAAAGCCATATTACCCACCTCAATAATCCATCAAATATCATGATTTTGTTATCAATGATATGACAAGTCTATTTGGTATTTGCTGGTGATTTACTGCTCAGAATTCCTACGCATTTAGGTAGTGATCAGTGTGATTGCTATGACATGAATCGATGACAGTTTAGATGAAAATAAGGAAAATATGAATGATATTATGCGCAGTATATATTAGAATGAAAAAAATATATTTTGAAAGCAACCAATGAAGGTGACATTATGAGAAAGTTGTATTTGGGGGAATATTGCATTTCCAGTTCGTGTGAACTAAAGATCTGAATACATGTTGTAAAATGTGAGACAAAAGAAAGTAGTCCCTAGTCCAGAAATTACAAGTATACCTCTGAAATATGCAAGCAGAATGCAAAGACTATAGTTAATGATATTCCAGCTTTGTACAGTGCACAGAGGATTCCTACAATACAACCGAACTGCAGGAAAAGAAAATATACACATCCGTATTATCACAATGTTAATATGGACATTTGTAGTTTTATATTTCTTGCTTTTGGACAATTTGGTGTGCAATATGTCAAATGGATATCGTTATTAACTATCTATTATCGTTATTAACTTTCAAGATAACAGACAAGATAAGAAAGACATGACAAGCTTTGTTGCCATTTCAGAGGGTATATTGCAGAACGGGTTATACATACAAGGCTCATACATGCGAGCTATTAAGATACCAATAAAGGTCTGAAAAGCCAAGAGAGTGTTGAGAATCTTCTATAAGATAAAACAGGGTAATTATTGTTCTACAACATCCATACCATCTATTCTTTCTTTCATCGTAGTGATTTAAATCTCTGTTCAAATAATGTAATCGCACTCGTATGAAGAAGTCTGTGATCCTCTTGAGGAAGACAAACAATATGATAATGTCTCACACAAATTTTTAATCTTTTGCCGAGAAAAAATAATGCACTAAATTGTTCTACAAATGTGCGACAGGTGGCGTTTGTCATGATATTTTGAGGCATTGATGCGTTTGTCATGATATTTTGAGGCATTGATGCGTTTGTCATGATATTTTGAGGCATTGATGCGTTTGTCATGATAAATTGAGACATTGAAGCGCTTTTCATGATGTTTTGAGGCATTTCTACGCCAATCTTCAGCAGCTATGTATTAAGTGATTTCACAGATTGCTTACCACTATTATAAATGATTTTGCCACAAACACAATACCAACATATGCACATGCGCCTCTCCCCTTTATTAATTTTTCAATCTCCACACCTGTTCTTTACTCCGGTGTATCACCTTTAATGTCTGGTATCTCTTATGGGAAGAAAATGTCATACTCATTTCTCTTGGACCATAGTATTTCTTTTTAATTATGACAGAATGGTTGAACACAAAATGTGTGTGAGATATTTACCTTAATAAATGTCAAGCCAAGCTTTGATACCACACCACAGGGTGTATCCTAGCCAAGCCAAACTTTGAATTCGAATGTGTATCCTGGCCAAGTTAAACTTAGTTACTGTGGAATGTAATCTAACTAAAACACATTTGGTGCTTATCCAGTAGAGGTAACCTAACCGATACAACCTTTGGGGCAGAGTATTAACTTAAACAAGACAATCTATTCAGATTTGTTTCTTGAGCAGAAGATGTAACCTGGCAAAGACAAGACTTAATGCTCTCATCAATGTTAACTTGGCAGGCATATACTATTTTGGAGTTTCCTTTCTTAGATCTGTAAAACGTCCGAGTTATTACCTGCACAATGTGTAAAAAAGATAATGAGAAATTTATTTATAATATTGGTGAGAAGCGAAACCAAATTTGTTACAGGATATGGCTGATATGGTTTCACTACCTGTCTTAATTGAAAATAAATACATCATGTTTCATCAAAGTGACCATTATAAGATTATATCATATGGCAATACATGTAACCAACAGCGATTAGAACTTTGATATAAGGCTGTACAAGAATGGGCCAGAACTGATTGAGTGAGATCAATATCTCACTCCTACATTTCTAATCGCCTATAAATGAGTAGATTCAATGACAGGTATACCAAAAATGTTAGACAGACATAGAAAATGATACCTTTTACAAGCATATAAGAAGGGCATACACATGTGTGTGGTTGTCACAAACAGTTGCCAACGTTGGCCTCATTTACAATATGGCCACCATATCATAACAGAGTGACTGCACACCAAAAATGTGAAATATTGTTTTGGAATGAAATATGACAAACTGGTGGACTAGACCCCAGACTGAGCGGTGTTTACAGGCATTTATGGCTTCTTGTAATATGTAGCATAAGTGCAGCCAATGTTTGTGCGTAAATGTCGATCCAAAACAAATATTGAATGAGCAATCTTGCCATGACTTCAAGTTAAATTGCAAGAAATTGTTTGATGTATCATTTGGAAATGTTGCACTCTAGTGGATATATTTATCTCACATCATTGTATAAAATAAACCACTCTTTATCAACTGTAAGACCTACAAAATGTGCAAAACGGAAGTTTTCTTTGTTGTTTATATATTTATAACAGACAATATTCTGTCGGGGCTTACTCCCATTTTACGCCACATTGCGCGGCGTCACACCTCCATGGCGCCACAATAACAATTACAATTGGCGCCACAATAACAATTGAACTAACTATTCGTGGCATTGTGCATGATTGTATACAAGAGTTAACCAATTGCACAGCCGTATGGTAATTGAATGATAATTGTATACACGGAATCCTGATCCACACAACGTCAATTGGCAGATGTAATATGTGATCATGCCACGCAGAGTAGGCGATAAGATTATCTGTTTAAAATTTCATCAAGATTATATTTCATCTTGACAAATGATAACATATTGAAATCTGGTCAGCATATTAGATTAATATTGGCTTTTAACAGATGATGAGCAATTTCTTTCGCATTCCAGGTACAAGCATTTCGTGTGTTTACGTGAATATAATTGTGCCATTCAAATAATTTTTGTGCTACAGATTTTTGATATTTTCATCTTTTGTTTAATCGGTCTGAAAGGCATTCGCTATTATTTTTATCAATAGTCTTCGTGCAAACCAATGAATTTTCTTCCCCAAGGTAAAACTTATTTTTATCCATCTTTCCATTTTTATGACATCTAACAAACAAGTAATCTGTCTTTGTTTTCGGCCTTTGTTAAAAAGAAAGAATTATATATTATGTTAATTGGTAAAGGAAATTAATTAGTACAGGAAATAGAAAGAACAGATGCAACGTTATTGCATATGCCTAATTATATATTTTTATTACTTCTAATTGGCTTGCAGTGACAGTTGACGGACAAGGGATCACAACGACGGACATCAATGATAGATTAGATGAAACAATCCGGGAGAATGCAATCAGAATATAAGAGAATTCTTTCAATATGAAAATAAAAAATGATATGAGCTTCCTAAAAACATTACAAATCACATTTAATCGTCACCGAAATATGAGACAAGACAGTAAAACTGGAAAGAGAATCCCCCTGTAGTGTGAATACGCGCCCATTTTTCGTGACCCAAAGTATCGAACCTTTTGGTGTGCTGAATAACTAAACCCTTCTTGCAGACTGTTTTCTGTTTGATATTTTTCAGGATTTTTTTTCATGAAACTAATTTATCCTAACCGAATGATGTTTTAAATTAGACTCTTTGCACCACACAAATCGACCCTTTCAGCATAATATGTTTGCGGTGATTACACTACCGACCTAACCATTGGCCAGTTTCTGAAGGCTTTTCTGTTGAGCACTTACCTGATGGATGTGAAGTTCCCAACTAAGGTGGTGAATAGAGCGATGGTGGACGTCAGCAACAGAACACAGCTTGCAATGCGCACTCGCACTTCACCCAATCACGTATATCTATATATACACGATGGCCACATCAATTTCAAGGGCTGCCCCACACTCCCAGCCTGAGTGGCTCATGTCAATTTCAGCCTGAGCAGCATCAGCCACGTGATTGGACGGTGACATCACGTGACAGGAGGGGGTTGCTTTCACGTACACCAACAGCTTTAGTGCGTTTTCACTCTTTAAAGTACTTAAATGAATATCTGGTGCATATGTGTTCCCATCACACAGACGAGAACATAAAAATGATATCTTTTTTCCTTTCAGTCATTGTAGATTGTCCTTGCTGCATGCAATATCAACAGACATGTTACTAGTCATAACTTCATCAAATAAGAAGCAACTAACCAAATTAGTATTTAGATAGTTTTTGGTATTCTGTTCTATTCGATCGTGTATACATCATTTCAAAATGAACATTTATTATTTACAGACATTTGAAAGAATGCGTCATAGTGGGCTTCTGAAGGAATGTACAGCTTTCTTTTGATAAATTGATCAGTTTTCTGTTTATCTTACCTTTCACTGCTCTTGAAGTCCTTCTTTGTGATTAAATTTAATAGCATTCCATACTTTTTAAATATCTAAAAATCCTATTTAGTCAGGAGGCAATTGTATTTGATTTTACACTGATTATTTTGCCAAATGATTGTTCAATATAATACAAAGTCTATATGGTCTTCGTGATCATTTTATTGATGATTATAATAAAATGTCTATAGTGCTTCTACCAGACAAGACCTGTTCACAGCGCTTTCCTGAGTTGTGCCTTCGGAACAGATGCGTCCTCTCGGTGTGACTTTAAAACGGCAACTGGAAGGTCATTCCATAATTTGGGGGCATTTACAGAAAAAGCCCTGTCGGAGATGATACCAAGGTCAACTACAGACTCTTTAGATGTAATGTCTGTTTCACCTATTTTGACTCTACCGAAGTTATGTATAACAGTAGTACCATACCCTTTGTTAGAACAGATGGGCATTTCAGATTTCCATCATTAAGATTCATCTTTTAGATTCATCAACAAATTCCTGACCTCATTTACGCATTTCTAGGTCAAGTCTCGACGTGTCTACACGTTGTCTACTCAACTGATCCAAACAAATACGTATGTGTGTTGCCATCACACAGATATGGTATCTCAAGCTGATGCCAGCAAGGTGAGACATATATGGTAAAATGTATAGGTTCTAGGACAGATCCTTGTGGGACCCCATACTTATTGTCATTAAATATTGTATTGTTCTCGATGAAGTCGAGGAGCGGGACTTAATTTGGGTGCTGTCCCTTATTTAGGTAGTTTGTTAGTTCGTCCGCATATAGTGTAAGCATGATAAAGTCATAGGGATTGCTTGGATTGTTGCATATTGCACAGGTACATTGTTTATATCAATATCACAGAACAGTTCGATAATAGTTGTGATTGGATGATTTCTGTTGCCATGTTAACCACTTTAGTGAAAATCCTATTAGCGCGATAAAGTACTAGTGCCAGGGATTGCTCGGCTTGTTTTCATATTGCACAGGCACATTGTATACCAGACTATACGAGACCGTAGCCACAATGAAAACTTGCCAAGTTCAACCTTGCCCGAGTTAAAGTTGAATATCTTTCTCAGATACGATAATCTGCCTCATTTACCTACCAGGTTTTCATCTGTGGGTATTTTTACACAATGTGTGCTTGTTCCTTGAATTTTTTATTTCCCATATCATTTGTATGCAGTCAATTTGTCACGAGATTTGAGGCTGTAATACATTTAAATTTTGACATTTTGATTTATTGCTTACCTCGCAAACAGATGGCAAATTTGTGGTCAGAATTGTTGCCTCCAAATAAAATTTAATTTTACAGAAAAAAATAAAATCAACTGAAAAAAGTTACATAATTTCCACAGAACCAAAAAAAAAAAAAAAAAAAAAAATTATTATCAGATTTATTGAAGAAAAAAAATAATTTCACAGAATAAATTGTGGTCAAAATTCCTTCCATTAAAATACATATATGTACATTCATGTATTTACATAATTACATATATATATATATATATATATATATATATATATATATATATATATATATATATATATATATATATATATATATATATATATATATATATATATATATATATATATATATATATATATATATATATATATATATATATATATATATATATACCTTTATGGTTGTTATTGGTACAAGAAAATTACAGGTTGCAGTTACAAGAAATTTACAGAAACATCAATCATGTGTTAAAATTAACAAGTTTAAATAATAAAAGAAATTATAAATATTAATCATTCTTATTTTGTTGTTGCAGGTCAAAGAGTTCTTTTTTTTAATTCCTTATTAATGGCAACAAATTTGGAAACAATTATTTGCATTTCAATAATTTAAATGCAAATAATATACCAATGAAATAAAATGAACAGTGAGAAACAAATAATATCAATTTGGGCTTTTGGGTTAGAAAAATAAGACATTTTTTGTTCTGTTCCTTTATTAAGGAATTATTTTTTTTACAATTTTATTGGCTCATAATGTAAGACATGTTGATTTCACATTATGATTTTCAGATTAGGACTACAGTTTACTTTCATCACATTTTAATGCATGGTTAATGCTATCTGATATATCTTAATTTGCATGAATCTCAATTCAATAAGTATAATTTATGTTTTTGTTCTTTGCATTACTAACAAAGTTTTGTTGAGTTGGCTCAAGTTCATGGTCTATCCCTAACTGATGAGTCCTGGGTTGACTGTATGGGCCATTAACCTTAATCAGGACGAAACACTGTCAATAACTAGCTGCCCCCCTCCCACCCCCAAAAAATAATCCTTTGAAAAAGTTTGAATTAGGTATAACCAATCACGATCCCATTTCCAGTGTAACATTGTTATTGGCAGTGTCTTAGGGAGTATTTAAAAAAATGCAAAAAATAAAATGACTTGTCAAAACATAATTTATTTCACTTTATTGTATTTTATTTGTTAATAGAATGTAGTCATTCACACATATTTATGGACATTTATTTTGATTTTGATGAGACAGAGTACAAAGCAAGATACAAGTTATATGCAATCATAATATTTCACTGACCATTGTACAAAATATGTTGATCATTTTGTTGACATGTAACAATCCCAGGCCTTGACATTAACATTTGTGACCCACTTGCACACTGGGCAAGTTAACTTTAAAATCTACTTGCCCTGAATTACAATTCACTTGCCCTGAAATTTTGCCCCAATATTTGAGCTAAAGTTAATTGGATTTGCACATTCTGGTGATGTTAAGTGATGCATGGTGATCATCTGTACATACAAGCTGATGACGCAGAGTGATGCATGGCAATAATCTTACCATACTCACTGGTGATGTTGATGCATGGTGAAAAAACTGAAATATTTTTGTAGATTTTAATAAATTGGATTACATTTAACACCAGCTCATTTTTTCAATATTTTTTAAAACAGTATCTTTTTTGCAGGAATTTTGCATGAAATCACAAAGAAATATATTTTTTTCAGGTCATGTTTCATTTACACATATTGCATTGTTATGTTTTTTATTCAAACAATTACTTTCACCCCTAAGACACTGCCAATAACAGGATAGTATATTATAGGCTGTAGATTACTACAAAAAATAATTAACACCTTCAGGTACTTAAGATATTTTTTTATAATGGGTTATTGGCAATGTTTCGTCCTGATACAGGTTAATGGCCCATACAATCTACCCAGGACTCATCAGTTAGGGATAGACCATGAACTTGAGCCAACTCAACAAAACTTTGTTAGTAATCTAAAAAACAACCATGCAATAAAAAGAACAAAACAATAAAACTTTACTTATTGAAGTAAAATTCATGCAGAATAAGATAAATTAGATAGCAATAAACATACATTAAACAAAAAACAGATGAAAGCAAACTGAAGTCCTTACCTGGAAATCACAATTTGATATGAGCATATCTTAAGACAATAAAAATGTATGAAAGTCACATGCTGTCCCATGCTGGACTTGTAAGGTATCCTTATGAAATATTGAAGTTTTTAAGATTGTTTTAGGAGAATGACAGACATTGGGGAAGACATTTCATATTATTTATAAGATTATGGCAGACCTGAGAGCAATAATAAATCTTCATATTAAACAAGCAAAAGTTTTATCTTGAACTTTGTATTTTTAGTAATGTGTGTGTATTTGGGATTTTTAAATCACTTTCAAAATTATTTCAGTAATTTCATTATGAGAACTAATTCATCAGTTGTTGCCATAAGAAAATCCTGATTTTTCTTTTCGTCCCCATCCCCCATTGAAAATTATCCAAAAAATCCATCCCCAGATTATATTTGTCAAACTATTTTGGTATATGTGTCAATTCATATCTTGTTGTGCTCACTATCCAGTCATAAAAATGACACCAATTGACCATGTAACAAGTGCAAAATATCTGAATTGTTAGCTTGAACTGGACGTGATCTCACATTTTCAGTCCTTGTCTACACTTGCAGAGCCAGGTATAAACCCCTGGGTCTGCTGAAGAGAATAATACAAGTTGGGTAAACTTAAGAATTGTTAATCTGTAAATTCATTGTGAACATATCGCTGACAAAGGCTTCAAATGCAATGTTTACTGATCGATTACGAATTACTGAATTAAAATAAAGACCTGACCATGCCATATTCAAACTGCTCAAGAAATTTAGATGTGGTTGAAAAAAAATGCTTAAAATTACAGCAAATGGAACGCTTTTAAAGCTAACATTATTGTATCAAAGTTTTGACAGCTCTCACACATGATCTCCCTTTCTACCCTGCTTATAAAAGTAGGTCACAGCATCTGACACCTCGTGAGGTGTCAAAGATTGCCGAGTGCAATTAGATCTTGATTAGCTTACATCAATAGCGTGCATGAGCTGACATGACAATCTCACTCACACTGGGCAAGTTGTATATAGTATATATTGATCTCAGGGCAGACTGACATTGAGGGAGACAAATGCTGCACAGAAAAATGGTGCACGATGGTGCACTCTAATTTTCGGTTTGATTTACTCAATACATGTCCATGATTATTCAAGCAAAGTTTAAAAAACGCATTCCTACGCCATTTTGACTTATCAGGATTTCAATTCAGATAATTTAGGAGAAAACAGACTTTCTTCTGAATGTTGTACCCACCAATCTTTGTCTCCAAAATCGATGTTTATCAGCTTCATCCCACTTGTCAGTGAGCAAGAAGTGGCTGAAATTGCCTCTGACATACCAGGGTTACACATGCACACATTCATGACACATGATCTCACATTTATATACACTTAAAATACTAAATTATGGTTCGATTTGCACATTCAAAAAGTATGCTGTCATTCCCGCCATTAAACACAACATATCCCACAATGCACTAAACTGGGACAGGAAGTCATTCATTTCAACTCTCCAACACAAGAGAGCACGGGAGCTAAATTTAAGGGAAGTTTTCATAGTGGTAGCTGGTCCATATGACCCTGTTTTAACTTACTTTGAACATGTTTAGACTTAGAATTTTTGTTTTAATGTTTTGTCTCTATTATTTATTCTGTGAAAGCCATCTTGTGTGATGCTGAAATGTAGACACTTGGTGATCGCCGCTTCCTGCCATTGTTACAATAGACACTTTTTCTTATCATTTGTTAGCTGCTCTCTGATTGGTCTAATTAATTGCAATTTTCTCCCACCATTGTTTCGACTGCCGTTCAGGGAACCGGATGTGCGTGGGGCGCTCATAGTATTTTCTTGGAGTATAATGAATGGATTCGTTATACTCCAAGGTATTTTTATTATTAAGATACAAGTAGCTATCTCTCATTTATGCAACTGCTTTTCACAGTTGTATCCATCTCTCACTTGTCATGCTTGTGCAGCTATCTCTCACTTATACATCTATGTCAGACTGTTTTAGCTATATTTGACTTATTCAGCTGTTTCTTACTGTTCATATTCTGTCTTCTCTCACTTATGCAGCTATCTCTCACCTGTGTAGCTATCTCTCACTTGTGCAGCTACCTCTCACCTGTGCAGTTATCTCTCACTTGTGCAGTTATCTCTCACTGTCTTAACTGTTTGTTTCTTAAATATTTTTCACATGCGTGGGGCTGGCTAAACAATGTATGAACTTCACCTTGTCTCTATCAAGCAATAGTTGATAATCAAAAGTTTTGAATGAAGCTCATAGATCAAGTGGCAATAATATTACTTACTTTCCTTCATCAAGGTCATACAGGATGTCATGTTGTACCTGTAGCAATGCTGCCTCAGTACTATGAAATTCCTGATTGAAAATTGTCAGTAAGGATATTTCGCTTCAGTTGGGGTACTTGTTGATTGTCTACTGCTCGTTCAGTCAATTTAGGGGCCGTCCATTGAATTGAGTGTGGGATGAAAAAGGAAATTCACTTCCTTTTCTGTTAGACCCCCCCCCCTCCCCCCTGGTATGCAACTTTCCAAGATGTCATCCCACACATTACATTCTTTTCCCATAGCTTGTTTGTCACTCTGTCAAAATCTGACACTGGATTTTTCACAATAGGATCCACTTTGATTGTTGATTCTTTTTGAGAAAAAAATAACTTAGACTGAACCATCTATTTAGCCATGGTTGCAGGCTGAATGATCTGGCCAGAATGAAGATAACAGTGCTTGAGGCCTGTGAACATGATTGTGTACCTTTCCAGCATTCTGGTCTAATTGTCTGGTGCACTTCTTTGATGAATAACAAAATCTGTCTAGATATGTGTCTATTCATACTGCTATCAAAACTGCTGTGTTCAATATCAAAGCATGTTGAGAGAGAACAGGTCTGATGTAGTCAACTTGTTAATTGCACTCTGGGTGACCATGTATTTGAAGATCATTTATTGCTGTGTAAACAGAGTCTGACAGAGAGACATGATACTGTATACAATGTTTACACTTTACCCGACACCTATTTGAACTGATTACATTTGACTTCCTGAAAAGTCAAATATGTGGGATAAGCATACAAAAAAGTATGAACAGCACTCTGGACCCCCCCTCCCCCCTTTGCAACTGATTTCCTTTTTCATCCCACACTCAACTCAATGGACGGCCCCTTAGATAAATAGGTCAGTTTGAGGTTGGCTTATATTCTCAATTGCTCCAGGTCAAGTTTATACAGGAGTGGCGCTATCAGCGCAATTTTCATGCTGATTGGAAAAGTTCATTAAATGATGATTTATTTAAGATAGTAGTTATAAAAGGAGTCATGTGGATAAAGAATCAAGCTCACGTGACTTCCTGGCAGTCTTCTTGATTAGCTTCGAGATATCAGTGACAAAATGTAATGCAAACCTGTCAAGGGTAGAACGATCTGTACCTCAACTGCTAAGGTCGAGATCTGTATTGTTTCTCATGCCACCGGTGGGTAATCAATGACTAATGGTGCTTCTTTTTCTGATTTTTATTCAGTTTTTCAAAGGCTGGTTAGCCTAAAAAGTCGAAAAGGTGTCAAAGTATCTATAAAAAATATACTTATATATACTTATACATAAATGCCAATAAGATGACATGAATGCAATGTTCAGAAATCTTATATTTTACCCGAAACTCACAAAAATAGCAGAAATGAGCGGGAGAATTTATCATTTACCAAGAGAAATAAGAAAAGATTTTTTTTCATTTTCCCTTGTTTGATAAATGGTCCGTTATAGCTTATTTTAACTGTATATTTTGTTGTTATCACTTACTGACCAAAGGACTAAGACCAATTAGCTATACTATGCTATAATATATGAATAGATTTTTTAATCTATGCTTATTGGCTGTTAAATGGTCGGCAATAGTCGGTATGGTTCCTGGAACTCACTCACACAGTTCTGTTCAAAACATGGAGAAGTAGTATATGTCACTATCGCCCTATGTTGATTTGAGTGCACCATTTACAAGGAGTATTAATAAGAAAAGGTGGTGAAACAAGGCTTATCATCAAATCAATCTTTCCTGTACATCACTTTTCTATATTGACTGAACACTAGTTCCTTTCCTCCTGTCAGGCCAAAACAGGATATGTTTAAAAGCATCACTAGAAATGGGAGACGTTGAACCTGAAATTGTAAGTAAGACATGCTATTGCAGTGGGTAAATAGCGTCACTCCTACCCAGCATAAATGGCACCACAAAGAGAAGACACTCTCCATTTTATATACATATTCCTGAAATGTTATAAGCATCTTCCTCATATTGTAGAGATGAAAATTAATATATAGAAATATGCTGAAGGATCAGCTACGAAATGATGAAATCAATTTGAGTGTACATTTAAATGCAAATATGGTCCATTTTATTCGAAATTTTCTTATTTTTTCTAATAGTTTGTTATCGTTTTTATGCACCATTATGACTATGATTACACAGGTTTATTTTCTGAAATTATAGGTGTACCTTTTACATATAAAGCTGTATTGCATGGGATCATTACCTACATAAAGATAAAGATAGCTTACATGGGTCAATATTCAGTCATGTATCATTTGTAGACGTTACCCATGTAGTAAAATGTTATAAGGTTATATTTGTCACTGCTGGGCAGGTAATATTCAACTTTCTATATAGAATATACAATGTAAAGGAGTGGTCACACAAAGACGAACAGGCCGATCAGATGTCAAGTCGAAATTTTTCCCCATCCGTCATAAGGTTCGTGCGCCTTGATATTAGAACGAATGAGAAGCAGATGCACAACAAATAAGACAGGACCAAAGCGAGCAAGAATGATGATGAACATTGAAGCAGGACGAAAGTAATCAGAATGACACACGAACATCACACGGGCAGCACACGGAGAAAGTAAACAAACACGGAGATACACGGACACGAACAAGACGGGAAGAAGTTAGGAACCTATCTGACACTGAGGCAAAGAAGATCCTAGGGGTCTAGCTGACACTTGAGATCTTAGAATGGGTCTTATCTGACACTCGGTTAGAGAGGGTTTTCACGGGAGTTTATCCAATATTTAGGTAGAAAAGATCTTAGAAGTAGACAAACAGAGAGGATCTCAGTAGAAGTCTATCTGATACTTGGAGATCTTAGGAGTCTATCAGGCACTTTGAGAAAATCTTGGCGGTCTATTTGACACTAACACAGAGATGATCTTAAAAGGGTTTATCTTTGGCAGAGAAGGTACAGGTCTTGTGGCATATTTGACCAAAGAGTATCTCTGATGCCTTTTTCTAATCAGTAATAAAGGGTACCTTGGTAATGACTGTAATCTCATAAGCTAAGTATTTGTGCTTTATTACATGGGTCAAATAAACAATTTCTGTGTTCTGAGATCTGAATGCTATTGATTTAAACAATATCACACATGGCTTTACTCAATCTACAGATCTTTAGAACAGTTGCCCTCCCCCGGGGTCGATAGACTGACCACTGTGGCTGCTGTGGTGATTTGGAGGGACTATTTGATAGGACTGCATGTTTATCTGTATCTGGTGTATTCAGCTAATTGATGTGAAGTGGTTTATGTTCCTCGAATATAATTTTTCATTCTGTCATGTGGCGCTTTATTACATTGTGAAGTGCCTTTGTAAATTGTTCAAACAGAATATACATCATGGTTAAATTAACAGTTGTCTGTATTAGGTATGTTGAGAACAATCTTTGTAGCACAACCAAAAATAAATCTGTTAAGATTACCTATGATTTATTTATATGGTAAAATGAGAGCCTGTTACCACAATTATTGTATTTCGCCTGTCAATTATGAATAAGAATAATAGCTTGCAACATTATACCGCTAAGTATGTAAACAATGCCAGTTCACAAAGAAAGGGGAGTCACTGGAATAGTCTATTCAAACTTGAGGTTTCAGTATTACTTTTAAGTGACAAGATATTAAATTTCTTATATGGCCTTCTATTTATAAATCAACGTCAGGTGGAACTAGCAGACAAACACATCTTGATTTGTTAAATAAGCTGGGATTCCCTAAATTATATCAATCTTTTCTTTGCAAATTACATCTTATGGAAATAAAGAATCACTGTCAATTAATTACTATGGGGAAGGAAACCTTCACAAACTATGGATAACATCATATTAAATATCATTACTAAGAACAATTCTAACATGCAAAGAAGAATTCCACTGTTCATTTGCTGCTGGACATTCATTTGCTGGTGGCAGACACGCAAATGCATAAAATATCGTCTCGAAACATACCTGCCACATGCCGGCTGCCATCTTTAATGAAGCTCAAGAGAATACGAATTGAATGCATCTACACAAATAACTGACGTATACACATTACCATGATTACTAGCCCTCGTCGTCTCTGATCAATATAGTATACTTTAACAATATGTAACTATATAACATATATTTATTACTGCTCTGAGAGCTGTATACAATGTAAAATTGTCACAAATGTAAAATTGTCAGGTGGGTAGCATATTACAAACTGAGGTAGGTAAGAAAGATGTTGATGCACGTGACAGAAGATGGCCATTTTAACAGGCGGCAGAAATTGATTACACTTGGCCTTGGAAGCCAATATGTCTAACTTGTCTAACCACCACATCTACTCCACAAACCTGTTTTTTTGTGACAGAGTTGAAGAAAATCATGGGAGACTATTGGGTTCTTTCTTTCCACCTGGTCAGAAGGACTCAAAATGAAGTTCAAAGACCTGCCACCTCTCTCAGACAATACAATCCCAGTTGCCTTGCCAAAGAACATGCCAAAAAGAGAGGTACTCCTTTTGGAAGTTACCTCTGTGCTCGAAAAAACGAGCAATAGAGGCACCAAGCTAACAATTTTATGTTGTGAGCACGTGTGTTTTGGTGCTGAGCACGTAACATGACTTTGTATGGACGTAGATCTGTGAACACCAGATAACGTTGTGAGCATGTTGTTGTACAACGTTGTAAGCATGTGCTCCGCATGTTGTGAGACGTTGTTAACTGACATTATGTTTTGAACATGTTGTGATAAAACAATCTAAGCATATGCGCAGCATGTTGCAAGCACATGTTGCAAGCACATGTTGCAAGCACATGGTGCACAGCATGTTGCAAGCACATGGTGCTCAGCATGTTGCAAGCACGTAGTGCTATCTTTGGCCAAATCTAGTTACTCAGCTGGCAATCTCTTCTAGCATATCAGCTGGCATGTTATGCTGATTTTTTGACATTGTCTGAAATTATATGGCTATATATTGCAGCAGATTATAACAATAAATTTCTATCACAATAAAATACATGGTATACAGGGTCTTAGACCGAGAGGAAATCTATGTTATAAGAAAGGCTCTGTTCTGACAGACCAGTATACTATAAGCGAACAGAGGCGACGAGGGCCAATGTGTAAACACTTTACGTCACACTGCCCACATGTGTAGCCAGTGGCGGATCCAGGAGGGGTCTGTGACTAGGGAGCTTTTGGGAACTGGAGCCCCTTACTTTATGGGACTGGAGCCACTTACTTTAGCACATTTGAGCAGTGGAATTACAAGATAACATGTGAGACACAACATTCAGCTCAAGCGCAATTAGTGGTGGGTATTATAACACATAATTTTGGAGCTATATGTTCTTCTGAGGGGCCTGCAGATCACGGACCTGGCTGTCAGTGTCACAAACCAGACTGTAGAATATATGCCAGTCAGTGTTGTCTACGTTTATGGCAACTTCAAAATTATGAGAAAATATAAATATAATTTACAAAAAGGAAACTGTATACAAATTCTTTTTTTCCTTAAAAAAGACTTCCTTGTATATAACGGTAGGTTAATACTTTGTAACTAATAAACACTTTTAACATTTTGAAAGACAGTGGGATTACAAGATAACATGTGAGACACAACATTCAGCTCAATTGCAATTAGTGGTGGGTATTACAACACAGAATTTTGGAGGATATGTACTTCTGAGGGGCCTGCAGATCTCATACCTGGCTGTCAGTGTCACAGACCAGACTGGCGGACATCTCAACTGCATAAATAAACATAGAATTGAAATTTTTCAAACGTAGAATATATTCCAGTCAGTGTAGTCTACATTTATGGCAACTTCTACTTCCATCACTACTTTTATATAGGTTAATAGTTAATATATAAGACTGAGACAGAGAGGGGCTGGGGACTTTCACTCTCTGGCAACCTGTGATATTAACTACCTTAGTCATCATGGCTTCCGGCACATCACTTGTGCCGTGAAAACAAATAAACACTTTTAACATTTTGAAACACAGTGGAATTACAAGATAACATGTGAGACACAACATTCAGCTCAATTGCGATTAGTGGTGGAACACAGAATTTTGGAACGATATGTACTTCTGAGGGGCCTGCAGATCACAAACCTGCTTGTCAGTGTCACAGACTGGCAGACACCTCAACTGCATAAATAAACATAGAATTTGAATATTTTTTTGCAAATGTAGAATATATGAAAAATAATAACTTTATGCACAAAAGAAAGGTATGCTATATGTTTGACTGTGTTAAAAATGTCTGAGTTTCAACTGCCAGTTTCAGACAGTTGCCAGTCACTGTACTCTACATTTACGGCAACTTCAAAATGATGAGAAAATATAAATATAATTTTCAAAAAGGAAACTATACAAATTCTTTTTTTTAAAGACTTTCTTGTTTATTATATTTTAGTCATTCAGAACACAAGGTCTTATCCACTAAATTCACTCTCACTTTGAATTAACTAACAACTAAGCTGCTACAGGTCGCTATTTTCTGTAGTACTACAGGGCCAGGTTACTATTCACACCTTTTCATGGTCCCAAAGAAAACTAGAGACCCGAGGCCAGTAATTGATCTAAAGAACTGCACAGTCAATCAGGTCTCAACTTAGATTGGGGGAATGGGTCATATGGATGGCTATAAAAGACACATACTTCATATTCTTGTATTCAAAGGTCACCAAAACTACATGAGATTCACCATCAAACAGATGACCTGTTTGTGTTGATGTGCTTTGGCTCATAAGAGCGAAATCTTTCTACCTCATAAAGCACAAAGCTTGCACAGTCAGAGCATTTCTATAATTTCTAGGCTTGTTGAATCACACATGCGAAATAGTTATATTGGGTAAATTCCACTTGGGACCCTGCAGTTCTATATCTGAGTCTGTGGTGCGTTCACAGGAATTCACTGGAAACTGATACTACATCCAGCATTTCTCCAGTATGTACAGTGGTTATGGACGCCAGTACAGACAGAACGCACACAAACAAGACAGAGTGGTTTCTCAGAGGCACTGGAAGTTACCTTCTAGTACTTTAATTAAAAACTATTCTGAAAGTGTTCTGAAAGAAATGAGTAGGCATGCCATCTACCTTAACAAAACCACATCTAGTGGTCCCCCACAAGGAGATGGGCATGTGATTCCAGAAGAATAATCTACCATTTAGATACACAAAGATGTGGTGTGAGCTTGAAAGAAGTTTGCAAACAGAAGCAAGAAATTTATGACTTTCAGAAAAAAATGCAATCTCAGAGAAATTTCAAATCAACTCCAAGCAAGACAAACTTAACAAATGTATAAATTGAAGGAAAGAATAAATTTATTGCAATAGTTACAGTATGTTATGTATTGTTGCATACATGTATGCCGGTGGAACACTTAAAATATAATCTTGCAATAACAAATTACTGGTATTAATCATACTTTTTAAGCTTCATTGAATTTATACTAAGTTTAGCAGTTTTGCAGTGCTATGACTTTACTTTAAATTTTTAAATAAATAAAATGTCCCTCCTTTAAATTTGTTTGTAGTCTATAATTTGGGGTATTTTTGAACAAGATGACGATTCCAAATTAAATTCACCAGTGTCCATTCTAGAAGAGAACAATCATCTGCCCAGAGTTATGAAGTCTATGATATTACTGATTTCTTTCTATTGTGATGTTCCACTTGGCCTGCAAATATATCAAAGAAAATTATATAAATTCTATCTGGCTCAGAATACATATCAAGCATTATATTTGGCTGTGCAGAAATATGATTATTATTAACCCTCCTTTACTTTATACATCATTTCAGAACCCAATTTATTTTAGCTTTAAAATTACATCTTGGATTGATTGGAGATATATTTAATCAAATAATTTACAAAAATTTGAAAGTTTGTGAGTGGCAAAAATCTGAAGTCAGCAAGGTGCTTCATGTATACAAGGTCATGTGCAATCAAACTCACATATGCCAATCTACTTTGTACTATAAGGTGGCCAAAGTAACCTAGTTACATAAATTATTGTCCAAATTATGAACTTTGTCTTCAAGAAAAATATATTGCCAGTAAGTGTCATGTACAATATAGTATTTATTCACAGGAGGGAATTTTATCACATTTCGGTGACTCTTTCCCAGTCCCAGTCACACTTACATGATTAATTACACAACTTGCTTCAATCTGTTAAATCGTCCGACATCGTTTATAAAAATGGGGAAAAAAGTCAGGTGGTCTGCAATGGTCTGTCAAGATCTTGTTTGGTCTGTTAAGGTCAGTACTGGCTCACAACTGTTATTCAAAACAATCTTGTCACAGCCAAGATGTGAGAGCGGTCTGGGGGCAAACTAATGGCAAACTAATGGCTACACTGTCACAAGGCCATCTTATAGCTTCTTGTGGAGATCTTGAACAGCCTGTACATTGTCATACAGGTATTTGTGTATGATGTGCATACGTCATGCCATAAATCCATGGCAAGGTGGCCTGTCGATCTGTTACACCCCCGAGCGACCACAGCAGATGTAAGTTATGCGAGAGGGGAGGATGTGTTGAGTGGTCTTGTCATAGTCAAATGGGGCTCTGAGTCAGAAAGTGCCTTGTCTGAGTATGTGGTCTTCCACATATTGTTTTTTTTTTATGCAATTTAACGGGATTATGGCAATCTTGCCAATTCCTGTACAGTCCTGTCAAAGATCATGTATGTGTGACTGGGCTTTATGTTTGAGCATAAATGAAATAAGTATGGTGGTTGACTGGGTAGCAACAGAGCTTGCGCCGACTCAATCAAGTTTAAGAATAGAATAATTTTCTTTCTCATTTAATATTGATCACTTGATTGATAGTGGGGACACTTTTGTAGATCACAGTTAGGAATGTTGTACTTACTTTGCCCATTCTACATTTAAGATGAGATGATCATATCCAAACCCTGAAACACCTGCTATAGCCCGCGCTGCATCTTCTCTCCGATGGAAGTTGATAAAAGCAAAACCCTGCAAGTAAAATGCATGTTTATTGAATCTATGCACAACATAAAGGAATCTCATAAAACCACCAAATAAAGTGTGTGCATTAAATGAATTGTCAGCCTGAACTGTCTAGCTTGACAGCAATATTCTCTCAATATGTGACAATAATTTGCCCATTTACAGGTGATTTTGGTTCAGCATAAAGAAATAGATTTGAATTAAGTGATTAAGGATGTTTTATATGCAGAGGGGATACAATAGTGTTATTTTGTTATATTTGTTGACCACGTTTTGTGGTCTAGGTTTGTTCTATTACCTTGGACTGTCCTGTGACTTTATCTTTTGCCAAGTAAATTCTTTGTATTGTACCGAAGGGTCTAAATAACTCTTGTAAATCTGACTCCCTTGTATCCTCTGAAAGGTTGGTGACTCGTATAGTAGCAGATTCATCTGAAAAACAAGTAAATATAAATGTACATTTCATCCCATTTCAAAACTATTTTTGATAAAAGAAGTATTTAGCATTTTTTATCCAAGCTGAATTACCAAATAAACTAGTTTTAATATTGCTTTGCAATTCTTCCCAATCACATGCATAAAAAAGAACTTATAACTCTTGCAGCTTTAAATGTCAAAAATATTTCCTTTCTCTATTTCAATTCTTAAGTTCATTTCAGTTAATAATTGTGAAGTTTTCTGACCTCTTCTGTTGCTCATCATGGACTCTCCGCGTTTGTTGCCGCCATCTCTCAAGCTGGGGGGCACATATTTGCCTGGTTTGATAGGTCCTCCGGATCCACCACCAGGTGGCCCTCCAGCACCTTCACCATCAATTGGCTTCTTTTCGCCAGACAGGGTCTCCTGAACAACAAAATCAATCATTAATTTCTTTCATATTCTAAAGCGATGTTCTACAAGCTATTGGTGTGATGAGAGCAACTGTGGCTGTTTAAATTTGTCAAAATTAGATGCCCGAGACATTTTGTCAGACTGGACGACTCTTCAGCAGCTTGACAATAAAATTTTGATTGGGTACCTGAAGGAAGTACAATCAAAACTGACCCAAATGATGTGGAATGTTAGATACTATAAACTTTGGGACCTTCTCTTGAAAAGTGATTCTTCAGGAGATTTCTTGTAATCTTCAATAAAACAATGCTACAGAGGGCAGGAGCATCTGATGTGATGGGCCCATCCCCAATTTTGATCCTTGAACCTTTTTGGCTCATTTTTTGTAAATGAAGAACATCAACCTCTCTGAACAGGTAGCTATTTGGGATCTTATGTTGCCAACACCAGTCTTCTCATAAAAGAAAAGCAAGGGACTTTGAAATACAAAATACAGAAACAGCCTCCCTAAAATTTTACATGGAATTGATGTTTTGAGTATTAACAATTTTCATTGCTGTTAAGTGTGGTTTTTCATGAAATCAATAATCTGTGGTATGTTTTTTTTTTTTGGGGGGGGGGGGGGGGGGGTTAAATTTAATATGAATTTTCATATCATTTAAGAAAATTTATTCTCATGGAGTTGGTTCCTTCAAAGCTTGGCTTATGTGAATGGTTCTGAGTTTGGCAGCATGGCCAATCTTGTAAATATCATAGAACGTCTCTTTTAAAGAATTATTGTTATTATCTACATATTGAAAACATAATTTTCTTAACCAAAATTTTGCAACAGTGGTATAAGCAACAAGTTTACATCAGTTTACTGGTCATCAGTACTAAACTTATTTCTTGTAGATCATTCATGCAGAATATGTAAAATAAGGCAAGGATGATTTTACCTGTAGGGCTTCCAACTTATCCTTGTGTGGACACTGTTTGGACCAATGGTCTCCTTTACAATACCGACAAGACACCAGCTTCTGGGTTTTGAGGCGAGCCAAGGGATCCTTTTCATCATCATTGTTCTGGGCCTGACAAATATGCAAAAAAAAATTATTCTCATTTCATAGTTATTTATAAGAATTAAAATATTTCATAATGAACCTTAGAGATTAATATCTCAATATATCATGAATGTGAGAGACTGATATCTATCTTTAATTCAACATAAAAAAACAACTACCGTATTTACTCTTGTATAGGATGACTCGTGTATAAGACGACCCCTCAAAATTGAGGCCAATTTCCGAATATAAGACAAGTTGGTTTTTCTCAAGATATCGGCCCTGCTACCATTCAAGCTTGGCGGCCATTTTAACAGTGAAATGTAAATATGCTTATATAACAAGATCTTACTCGTGTATAAGACCTTAATGGTCTTATTTTCGAGTATTTAGGGTAAAACGTAAATATGTTGTTCGTTTTTTTTCGAAATAACGGATATCGGACATAGCGGATCGACAGATATGCTTTCACACGAACAGAACAAAACCATCCATTATTGCGCAATATTTTGATATTTCAAGGTGAGTTAAAGATCGTTTTCGCGCCAAAACAAGAGCCTCTCCCGCCTTTCAAAATGGTGATCTTGTGTTGTGTAAATCATGTATGCATGTCGTAATTCTATGTCTATTAAAATTAAATTTATTATTAAATTATATCGCACAATTCAATTCTGCCTTTGATATCTTCCCTTTCAGTGGTGTGAAAATTAGTAAAATTTCACTGATAACAATTATTGCCATTCACAGTTTTGCATTTCGTCATTGTTTCCACTGCTTTGAGTCGTGTCTTCCCTTGTTGACAGAAATGCTTTCACATGCGGATCGATTTTAATTGCTTTTTAAATGATAAATAATAAAAACAACTTTGTTTTGACACTAAGATCAAGGACGTGCAGAAATTCTCGACCTGAGAAGTGTAATTGTGATAATATTAAGTAGATATCTTTATTTATCATTTAAAATCGATCCGCTATGTCCGATGTCTGTTATTTCGAGGACGTCATGTTGGCCGCTCCACTTATGTCTCGTGGGCACTCAGAACTTACAAGGCTTTGTACATCTCATTACGTTTTACTGTGTGGAGAAATTCTCGACTTGCGAAGCATAATTTGTGATAATATTGGGTAAATACCTTTATTTATCATTTAAAAAGAATGTTCGTAATGAAAACTCTTTGTTTTGAAGCTAAGGTTTAGGATGTGGAGAAATTTGTAATGCCGTAATTTTTTGGCGCAAATCCTCATCCACAGGTTGCTCTCGTGTATAAGATGACCCCCCAAACTAAGGGTTTGTGTACGAAAACCTTGTCTTAAACACAAGTAAATACGGTAGATACCTCATGACAAATGTCACAAAAGGTATTGTTATAATCTGTGGTGCCAAGAATAATAGTATACAGCATGGATTCTTTAACAACCAGCAACCAAGGATCAAAGGATCTATCCCCCTCCCCAAACCCACATCCCATGTCCCTGACATTACGTATCCTCATATTACTTGCAAACTAAAGTTCAAAGGATTAAAATCATAAACATCATTTCTGAAACATTATGCAAGTGTAAAAATACATGTGTGAGACTGCAGTTTGGAATGTTAAAAAAATGATGTGTGGACATCATGTCAATCTTCATCTCAAAATGACATTATGTTTTTTTTCAGTACAAAGGATTAAATGACTCCAATTGGTCGAAACATGCTGTTCCTAAATGTATATATGGCCCAAAATAACTTCTTTGTTGCCAACTTCACTCATAATCTCATGGACGCTCTGATTCCTCATATATATAGAATCCAAGTACCTGTGTAAAACACAGTTCCATGAGACAAACGAACAAACAAAACAAAAGAGATAACAAACACACGTATGCACGCACGGACACAGGACAGACAGTGTGATTTCTAAGAGGTACTGAAAATTAACTTCCAGTAACTCAACTAATTGTAGTGTATGTGAAGTTATTCAAGTTATTCATATGTAAAATATTGGAAGAGCAGTGCTATGCCAATGATGTTCCAAAGAAGGCTGATATCTCAAGTTTCAGGAAGAGGTAAATCAATAAATACAATATGAGAGGGAGAAGCAATATCATCACTTATTATATTAATTTTGCCATTAAGTATCACAGTCAGATGAATGTGGTTCTCTGGTTGTTTAGAATCATTACCTCCTTGGTGTGAACAAACTGCATGTGCACATCCTCTGAGACAATGGTGTTGGAAGGGTTTGGTCCAGGGGGGTCACTTGCAGCTGAACCAAATTTTTTCCAGCTCTACAAAAAACAAAAATAGATCATACTAAATATATTACTTTAATAATACAAAAGCTTTCATGAAATCTGATTTTCAAGCACTTTTTTACTTACATAATATCAATGTTTAAACACTAAAATTTGCAATCAAATGTTATCCACCTCACATTACCCCAACATAAATTTCTGTGCCATTTGAGTTAGGTCTTTTACTAAAATCTTTTTAAGTGTACTTTGGAGTGAATTCAGGGAGACAGTTTCATACCCACATATTTAAACAGGCCCCAAATCTTAGTAAAATTGCCTGTGGCACCCATAAATTCCTGAAAAGCTGTACCCACAATGCCAGTAGTCAGGGCTCTGCTTAGTGCTGGGAAGTGATGTGCAAGATAAATGTGCATTATGTTGGAGTTGGTCCTTTCAACAATCTTCAAGGATGCATAAAACATTTTTTAAGAAAATATCCTAAAAGTGCCTACTCACCTTTCGGAAGGCAATTGTTTTATTCACTTTCCTTGTCTCAATTTTATAGGTTTTAACGATCTGCAAAATATAAATTAAACCTTTGTTTATCTGAACATTATGCAAAAGCTTAACACTGCCTCTTATAGTAACACTCAAGCTGGGCCACACTTCATATGCAGATTTCCATTAAAGTGTCTCAAATATCATTACAAAATAACAGAAAAATCTCTTAAATTCTCTTCAAATTTACACAAATGGTGCAAAAGAATCCACTTTACATAAATCTAATACATAAAATGTATGTATATTTATTCATTTCTATAAATTATTTTTGAAAATAACCCACATTCCAGACCAAATCTAAGACCATTAGCAATTCTAAGTAGCATGATTTATAAATGAATATTCTAAAAAACATGATTTTAAAAACAATTTATTTCCTTATATTCCAGTTTTCAAGAATTAATTCCCCAACATGAAAACAAATGCCAGTGGCCTTCTTGAAATGTTAATCAATATTTTCAAAAAAAATGCTGCAAACTATTCCATAAATGATCATGGTGGCATAGTTAACACTGTCAAAAAGGTCAATGAGAACACTACACGCTATAGTTTTCCTTTGGAAGAAAGATAGATCCTTTACTCACTCTGACTTTTTTGCCATCATCATTAATTTGATATTCTGTGATTGTTTTGATTCCATTGGATTCATCAAAGTCTTCACTTAGTGGCGGTAGTTCTGAAACAATACATTGTCAATTTTAGTAGTCACAGATATTTATCAAAATATTTGCTATCACTATATTTATTTATTCCCACTATTCAGGTGTATTTTGTTTTCAAATTTGTTTTCAAAATATAACTTGCATTTAATTTTCCCTTTCATTCTATTTCTGGTCTAATGCAAGTAGATAATCATTCTCAATTTGGGGATAAAATGATAAAAATGATTTTTTAACAATTTATTTTAAAAGAAAGGATAACATATTTTGCACTAAAATGTGAAGCAAAAAGGAACCTGTGTCATAAATTGAATAAAAACACATTTTTGCCTTGGAAATCCGGGACAAAACAATTTCTTGTTTGTCCAGGTTTTGACATGCCCGGTGGCCTGGGGCCACCAGATCCTCTGTTCAGGCCAGTGAATGCTCTGTTGTAGTGGCCCAGTTGGGCGATCATATTTTTGGTCTTTCAGTGGGCCAAAATATCTTGATTTTATTATTCTAATCCTTGATAGATATCTTGTCACGATAGACATTTGATTGGGACAAGTATCCCCCACTCAGACACTAAACAGCCTTATGTACAATGCTCTTTATTGTATCACACATCCTATTATCCTTAGAAACTTCGGGTCACCACTTCTCATGCTCTGGTGGCCCATAGAGAAAGTATTTATAAAAGATCTATGTTTTCTCAATGGGTGGCCCAAATGGGCAACCAACAATTTTCTCTTTATGTCAAGGCCTGTACATTGCTATCTTCCTGCCAAACCATTTGTAATGTCTTGAAATCAACATTTCACCTGAAGTGCTGGTTACCTGATGGTATTTTACCGGTACAGCCAACGACAATAGACCTGCGGACGACAACAAAGCTGGGGTTTCATTTTCAAAGCCTTTTAAGTGCATCTCCACTCTCGAAAATATTCACACTAAGTTGTTTTCTGACACTTGCATGTGCAAACAAAGTCAAATGGTGTGATAAACATCGATAATCAATTGATAAACTGAACCACTTAAGCTTAGGCAGGCAGGTATTAGGGGAAAGGTCTTGCAATGGATAGAGAGTTTTCTGACAGACAGAAGGCAGAGAGTTGTCCTAAGAGATGGGAAATCACAATGGAGACATGTTTATAGTGGGGTGCCCCAGGGATCCATCCTTGGACCGCTCCTTTTCTTGATCTACGTAAACGATATCCCAGAAAATGTGAAATCTTCATGCAAAATGTTTGCTGACGATGCCAAAGTGTACAACAGAATAAAGTCCATTGTAGACTGTGACACTGCAAAATGATTTAAATTGCCTACAGTGTTGGGCCACTATATGGTTGCTCACCTTCAATGCAAAAAAGTGTGTGTCTCTCAAAAATAGACAAAGGTTTGATTACCTATATACCTTGAATGGCACAAGGCTAGAACAAGTGGATCAACAAAAGGACCTGGGTGTGCTCATGTCAGATGACCTTTGTCCAACTAAACACATCTCTCAGTGGATAAAGAAGGCAAATCAGAGAATAGGCATGATTAGGAGATGTTTCACTGACCTAACAAGCAAAAAGGTTAGCATATTATACAAATCCATAGTCAGACCTGTTTTGGAGTATGGGTCTCCGGCATGGAACCCATGGTATTTAAAAGATATACCTGCATTAGAAAAAGTTCAGGATAGGTGCTTAGGACTGATAAAGGGGGAGAAACCAGAGCTAGAATCACTTGAGAATAGGAGAAGGAAAGCAGACTTGCTAGAAACATTCAAAATGTTGAGAGGTTACTACAAAAATGATCCTCAAAAGTTCTTCTCTTTTTCTCACAGACTAACCAGCGGCCACTCTTACAAGCTTATCAAACAGCACGTGAGAACCGACATCCGGAAGTACTTCTTCTCAAACAGAGTGGTCAACGACTGGAATAGTCTCCCCGAAGAAGTTGTGAGCTCCAAAAACCTGGCCGTATTCAAAAGACAACTGAGATCCCTGCCGTTGGACTGAGGGGATTACACGACCAAGTAAACCAAGTAAAGTAAACATCTCTGTTGTCGTCCGCAGCTCTGTTGTCGTCGGCTGTACCTGGTCAAAATAACCACGATCCGAAGTGGACCTCGGTATTGAACTGACTCATTGGACCGCGGTCAAGCAGCTGAATTTGGATAATATTTCAATGTAAATTATCTAAAAGGGTCATCTGCTAATCTTAATATTAATTTATAAGCTACTTTCCGCCATAATTAGACCAACTGTCTGGCATATGATTCCATGAATATTCTCACTTTTCACCCAGGCCCAAAATTAGAACTACGCATTCAAGTTTGGCGGCCATTTAATCTTCCAAAACGTAAATAAAATGCATTTCTAAGCAAAGTTAAGGCTCAAATATTCTCTAATTTACAATAGGCCGATTGCCGATCTCCATGTTGTTTTTTTTCCCCATTGAAAAGTACACACCGGAACTGTACAACTTTACCGGAACCAGATCTGTACAACTCCACTATATTTAATCATTGGGCGGAGAGACTGGCAGGGGGCCTATTGTAGATATTAATGTACATGAATACCATGTACATTGATAAATTGCGCAGATTGAACAGCTTGACCGCGGTTCAATGTGACAGTTCAATACCGCGGTCCACTTGGAATCGCGGCTATTTTGACCATAATTCATTTTACTTTCGCTATTTGAGCAAACCGGTCTCAAGTTTTATGTTTTCCATATTGTACGAATATCAAGTTTGACGTCACCCGGCATCATTCAATCAACAAAGTGAGGACTCTTACCGTCATCTCCTTGCTCAACTTGCTCGGCCCAGCTTGGTTTAGAGCTTAAAATAAACACAAGACAATAATGCAGTTACCTGTTATAAAATTATGTCATAATAAATGATGGATATAGGTAAAAATGTCCTCCAAACTTACTCCATGACTAAACCTGGCATATTTTTCCTCGTGGATGAAAAAAGGTCAAGGCCGTTCTTCCTTGTTAGTGTCAGACAAAACAAACCGACCAATACACAAAGAAATATTTATTTTTCGACTGAATGAAGGATAAATATTCAATTCATCCATGAATAATAAATATACACATCATCAGGTTGTGAAAACACTCGTTGCCATATTCCTAGTGTTTTGGCTATAATTCTCAAACCGGAAATCGATTGGTTTTGTCTTAAATTTCAGGATGGCTTCCGCTGTAACTCAGCAGACTTTTAATGTTGAAGATGCAAAAAGTGAGTTTCTCGTGTCAGTTATTGTCTTTTTGTGAAATATGAAATGGTCAGTTCATACAATATGTTGCGATCAAAGCAGAATAGTATTAGTTATGTTAGACTGGGGAACACTGCATTCTTTCAGATCCACTTTGTGACTGATACTGGTGAGAGCTGAACTTCAACTGCTTCAAAATTGAGCCTTTCAAAGTTTCAAAGGCCCTTTGAGGTATTGACAATTATTGGCAAAAATTAATCCTACATTTTGATGTATTAACAGGATATCTATGTTAAGGCTGAGGTGAAAAGCCATAAGTTGGAGTGGCTAACAATTAACCAAACTGCACACAAGGATCAACACCCATATGGGTTGCTGAGAATGCTGTACACATTGAGCTCAAAATAATGGACCTAAATTCTGAGTGAACAATATATTAAAAAAAACAAAGCGAAATAAAACACTCAAAGAATTTTTATTTGTGGATAAACAATTTCAACAACATAGTGTGCAAGGACATGGGTGCAAGGGACTAGCGTGAAAAGTGCCTGGAACCCATACCATTTAAATGATCAGCAAGTGATATTGATTGCAGATAGTCATGAATTAGTTTGGCATAATTGTTGTTTGGACATGCTTATTTGATCATGATGAATGAACCGTTCTAAAAGCTGTACCTAGTAAGGAGTAAATCTCCCCAGCTACCAGCCTCTTATGCAAAATGAGGATTTAGTCATATCATTATGTACATATTCAACTAAAATAATGAAAGGTACTAATTTTGGAAGTACTTAACAGCAGTTTTTTTGGGCATTATAAAAAAATATATCCAAAAACCCAAATGAATTCAAGAAAATGGAATTTATATTGTTGAATTATAGGTGATAACATGAAAACTGGGATGACATGAGGTAGAAAGTCCAGCTGCATCCCCAAGTTATGACCTGACACATGTGTGAAAGCAGGACTGAAACTGAATCAAAAGTTCCATGATAACTGCAGCTCACTAATAAATAAAGAAATAATTTTAAATATTATGTTGGATGCAATTTTCTACCAGTACTAAATTGACTAATTCATAACATTCTAGCTCTTGCGCAAACATGACATTAACATGATGAAACAAACTTGTATTGGATATTGTTTTAAAGGAACAAAAATGTTTGTAACTTAAAATATTAAGATAACAATATGGGATTAAAGGCATAAATGAGCCAAACAGTAACACTTTTATATTTTATATTTTCAGTTGCATTGACAGATATATTGAATTCATTCACCACACCAGAAAATTCTGTTCGTATGGATGAGGCACGTGACAATGCTGGCAATGATATGCTAAAAATGATGCAACTTGTATTTCCTGTAGCCACCCAGATACAGATGGACACCATCACTAAATATGGATTTTCAGGAGATGGAGATGGTAATATATGTGATTTTGATTTCTTACTTCTTGAATGGACCGTGTTGCCACCTGGTGTGTTAAAATCTGTCATGCAGTGGACTTTGTATACATACAAACTTGACTCATAGAAGTAAAAAATATTGATTGACAAGTCATTTTATTTCAGTCAGTTAAATTTACCCATTATTGACTTTTTCTTCTTTGGAGTTCAAGACTGATTTGTTTTTTTTTCTGTATGTGCATTTGTTGGCAAAATGTTATTCCCTTCAAAGCATATCAAATCGTAGTTATCTTATTATTTGTCATATCTACAAACCTATCCTAGCATGCATTGTTCATGACACACAATACACCTGGTGGAACACTTTTGTTAAAAATAAAGAAGTGAGAATTATTTACATTTGACTCAACACTGCTTAAGCCTTGTTTATCATTTAACTAAATATTTTAGCATTAACTACACTGTCTCATTGATCATGTTTTATTAAAGTGTTTGAAATGTTTATAATAAAAATGCTACATGATTAAATAGTTTTCTAATTCCCATGGCCAAACTTGGGTGAAGGGTATTGTCAACCATGCAATGATCATATGTTCTATCTCTTGAAATATTAGGTTTTCATGTACTAATGTTTTACCAAGTGTGTATAGCCTATTGAAAGTGACTGATTACTTTTACAATGTTCCAAGATTATGTTTCATGACTCTGCTTAATAATTTTCATCTTGAGCTAAGCTTCAAAAATGAAATTTTTATGATGTTTAGGTTGTCATAGTTTTTTATATAGCCTGATAGTTCAGTGATATTTTCAGGTATCATTCGTTTCTCACAGACAATCAAGATGTATGAACGTCAGGACCAAGAGGTGGCTCAACTGAATTCCAGACTGCGCAGTATTGTGTTACCACAGCTTGCAGCTCCAGGTCCCCAGCCTACTGTTACATGATCATATCACAGACACTGTATGTGTATTGAGACATCATGAAAAGACAATAAAATAGGAGACTGTTATATCAGGACTATTCCCCCCCCCCCCCCCAGATGAAGGGATGTCAGTCCTCATATTAAAATGTGATGACTCACTGGTTATAATGAAAATCGGGAGCCAGATTCAGATGCCTAGTTCTTTTTGCTCCAAAAATGTACATACATCATTGATGTATTATCTCATTTATTTTAAAAAGAAACAACCATTTTTAAAATCCACTGCAATAGACCCTAATTCCTTTTGATCTAAAAGGGTATCATTATTTTGAAAGATAAAGGTACATTGTTTAATAAAGCATAACATTTTAGATATAAAAGTAATATGGATTATTTTAAAATATATATGTGTACATGACAATCCTTATATATACTATAAAACAGTGGATGATTAATGAATTTTAAAAAGAAAAATATTTTTGCTCAGGCAGTTCGTACAGGATATGAAGGTGTATGTGTGTTTAAGTCTGTTAATATTTGTTTTTAATTTTTACCAACATTTATTTTTCTTGCATATATGTAAACAAATAAGTTCATTCTTGGTTATTGGTGGGCTTGGTCATACCCAGGAGTATGGATGGAGTTGTACATTGTGTGCATGACACCATAGCAACTCATTATTTGTAACAATGAGATAGTTTCCAGTAAAAGAAATTTAAGGGGAAATGTGCAAGATGTCTGAACTGACAGAATTGCCTTTTTGTATTAAACTCATTAAATGTTGGGCATATGATGCAGAAATCCTTGACATGGACCTTTCTTAAATGTTAAAGAATTATCTTGTTTTCAGTTCATGGCATCATAACTCCATTCCTTAAATTCCAAGGTCATAAGTATTCATTTAACCATCAAGGGTTGTTCATTGTGGTCATAGACACCTCAAGGATTTATCATTATCCTAATGCACAGATCAAGGGTCGCTCATTATGGCCAGGGACACCTAAAGAGATGTTTATTGTGGTCATGCAACCCATGGGCTTGCTTTTGGCGATTTACAACAAAAATGGTCTGTTTTTAAAGAGCTTTAAATAAACTAGATTTTTTTCTGTTCTAGTTAGCCCCCAGAGTGATTTTTTTATGAAAAGGCATCGTTCTGGCAAGCAGAAACATTAAATATACTTAATGCATATGAATGTTATGAGTGTGAGTTATCAAATAGATGTTTGAATTGAAATGGTGAATTAGCCTGTAGACACTTGCATGACATTTTGTGAAAAAGGAATTATTTATTGGTTTTTTACATTTATTTACAATATTAACATTTATACATTCTATTAAATAAAGGTGCTTTAATATATTACAAACAAGTGGCCCTCTGTTTTCTCTTTGTCAAAACCAGGAATATTTTCCATACCATTCTAGGATTGCAGCTTTTATAATAGATTGGAGTAAAAAAATATAAGATAGAATATAATTAGATGAACAAAAGTGATCTAAAGTACATAAAGAGAACTGCAACAACAATTTATCTCATGAACTAACTTCTTAGTAGATCCAACCTAACCTAACCTTACATTCATAAAATAATATACTTAATTAAAGGTAAATCACCTATATGATATAATTTGCCTCTGTCAAGAAGGAACATAACAACTGTTGGTTTATACAGTACCCCACAAGAAGGAGCGGAGATATGATTTTTCTGCAAACAGATATATTGAATTCATTCACCACACCAGAAAATTCTGTTCGTATGGATGAGGCACGTGACAATGCTGGCAATGATATGCTAAAAATGATGCAACTTGTATTTCCTGTAGCCACCCAGATACAGATGGACACCATCACTAAATATGGATTTTCAGGAGATGGAGATGGTAATATATGTGATTTTGATTTCTTACTTCTTGAATGGACCGTGTTGCCACCTGGTGTGTTAAAATCTGTCATGCAGTGGACTTTGTATACATACAAACTTGACTCATAGAAGTAAAAAATATTGATTGACAAGTCATTTTATTTCAGTCAGTTAAATTTACCCATTATTGACTTTTTCTTCTTTGGAGTTCAAGACTGATTTGTTTTTTTTTCTGTATGTGCATTTGTTGGCAAAATGTTATTCCCTTCAAAGCATATCAAATCGTAGTTATCTTATTATTTGTCATATCTACAAACCTATCCTAGCATGCATTGTTCATGACACACAATACACCTGGTGGAACACTTTTGTTAAAAATAAAGAAGTGAGAATTATTTACATTTGACTCAACACTGCTTAAGCCTTGTTTATCATTTAACTAAATATTTTAGCATTAACTACACTGTCTCATTGATCATGTTTTATTAAAGTGTTTGAAATGTTTATAATAAAAATGCTACATGATTAAATAGTTTTCTAATTCCCATGGCCAAACTTGGGTGAAGGGTATTGTCAACCATGCAATGATCATATGTTCTATCTCTTGAAATATTAGGTTTTCATGTACTAATGTTTTACCAAGTGTGTATAGCCTATTGAAAGTGACTGATTACTTTTACAATGTTCCAAGATTATGTTTCATGACTCTGCTTAATAATTTTCATCTTGAGCTAAGCTTCAAAAATGAAATTTTTATGATGTTTAGGTTGTCATAGTTTTTTATATAGCCTGATAGTTCAGTGATATTTTCAGGTATCATTCGTTTCTCACAGACAATCAAGATGTATGAACGTCAGGACCAAGAGGTGGCTCAACTGAATTCCAGACTGCGCAGTATTGTGTTACCACAGCTTGCAGCTCCAGGTCCCCAGCCTACTGTTACATGATCATATCACAGACACTGTATGTGTATTGAGACATCATGAAAAGACAATAAAATAGGAGACTGTTATATCAGGACTATTCCCCCCCCCCCCCCCAGATGAAGGGATGTCAGTCCTCATATTAAAATGTGATGACTCACTGGTTATAATGAAAATCGGGAGCCAGATTCAGATGCCTAGTTCTTTTTGCTCCAAAAATGTACATACATCATTGATGTATTATCTCATTTATTTTAAAAAGAAACAACCATTTTTAAAATCCACTGCAATAGACCCTAATTCCTTTTGATCTAAAAGGGTATCATTATTTTGAAAGATAAAGGTACATTGTTTAATAAAGCATAACATTTTAGATATAAAAGTAATATGGATTATTTTAAAATATATATGTGTACATGACAATCCTTATATATACTATAAAACAGTGGATGATTAATGAATTTTAAAAAGAAAAATATTTTTGCTCAGGCAGTTCGTACAGGATATGAAGGTGTATGTGTGTTTAAGTCTGTTAATATTTGTTTTTAATTTTTACCAACATTTATTTTTCTTGCATATATGTAAACAAATAAGTTCATTCTTGGTTATTGGTGGGCTTGGTCATACCCAGGAGTATGGATGGAGTTGTACATTGTGTGCATGACACCATAGCAACTCATTATTTGTAACAATGAGATAGTTTCCAGTAAAAGAAATTTAAGGGGAAATGTGCAAGATGTCTGAACTGACAGAATTGCCTTTTTGTATTAAACTCATTAAATGTTGGGCATATGATGCAGAAATCCTTGACATGGACCTTTCTTAAATGTTAAAGAATTATCTTGTTTTCAGTTCATGGCATCATAACTCCATTCCTTAAATTCCAAGGTCATAAGTATTCATTTAACCATCAAGGGTTGTTCATTGTGGTCATAGACACCTCAAGGATTTATCATTATCCTAATGCACAGATCAAGGGTCGCTCATTATGGCCAGGGACACCTAAAGAGATGTTTATTGTGGTCATGCAACCCATGGGCTTGCTTTTGGCGATTTACAACAAAAATGGTCTGTTTTTAAAGAGCTTTAAATAAACTAGATTTTTTTCTGTTCTAGTTAGCCCCCAGAGTGATTTTTTTATGAAAAGGCATCGTTCTGGCAAGCAGAAACATTAAATATACTTAATGCATATGAATGTTATGAGTGTGAGTTATCAAATAGATGTTTGAATTGAAATGGTGAATTAGCCTGTAGACACTTGCATGACATTTTGTGAAAAAGGAATTATTTATTGGTTTTTTACATTTATTTACAATATTAACATTTATACATTCTATTAAATAAAGGTGCTTTAATATATTACAAACAAGTGGCCCTCTGTTTTCTCTTTGTCAAAACCAGGAATATTTTCCATACCATTCTAGGATTGCAGCTTTTATAATAGATTGGAGTAAAAAAATATAAGATAGAATATAATTAGATGAACAAAAGTGATCTAAAGTACATAAAGAGAACTGCAACAACAATTTATCTCATGAACTAACTTCTTAGTAGATCCAACCTAACCTAACCTTACATTCATAAAATAATATACTTAATTAAAGGTAAATCACCTATATGATATAATTTGCCTCTGTCAAGAAGGAACATAACAACTGTTGGTTTATACAGTACCCCACAAGAAGGAGCGGAGATATGATTTTTCTGCAAACATCCTCAAATTTCCACCTGATAACATGTGTAATCAGTATTTGCCTTTTTTTTTGTTTGGAAATTTCACTCATATTTGTAACAAAAATATTATGTTGACAAATCTCTGCAGCTTTATACTATCACCATATGCCCTTGGACCCCATCCTACAATGTCCACTAAAGTAGACAACACATCTACATATGTACTTGATCAAATACTGCCTCTATGACAGTCCAGGGATGTTGCTGCACCCGTACTGGGTGCCTGGATGCACATCATCCCCATCATCAACCCCATCATCATCCCTGTCATCAGCCCCATCATCAACCCCGTCATCATCCTTGTCATCAGCCCCATCATCATCCCCATCATCTCCACCATCATCACCATCATCATCCCTGTCATCATCCTCCCCATCATCTCCATCATCATCCCCGTCACCATCCCTGTCATCATCCCCATCATCATCCCTGTCATCATCATCTCCATCATCTCCATCAACATCCCCATCATCATCCCTGTCATCATCATCCCCATCATAATCCCTGTCATCATCATCCCCGTCACCATCTCTGTCATCATCATCCCCGTCACCATCCCTGACATCATCCCCATCATCATCACCATCCCTGTCATCATCCCCATCATCATCCCTGTCATCATCATCCCTGTCATCATCATCCATGTCATCATCATCCATGTCATCGTCACATCATCATCCCCATCATTATCCCCATCATCATCCCCATCATCATCCCCATCATCATCCCTGTCATCATCATCCCTGTCATCATCATCCCCATCATCATCCCCATCATCATCCATGTCATCATCCCCATCATCATCCATGTCATCGTCCCATCATCATCCTCATCATTATCCCCATCATCATCCCCATCATCATCCCCATCATCATCCTCATCATCATCCCCATCATCATCCTTGACATCATCCCATCATCAACTCGTCATCATCAGTAACAGGCCGACATAGATAAAAGAGAGACAGGTAAATGGTAGGCAAAGTTAAGGCAGCTGCATATGGTGACATTCTCTGAAGAACAGATCCGAATCTATACATTTTTTAATTCAGTCATGGTGGGAATTATATCAGTTTTTTATTCCATGCTGGAATGCCTGTCTGGATTACTCGCAGGTAAAAAACTATGACACCAATACTGAGATATATATTATACATGTACACCAGACTGGAGTTGAAGACGAATGTATTGCTCCTGAAATTCATCCGTGTTCATAATTTTTTGCATGCGTGCCACAAAGAAGTGCAGTGCAGTGTTGATAACTAAACATATTTCTGAGGCAAACAAAATGATGAATAATATGTTTTTGTTCTATGATTGAGCTATGGAATACTGTTCATTTCTTGGCACGGCATCACGTGAATACATCTTAATATCATTATAATGCATTACTGAGAGATCTATATTAGTCAGTGGCACTTTATCTTATATCTTAAGTGAAGGATCATTTGTCAACTAAGGTTAGTTATAACAAGTATATGTCTGTGTGTGATTATGTGATCTAATAAGTGAGAGTTCATATTAATAGAATAGTCTTCGCACCAAACTTCAAATTCTGTTGCCATATGTTTATAATCTTCAATAATGACCTTTGACTTCAATAATGCCATTTGATGTTCGTAATTTTATACACTCTCAAATGAATAATATTACACAGATTTCTTTATTGTACATTATAACACAAGAAAGCATGATTTCAGTTTCGTTCAATGGTTCATGGATGGCGTTTCTATAGCGTTTGTGGTGTTAAGGGTCTATTTTCCAGATCGGAAAATCAATACATATATCATAACTTAAACAATTCCGTAAGTCATCAATCTTTATTTGACAATATAAAAACATGTCGACGAATAAATGTGTAAAATTAAGCCTTGTGCAGTGAATGGTATTGGTCGCAAAACTTGCATTATTAACATTCAGATGCGACGCAAAGCAGAAATGTTCCTGGAATGTTGCGGACATTCATTACTACGAATTGTCTCTGGACCTTCAGCACACTAAACCTGCAATATATAGAACCATCAGCACACTAGACCTGCAATATATAGAACCATCAGCAAACTAGACCTGCAATATATAGAACCATCAGCACACTAGACCTGCAATATATAGAACCATCAGCACACTAGACCTGCAATATATAGAACCATCAGCATACTAGACCTGCAATATATAGAACCATCAGCACACTAGACCTGCAATATATAGAACCATCAGCACACTAGACCTGCAATATATAGAACCATCAGCACACTAGGTCTGCGATACACAGAACCATCAGCATACTAAACCTGCAATATATAGAACCTTCAGCACACTAAACCTGCAATATATAGAACCATCAGCACACTAGACTAGGTCTGCGATACACAGAACCTTTAGCACACTTGACCTGCAATATGTAGAACCTTTAGCACACTTGACCTGCAATATATAGAACCATCAGCAAACTAGACCTGCAATATAAAGAACTTTCAGCATACTAGACCTGCAATATATAGAACCATCAGCACACTAGACCTGCAATATATAGAATCTTTAGGACACTAGGTTTGCAATATGTAGAACTTTTGCAATATGTAGAACTTTTAGCACACTTGGTCTGCAATATATAGAACCTTTAGCACACTTGGTCTGCAATATATAGAACCTTTAGCACACTTGACCTGCAATATATAGAACCATCAGCAAACTATTATATCACAGACTATTATATTATGGACCATGCTATCACAGACCATTATATTACAGACCATTATATTACGGGCCATTATATCACAGATATTATGGACCATTATATTATGGACCATCATATTATGGACCATTATATGACAGACCATTATATTACGGACCAATATATCACAGAACATTATATGACAAACCATTATATCACAGATATTATGGACCATTATATTAAGGACCATTATATCACAGATATTATGGACCATTATATTACGGGCCATTATATCACAGACCATTATATCACAGACCATTATATCACATTAAATCACAGATACTATGGACCTTTATATTAAGGACCGTTATATTATGGACCATTATTTTAAGGACCATTATATTACGGACCATTATATCACAGACCATTATAATACCGACCTTTATATCACCAACCTTTATATAACTGACCTTTTTATAACAGATCATTACATTACTGACCATATTATTACAGACCTTAGATTACCAACCTTTATATAACTGACCTTTTTATAACGGATCATTACATAACTGACCATTTTATTACAGACCTTAGATTACCAACCTTTATATAACTGACCTTTTTATAACAGATCATTACATTACTGACCATTTTATTACAGACCTTAGATTACCAACCTTTATATAACTGACCTTTTTATAACAGATCATTACATTACTGACCATTTTATTACAGACCTTAGATTACCAACCTTTATATAACTGACCTTTTTATAACAGATCATTACATTACTGACCATTTTATTACAGACCTTAGATTACCAACCTTTATATAACTGACCTTTTTATAACAGATCATTACATAACTGACCATTTTATTACAGACCTTAGATTACCAACCTTTATATAACTGACCTTTTTATAACAGATCATTACATTACTGACCATTTTATTACAGACCTTAGATTCCAACCTTTCTATTATGGACCATTATATAGCCGACCTTTTTATAACGGACCAGAATATTACGAAAATTATATTAAGCAGAATATTATAACAGCACCACACTAAAGCATTCCATAAAAGATGATTAATCACAGACAGTTACACAATGGAAAACACAATGAATATCAGTACTCAATGATAACTTACCTCTGAATTGCTCTGATAGATATAAACATATAAAACATGGGTCACCATCTTAGATCTTTTGGGAATGAACATCAAGCCTGGATTATTACAATATATCTGAGATAGTATTTTATATGTGTATTCATGTATTCATCTTGGAGTAATTATAACATAATTACTCCAAGGTATTCATTAAGAGTATGAAAATCCATACCATTCTGCACATTTAAATACTTGTATTTGAGTTATTAAAACTTGCAAGGGCAGTGTGAAATACAACTGAAATATAACAATTTTGCACTTGTTTATAATTTATACGTTGAATAAATTCAAATATCTCTAGAAAGTGACTGACTTCATTCATACCATTTTACTTTCCAGAGAAACTTCAAAATGGACATTGCAGCAGTTGTTGGGAGAGAATATTCGGATTTAATATATGACAATTTCACCATGGAAACCTCTGCCCTGAGACTTCAAGATCTTGATTATTTCAAGGATCACTTTGTGCTTACCTTTATTTATCTAATTATAATGGCTTTATCTACAATAGTTGGGCTATGTGGAAATATGATGGAAAGTATTTTCTTTTGTCGCTGTTTACTGTTAAATCTTTGGACAAATGCAAAAGTTCTTAATGTGAACCAATGTCTAATAATAAAAACATAACTGCGGATCGTTGTTTAAATCGTCTTATGCAGCTTGGCCATTTATCTGATAAAAAAGAAGATTAATTCTTTTGATATATATATATATATATATATATATATATATATATATATATATATATATATATATATATATATATATATATATATATATATATATATATATATATATATATATTTGAAATAAAGATATATTCTCAATTTGTCAGCTCACTAACTTACTAGGTCGATGAAAATCTTCCCTTTCAATGATTCATAAATACAAACCGAAAGATATATTTAATAATATATATGAATACTATATTCCCAATAATTATGAAAATTGTAATGTTAAACCACATCAAACGTGTTACTGTGCTCAACTGTTATGTATGATATTCTAGGTCATTGCCGCAGTATTAGTGCACAGGAAGCTGAGGTCCAAACCTAATGTCTTCATTATAAACCTGGCTATTGCTGATTCTGCAGTTGCGTATATTGTGCAAGTGTTCAGCATCATAGGCAAGTGTAATGTTATGAAGTCTTATGATGCACTCTTTTTTACAATTATTTAAATGATAATGACAAAATTATTGTTTGCTTAATATAATATTCTAATATAAGCATCTACTAACGGCATTATAAAATTGGAAGGTCAAACATCAACCATTGCAAAAGATACACTTACTTGAATAGGACTACTCTGCATTACCTCAGGGGTTTTCATTAATTCAGCCGTCATTACCCTGTTTTGACGTTATTTGACATCTGAAACACCGTGATCGAGACGCTGACCAATAAGAATCTGTTTGAGTACTCATTTATTCTGTGACCAATCACTTCTCAACCGGATGCAGAATACCTCCAAACAGCAATAGGGGACACATTTATCGAATTATAGGGACACCACTAAAACAAGATTCAAAATGTAAATCTCCCAGACTGATTGGTGACTAGATTAAGATTGTTGGTACCGCTAATGTAAAAGACAAGTCACTGTCTAAACTCAGATCAGATATCAATAAATGATTATATTGCAAGGCGAGGTTGTCACTAACTATCTCTGTAAGGCCAGCATTGACTGTGTTAGTGAGCTTAATAGCTCTCATCCACATTTATCGTGGCCTTATTATTCAGTGGGCGAAGGAAAGAAAATCCGATTTATTTATTACATTATGGACTCATTCATTTTTCCCAATAAAAGAAGCTCACTTGATTTCTTTTGTCTGTCTGATTTTATTTTCACCCCTCAAATTTCACCTTCAATTAATAGTCTTTCCTTATTGACTTGAGCATTTGAAATAGACATGCAGACTTCATAGTGTTTGGTTGTCGGAGGAGGGCAATGTACCTGAGGATGTATGACTCCACCAAGTGCAGAGGTGAATATGTGTAGTTCAGAATTCCTCAATGTCATGTTCATAATTACCCTCCATAGCAGGACTTCTCTGTAATACCAGTCCCTGTCACCAAGGGTATAAAGGTGCGCATAGAATCGACCGCAAGTCATCAATATTCATAAAAATCTGTCTATCCACTGATTGGTGAAAGATTAGGAATAGATTTGTTTTGTACTAGCAGGTGTACTCATTGATCAGTTTATGTGTCAGAAACCTGGTTACAGTATATAACCTGATGCTGGTCAATTCAGATTTGATGATATTTTTGTGGGCAAGGCAAGTTTTTATATCTTGGGGAATTACAAATTTATAATGGTATCAAATATAGGATAATGACTGCAGAGGGAGCAATTGAAAACAACCGATGTCATGAAATGGAGAGTAGCACAGGATCTGCTGAGAATAATTTGCAGAGACGAAATGTGGCATGTGACTTGACCTATAAATTTGAAAAAAATGCTACCCTATCAACCTTTAACCTCGACTGCTTGGCAATGAGTACCGAAAGGTATATTGAGGTCATATTTCTGAATCTACTGGAAGGTGATTGAGTATGGGAGATGGAGGGGCACATGATACACGCGGCACTATTTAATGACTTTGAGTAATGCACCTGACTCTATCAATTTTCAAAAATAATATCTGGATATATCACATAACATAATTGTGTGAAATGCGAATTGGCTGTTTATCATTTTATTTTGTTATGACATTTGTTATTATGAGAATAAAAGGCTTTTCAGTTTGTCACAAGTAAGCGATGTTAAGAAATGTCCTATAAATGTGAATAAGTGTGATAAACGTTAAGTATTTGGGGGTAAAATAGAATTAGGTAATATAACTTTTTAAAAAGATAGCGTTTTAAAGATGGGGTGTAGATAATTCTTTTTAGGAAACTTTCCGAATAAGAATTTTAATAAATCTCATGGGGTGAAATGATTTCAGTGATATATCTCTATAACTCAATTAACTGGAAGTCTTCTATATGAATGAATCTTGATCACACTTTTATGTTTATATACTAGTTTTAGTTTTGTCAACAAAAAGACTTTCTTTATCACCTTTTTTAGTCTAGCAGAGACATCTAAGAAACAAGTACAATAACAAATGTCATGGACGATCGCGAGTCATTACCTTTGCCAATAGTTTATTTTCAAGTCTTGGCTCGTTAGAGGAATCCACCCTATTGTCTTTTGTAAAAAATGACAGTTGATTTGAGATTGCACATGAGACTTTCTGAACACATATGTTAATATTGTTCACAGAGGATCAAACAGCTCTTTGTAGCATGGCTGGGTGTCGTGCTTTGACTTCAGGAAATATTCCTAAGTTCAGAATCGGTTGCAAGAGTTGGTACGAAATAGTTTATTCACAATAAAGAACACCATAAAATATATGGTTCAGGTTTTTGTTCTGTGCCTTGAAGAATAAATCATTTATAAAAAGATCTACTCTCCTCGGCAGATTGGTGTCATTGTTATGATTAGAAAGTGAGCCCAACAGCAAATGAGTATAGATGTCAGTGATATGCACACCAAAGTAGTGAGATAAAAATAGTCATGGGATGGACCATTAATCGTCAAGGGTGTAAGAAAAATAAAGTCAGATTTGAGATACTTTGGCAATGCCACTCCCAATATTTACTTTTTACAACCAAAAAGTCTTTTCATTATCTGTTCACCCACTTAAATATTGAATCCAGATGACTTGATATGAAACCGACATGCACTCCTTTAGGGTGGTGGGAGCGAGTTTTGGATTCAAAGAAGGAGATAGTGTACGGACAATGCACCAGCTGCGAAACTTTCTGTTGATTGTAAAAATGACCTGCTGAATAAATAGCCGCAATGTCATGCCTCACCGGCCCGGCCCCATCAACACAGTTGGTACAGTGTTGGACATGTGCTTTTCTTGGATATATAAGGAGGACGGGAGGACGAGAGGTCGCGGGTTCGATTCCCACTGCCGACAGTGTTACTTTCACGTTGGATAAAAGGCTCGAAAGTCGACCTGATGTGGCCATAGTTGCTGACAGGGCCTTAAAAGTACCATTTCACAATTCCACAAAGGCCGGGAAAGCATTCACACCTATTATGAAAATCATTTGTGATTATTGTAGCCCAGCTGTAAAAGCACCGGTGGCCGTTTATGTCCTCACGACAGTCCGATTTTGGGGCCTGCAAGTCAATCGTGAAAAGATTTCAAAATTTGACATACAAACGTTAAAAAAATAAACATTCACAATATTTATTCATTTTGGTCTTACTTTTATATCACATGTTGCCTAAATATGAAGTTTTAATTTATATCATTGGTTGTTCAAATACCAGATGAGTAATGTAGTATGTAACCATTCATTTTAAAGTCAAGATAATATTATTTCAGTTGTGACATTTCATAAATGCATCATCTATATTTGTAATTTTTATTTCTAGTGCAGCTTTTTTGCATAAACGATTTATTTAATGTTTATAAAAGAACCATTGTAAAATCGCATGTACATATATCACTGAAATTGTATTTCTAAAGACATTCCAAGCTTTAAACTATTGCTTCTCAAAAGAGAATTAAGATATTTTAATGTTTAGGATAATGCACCTACCAAATGACAACAATACCTTTTTGTCTGGTATATAAGATATAAAAATGATTCTATATAGATAACAGCATATTTCAGTTAACAGGTGCACTATCTAGTTATTTTATGACTGACTCTGTGTTCAAGATATGTAGTCTACTCATATTTGAGACTAAAGTAACAGATTAACACTATATTACATTTAATAAATATCAACCTCACCGTAAAAAGAATGGTGAAGATTCTAAGAAAAATGACAAAAACTGAAAATTACTGTTCTCTTGCTGGCCCTTTCTGAGAAAGTTGCCCTCTTCCTCTGAGAGTTACCATCTCTCACTTCAATATTTGAGACAAAGATTTCACAAAATTTGCCAGCTAAAGAGAAAACCAATTGATACATATCAGACCTACCAGTGTAGACGACTGATACCTACATGTATGGGCTGATCAATAGGTATATTATTTGTGTAATTGGACCCATAAGGGGATCTGAGAGAAAACTATAATGACTGCCGCTCAAGGACGGCAGCTCACTTTTACCATACTCTACCGTACTCGGTGGTGGAGGGGATAATGGATATCATGCTGACCTAAAGGATATCATGCTGACCTAATGGATATCATGCTGACCTAAAGGATATCATGCTGACCTAAAGGATATCATGCTGACCTAAAGGATATCATGCTGACCTAAAGGATATCATGCTGACCTAAAGGATATCATGCTGACCTAAAGGATATCATGCTGACCTAAAGGATATCATGCTGACCTAAAGGATATCATGCTGACCTAAAGGATATCATGCTGACCTTATGGATATTATGCTGACCTAATGGATATCACGCTGACCTAATGGATATCATGCTGACTTAATAGATATCCTGATAACCTAATCGATATCTGCCTCACGTAACTGAATATGTACTTTGCTCGCAACGTCAAGGTTTCCAATTTCTTTCTACTCCAATTATTGACGAAATTGTGGTCCTTTGTACGTGTAATAAAAAGATTTTTCAATATTCTATGCAATACATTGCCAACTTACAATGATGCAACCTCACGCAACCGTGTTTACCTTGCTCCTATACATGACTTATTTAATTGTATAATTGAAGTAAATGATTTGGCTAGTGCCTTTTTGTGACAATTGTCACTAGATATCTAATTTCCTTGGATTAGCAAACGGAAATGGGTAGAAGGGAAATCTGCGATGCCAATCTCAAGTTTAATCTGTTATAATGCCTCCCATACTAAAGAAAGTGGAATGAATGCTCAATGACCGCGTGGGTGATGTATTGCCAAAACATATCAGTTACATCTGTTCTGTTTTCTTTGCTTAATAATGATACTCAGAAGCAATCTATAATATGTTTGCTTTGATCGGACAGAACGTGGTCAGACACAGGCCGACGCCTCTTTTTTAATTAAACTGATCTCACTGGCACTCTCGGTTGGCAAAGCAATGTTGCTAAAAGGGTCGTTGATTTGTTGCTAAAATGTTTATCACCACCTGTAACACTATGGAAGATTAAAGACAAAAATATTTTGATGAATATCTTCATTAGAACTTAACTGTTCATATTTCAGCCAGCCGACCTCAGATCCTGCAGACTGAGGTTTGTAAATTGTATTCTCCACAGTACACAAATAACTAGGACGGATGATGAGCCTGTTATGTTTTTCTCTTTCTGTAGGCCTCACTGTGGGATATAAGTTTTTTGTAGACAAGGTCTGGTTGTGTCATGCAATAGCTACTGTGTGTTTGATGAGCTGTTCCTGTTCTCTGTGGAATATGGCCGCCATTGCAATTAACAGGTGAGTATAAGTATATTAAAAGATAATCACGAGAAATGGTTTTGTAATATAATTATCTCATAATTGTAATCATATTAATCAGGGGTGTGAGAGCTCTGAACCAATCTGGTCAAATCGCATCATTCTGGATGTTCACAGTAGAGCTGGACGCTAAATCGCATCATTCTGGATGTTCACAGTAGAGCTGGACGCTAAATCGCATCATTCTGGATGTTCACAGTAGAGCTGGACGCTAAATCGCATCATTCTGGATGTTCACAGTAGAGCTGGACGCTAAATCGCATCATTCTGGATGTTCACAGTAGAGCTGGACGCTAAATCGCATCATTCTGGATGTTCACAGTAGAGCTGGACGCTAAATCGCATCATTCTGGATGTTCACAGTAGAGCTGGACGCTAAATCGCATCATTCTGGATGTTCACAGTAGAGCTGGACGCTAAATCGCGTCATTCTGGATGTTCACAGTAGAGCTGGACGCTAAATCGCATCATTCTGGATGTTCACAGTAGAGCTGGACGCTAAATCGCATCATTCTGGATGTTCACAGTAGAGCTGGACGCTAAATCGCGTCTTTCTGGACGGCGCTCCGTTTTTCAGACACCACTGTAAATTGCAGCCAATCTGCAGTTGTTCCAAACGTTGACTGAGACTGTAGCATCCAATTATTCAAGAAAATAAGACACTCATCAGTAAGAGATATAAGAATATGATGCTCTAGAACTACATTTTAACAAGATTTTTGCGTAATTTTAACACAGGAATGTGCCTCAGTTTAGGATTATATAACAAGGATTAATTCCTGACTTGTGGGCACAAATAGTACAGGAAAAAAGTTGTACATTTATCATATAAATTGCACTATCAGTAACAAGACACTGTTATACATTCAACTGTAATGAAATTTGTACAATTTTGTGATGATTTTGATGCCTTTTGTGAGACATAACAAAAAGTCTTTGTATACAGTTTCCTTTTGGAAAATGATATTATATTTTCTCATCATTTTGAAGTTGCCGTAAATGTAGAGTACAGTGACTGGCAATTGTCTGAAACTGGCAGTTGAAACTCAGACATTTTTAACAGTCAAACATAGCATACCTTTCTTTTGTGCATAAAGTTATTAATTTTCATATATTCTACATTTGCAAAAAAATATTCAAATTCTATGTTTATTTATGCAGTTGAGGTGTCCACCAGTCTGTGACACTGACAGGCAGGTTTGTGATCTGCAGGCCCCTCAGAAGTACATATCGCTCCAAAATTCTGTGTTATAATACCCACCACTAATCGCAATTGAGCTGAATGTTGGGTCTCACATGTTATCTTGTAATTCAACTGTCTTTCAAAATGTTAAAAGTGTTTATTTGTTTTCACGTGACACTGACAGCCAGGTCTGAGATCTGCAGGCCCCTCAGAAGTACATATCCTCCAAAATTCTGTGTTGTAATACCCACCACTAATTGCAATTGCGCTGAATGTTGTGTCTCACATGTTATCTTGTAATCTCACTGTCTTTCAAATTGTTAAAAGTGTTTATTTGTTACAAAGTATTAACCTAACGTTGTATATAAAAGTAGTGATTTTGCTCTGTCTGCCTGTGGTGGAGGTCGAGACACGTGTGACCTGAACCCTGGATCTACACCCTACAGTGTTGAAATTCAACACAGCTGTCAACACTGCTATAAATTTCTAACATGTGTACATCGGCTGGACTGGCTGACCGTGGGGGTTACTATCATAGAACTAAAAAAAAACAGTGTATCATTTTCTTATTGCATCACCCCACAGTCAGGGTATCATTTTTTTAACTTTGTATCATCCCTAAATCAGGATATCAAAATTTAAGTCAGTCATAAATCAGGTTCTGGGTTTTTCAATTCCATCCCAGCCTCCATGGGTTAAAATTATGAGAGTATCCCCCCTGGGTGATGTGTGGATTGGCTCTGGTCATCTCCGTTCAATTATAGTATACTAGGTCTCTCAGAAAAGAGCCTTTCTTATAACATAGACTTCGTTCTTGGCCTTAGGCCCCGTATACAAAAAGTCGTTATATAATAGTGGTAGCAACTATTGGTGTACCTGGGGTAACCCCATAGATCTATAGGGACACTTGCTGGCTGTGAGCCACGGTATTGTCTCTGACATTGTCTCATATATTGTCTATTGTATGCACATTCATTCTGTGTCCCACAATAGAACCGGGAAAAATGCTCAACTGTCAAAAAGAGTTCCTTTTTCATTAAAACTTTCAAGTCATGAAATGACATTTTATGGTATTCATTTTGTAATAAAAGTATTAATTTATTATTTGAAAATCACAATGGGATTTCTTTGATTATATTGAAGGCTTCATATCTTTTTAACTCATAAAAAGTAGAGTAGTAATGTGTCACTGCTCCAAAATTTATTTTGTCATGTCAAAATGTTAAAGGGAAAAGGTTCTGCATATTGTGGGACCATAATAAAGTGGATTTCCAAACAATCTTTGATCTTAACAATATTTACTGTGATCCTAGTGAAACAGATTTTCTATTTTTGACAGTTGAGCATTTTTTCTTTATTATCACATATATTTCTTATTGCTCTAAGAGCTGCATACAAAAAAATCAAGCTAACGTAATTTTGTAGTACAAAACATCCTATTGCAGTAAGTACATGCAACACTTTCGTAAGTACAGTGCATCATTTTCACCCAGCATAATTGGCGTAATTGGCCAAAATAGAACACATTCTCAAATGTATATACATATTCAATGGTGATAACAGAAATCAATGCAAAAGCAACACTGGCCATGAATAGGAATATATTGCTGTACAAAAAGGAGACATGAATGCAATAAAACAAGACATGCATGTCTTTTTTGAAGATGAAGTTAAGGATTCAAGTCTCCCAGTTGAAACTCTGAACAATAAGTTCACAGATAAGCTTATGGAGTCCATCAATAAACACATTCCTATTAAGAAAATAACTGTTAGATGGGATGTGTCATGGATGACAAAGGAAATCAAGAGACAAATAAGAAGAAAACAAAGACTATACAACAAGGCTGAAAAAACTAAAAAGGATTCTGACCATAGAAAATTCAGAAACCTTAGGAAACACATAAAACATAAGTTGAGAGAATCCCACAATGAATATGTCCTTGGGCTACTCGATTTCCTGACATTGAATTCAGTAGACCATCAATGGGAAAAAGGTTCTGGAACTATATTAGATCTAGGCGCAAATATACTGTTGGGGTACCAACACTAACAGAAAATGGCATTGAAGTGAAAGACAGAAAGTTCTTTCACGTCAGTACAAATCTGTTTTTTCTACTGAAAACATGGAAAATATTCCTGACAAAGGTAATCCGACTTCTCCACAAATAGAGCCTATTACCATCACAGTTGCTGGTGTGGAAAAATTGCTTTCTAACCTATGCAAAAAAGCCAATGGCCCGGATCAAATACCCACAAGAGTCTTGAAAGAGTGTTCACATGAAATAGTTCGAATCCTCCAAAAAGTATTCCAAGACTCACTCGACAAAGGAGAAGTCCCAAAAGCATGGCGCATAACAAGTATAGTTGCAGTCTTTAAAAAAGGAGATAAAAGTTGTGCCGCAAACTATAGGCCAGTTTCTTTGACATCTGTCCCCTGTAAGATTTTGGAGCATATAATTGTCAGACACATGATGAAGCCAAGCTCTTGATACAAGTAAATATACATTAAATGGTCACATCTTGCAACATGTTGAACATCATCCCTACCTGGGAGTTGAGCTCCAAACAAATATGAAATGGGATGAACATATCAACAACATTGTCTGCAAATTTCAATATGTGCCCAGAAAATATCAAAGAGGCTGCCTACAATACACTTGTGCGCCCTCACTTAGAATATGCATCAAGTGTGTGGAACCCTTACCTAAAAAAAGATATAGACCACATAGAATCAGTTCAAAGACGAGCTGCTAGATTTGTGTCTAGCAACTGGAAGAAAGAAACAGGCACTGTAACAAAAATCCTGGAAGACCTAAAATGGGATTCACTAGCAGGGAGAAGAAGGACACAGAGGCTGGTTTTATTATTCAAGGCTATACGTGGTGAAATAGCTTTGAAACCTCCAGAACATGTCAAAATGAAATCAGCTCCTACACAGAAAAACCATGGAAATTGCTATATCGAAATGGCGACAAGCTATGACCCTTATAAATACAGCTATTTTCCAAGGACAGTGACTGACTGGAATAATCTTCCCCCTCAATTAACTACATTGGAACCAGGTAGCACGGCATCCTTCAGGAACTCCCTAGCCAGAGTATAAAGGTTGGCAACAAGCAGCTGGTGTATACCAGCTGCACCGCTTAGTGCAACCTTGCACTCTCGGCGGGATGCCAATTGGTTTTGCCGAGTAAACTTATAGATGTAGGTTCAAGAATAATTTTAGCGTCTTCCTCTTATCATAGAATAAAATTAAATAGAGGAAAATTTGCAGAAAGATATCAGCTGTTAAATGAGGTAACCCTTTTGTGTTTACACTCTCATACATTTTGTATCACCTGATTTTATTCTATTGCAATTTATTCCATTTAACAAAACATTTTCCTGTACTATGAGAGTTTGTTCTCATTTTGTATGTACTATTATCATAATTAGAGCAACCTACGGGGGGGTTATTTTCTGAAATTAAATTCCATATGTATGTATCTTTAAAAGATTACATTGGATCAATTTAAAGTCTGTAGATTTTCATTTTTTGTATACCAACCATTTTTTATATAATTCAGCCTGTTAATTAATCTCAAAATTGACAAACTTTATTAATTTCAGTTTTTGTTCATTATCGAAGTTCTTTCCTGTGAAATGTTCTTTCATTAATTAACCACCAATAAGCCGTCATAATAACTATTAGCTCAGTATGTCATTTTCCCTGAAATTTCCCCTGAAAATTAGTCACGAATATATAAATTGCTCTAATATTTTAATTATGAACAGATTTTGATGACTGAGGAGATCTTATTTAAAAATGCAGAACATTGAATATTAAAATTTGTAGTAAAATCCATAGAAATACGAGTTTCATTTTTAAAATCATTTAAAGCTCATTACAAAGTCACTGGTAATATTTTATGAAAATAATAATAATAATAATAATAATAATAATAATTTATATTACTATCAATAATAAAAGCAATAATTTATACAGCGCTGATACCAGACAAGTCTGTTCATATCGCTGTGTTCAGGATGTGTTTCTTGAAGAGATACGTTTGTGGGCTATTTAGGACTTGTAACTCAGTCTCCTCTTTTTAGAGTAGACTGAGTTACAAGTCCTAAATAGCCCACAAAGGTTCACATTCATTCATGAATCATTTATTGATGTTTCCCACACAGCAAAGATATCATTGACCTCTGTCTTTCATTTCTTCTGAAATGTACCAAGTGTGCATCAGCGAGAATGAGTGACATAGCGCATGTAACAGGTTTATAGCAGTGGGAGGAGCGGACGTCCAGAAAGCACCCTGCAGAGCTCTTTCAGTGACATTTAATATTGGCCGATTTCTACTTCCATTCACCAAATCAACCACACAGAATGCCATTTCTTTTTAAATTATCCAAAAAAAAAAAAAGTATTTAAAGGAAATGGGCATGAAATTATCCAAATAGTAAAAGGGGTCATAGGCCATTTTAATGATTGGCCACTTTTAGTGATGTGTTTCATAGACATATTCATAAAAGGATTTCACTAACTTCCTCATATTGTTCAGAAAAATCAAATACATGAATGTTTTTAGAAATACATCAGCTACTAAATGTTTAATTTATCTAATACCTAAAAAATAAATGTGAGGTCAAATTAAAGTCTGTCAATTTGTTACTTTTGTAACCCTACCGATTTAAGCTATTTTTAATCATTTTAGCTTCATAATAAATCTTGAAATTAACAGACTTTTTTTTCAATTTCTTTTTAGTATTAAAGTGTTTTTCTGTTGCAGTCTTCTATATATTTTCATAAACTAACCCCAATAAGCTGGCATTTTTACATTATTTAAAAAAAACTTAGTATTATAGTATTTTCCTCTGTTTTCCCTTATAGATTGACCACAAAACTATTAATTGCTCTCAAACTGTTAATTTTGAACAGATTTTGATGAATAAGGACTCTACGAGCTCGTATTTGAAAGATGTAGATGATGGGATAATAAAACACGTAGATAATTTAGTGGAAATAGGCTTAGTAGTAAAAAAGGTATATCCCTATGTCTGCCATTTCTAGTGATGTTCACAGGCACTTCACATCTTCGTAGCATTGATAGTGTGGCATTTCTTTGTTTGCAAGGTACATTTGTCTGTGTCATAACAGTATTTATCACAAGATCTACACTTGGAGGAAGACAGTAGGAATGGCTGCAAGTCTGTGGGTGATATGCGGTCTCCTTGAAATGCCCAACTACTTTGACTGGGGAGGTCACTCATTTGATCCTAAGACGATGGCGTGCAGCTATGACCGTACCGCGAAGTACTCTTACACTCTTTTCTTCGTCATGGCGGTGATTGGTCCACCGCTTGTCGTGGTTCTGGCCTGTTATATACATATTGTAATACATGTGAGGAAAAGTAGACAAAACGTCATGAAGCACGGAGCTGTTTCGTCTAAGGTCAGCATATACTATACTCAGCTATATAAATCTGTATTAAATATTCATAAAGACAAGGGTAAATAACAATGTTCTGGTGGCCACTCAGTTCAGTGTCGAAGAAGATAAAATTAAAAATAAAAAAATCTAGAAAATCCATCCTGTACAGATGGGTGAGCTGGAACAAATACTCATTCCAGCTCTGAGTATTGCTTTGGTTACTTATTCATAACTTGAATTCATTATGTCCAGATTTTAACTTGAAGATTAATCTTGAATTATAATAACTTGAAAATCATTGAAATTTTCAGTCTTACTATCTTTAAAGATATGATGCATACTGTATAAATGAGATAACTTTAATTTGCACAGACTGGAAAAGTAGAATCATGGTCTGATAGTGAAATGAGGCTGGCTAAAACACTCTTCCTGGTGTATGTGGTATTCTTGATATGCTGGGCTCCATATGCATTTGTGGTTCTCATTGACACCAAAGATACATGGCCGAAGGTAAACATTTTTATCTTTATAACTAATGTAAAATATCAATAATACAACTGTTTTTCTTCATAAATAATCACGATTATGATATTATGTATTAATTGGATTTATCTCATATTGGTTACACAAAGAGTGTTCTGCACCTATGAGATATTTTTTGCAGATCGCCTCTCTGCTGAACTACTAACACAGATCACCCCTCTGCCAAACTACTTTCCTTTCATCTTTTTTGAAGATTCTTTTCATATTTACATAATATAATTTTTAAATGAGTAAAATGTTTGTTTAAATATATTTGTCTACAAATGTCATAAAATTGATCAATTATAAAATAAACATAATCAGCTGCAGTCTAAAGCCTGTTCTTCAACAAATCATGTGTTAATTTCTCTGAAATTAACATGATGACTGTCTGGGTTTGTTTTCACCTGGAGCAGACGACATTTTAGACTTGGGTCATGAGGACCTTGAAACACAGACAGGCGGGACCCTTGGTGGCAGAGATTGCAACCTTTTGTGGGAATCTCGAAACTGATGACTGTTCACCCAGTTGAGACAGAATTACACCCATTTCATACAGTGCTTTATAGGTGTCCTTGTTTCACTGCATGTATTGATATAAAGCTGATTACATTATGTAAATGAGCTGAGAACATAATTGAGCCACACACAACATAGTTCTGCACTTGTTACCATGTTTTCACTGCTTTACTTTGAGGATAAAGTTGATTGCAAACCCCATCTGCAGTGGATAAGTGCTATCTCTAATAAAACAAATCTTAAATGAATCTACTTTGCATTAAGGAAGTTCTTGCTGAAATAAGAAAGTTGCAATTTTTTCTTGAAGCAAGGACAGTGCCAGTGGGCAAACTCCAAACGCATAATCATATCACTGAAAAACGCACAGTTGCAATGGTTGCAGTCAAAGTTCGAATAGATATTACTCTAAACCTGAATAGGCAAAATGAGATGACACCTAAAATCTCACTTATTTCAGAAGTATGACATGCTATAGCTCCATCAGCAAGTATACAAGATCCGAATTCTCAAACTCTCTGATCATCACGATCTGATTGATCCAACATAGCGTCAATGGCAGAATACATAATAACTGACAAGAATATTCTAGTTTTACTGCTGCCAAGTCCGATATATTCTTTGGAAATAACAGATTTGTGTTCTGGTGATGGTCACGCAAAATGGTTTGTGACTGGGTACCTAAACGCGATACCGTGTACTAAACATGCTGAACAATTGCCACAAATAGATTTACCGTGTAACAAGTATGTATTCCCCTCATTGCTGACAAATTAAAACAGAAAATAATGTTTGTAGGTGGTGTATGTGGTGGCAATACAACTGGCCCATACTAACAGCTCAATAAACAGCATAATCTATGCGGCCAGCAACCAGGACTTCAGGAGAGGGTATCTTATGGTTCTGTCCAAGCTATGCGGATGTTGCCTTAACGAGGCCGAAAACCCATCAATGGTTAATAACAGTACGGGCAGTGCAGTTTCGCAAGCCAGTAATATGACCACTGCGAGTGCAAAACCCCCTAAAAAGGAATCAAATCTGCCACCCAATAATGATAACCGGTTTTGATTTTTTTATATGGAATCATGTTTACAGAAGAGATGCATTTAATCAATAACAACATTAAATACTTAACTACTTGTGGGGCAATAAAATTGTGTTACCAAATATGCTAAATAACAAACTGTGTCATTCTATTTTGTATCGTTTTTGTTCGTTATATCTCATCTGCATAATACTTTTATTTTAGATTTCTGATCAGGAAGGGGTCTATATTCCATTATCATTTTACTTTTAATCGATACAATAAGTGTAATTTATTTAACATTTGTATATCTTTTAAATTGAAGTTTGTAATAAAATAGCCAGGTCCTAATAAAAGCGAACAGAAGAGTAATAATAATGATGATGATGATAATGATGATGATAATGGTGATGATGATAATGACGATGATAATAATAATAATAATTTAATAATAATAATAATGATAATAATGTTGATGATAATAATCATGATGATAAAGATGATGATGATGATGATAATAAGTCTGGTATTTCAAGCAGAGTAGAGGACGGAGCTTAAAAAAGGGTAACAGTAGTATTCCACTTCAGTGACATAATTTATGAAGCCACACATTCCTGTATGTCACTAAGATACCATTTTCCTGGCTGACGTCACTATGATGACACTTTCCTGTATGACATCACCATGTTTATCTTGCTCACCACGTCAATACAGTTTCAGAGCCAGGAAAATCACTTTTCTATTCCAATTATTGACGAAGGTATAGTTTTTTGTTTATGTAATATTCTTTATGTTTATGAGCATCTCGTAGCCTCATGCAACTCTGTTAACCTTGCGTCAATATGGTTTCAGAACAAGTTAAATATCTTTCTACTCCAATTTTTAACGAAGGTGTAGTTTTTTTGTAAATGTAATGAAACTGTGGTTTATAATAATTTGCACCTCTGCCATTTCATATTATGTCGGCTCACTTATAATGATGATGATGATGATGATGATGATGATGATGATGATGATGATGATAATAGTAATAATAATAATAATAATAATAATAATAATAATAATAATAATAATAATAATAATAATAATAATAATAATAATAATAATAATAATAATAATGGGTTACACACAGACTATGATCTGCCTTAATATTTGTGTTTTCCTGGTGTAAGGGATGGACCAATATTCATTCAGGGGGGAGGAAGGTAAAAATATATCAGTGAGACCACTTGATGGGGAAAAGATATTGAGAATGCCAATCTTGTGAAAGAAATGAGGCGCACATCTGTAGAAAAAAAATGTTCAAATTTTTGGGAAAAATGAAGTTTAAACCTTGTAGAAGTCAATTTTAGAGTGGAAAAGAAAACAAACAAAATTGTTGCCTCGCTTTGTTCTGCACTACAATAGGCACAGTCAACCCAAAACGTGTTTGAGGGAATCAGTGTTGATGGATCACCAAAAAAAATAATTTACAACATACCTTTTAGGGCAATATATAACCTGAGATCAATAATCAGTTATATTGCTGTCAGATGCAATCTATTGCAAATATATCTATCTTTTATATTCACAAGACGTTCAGCTTAGTTACTTAACATTTATTAATGGGCAAAACTTTCTTTGAGTGGATTTCTTAACTTAACATTGAGTATGATATCGTATCGCATATTCAACAATTATATTATTATTTTGGGGGGTTTTGAAGCAGGTTTTAAACAAAAATAAATTTCAGATATAGTACTGTGTCAGCACAGATCAGAATCTCAGGTTTGCCATTGTTTATCTTCATCTTATTAGTCATCAGAAAGGAACTGACCACATCTAAACATTTTCCATGTCTAGATGTGTCTCCATGATGTCTACTCATATGAGTGCTATGAGCGCTATGAACAGACTTGTCTGGTATCAGTTGGTTGGTTGGGGCATAACGTCACATTAGCGACAGCTATGGTCATATGGTGACAAAACAAAAGAAAAACCTGAACTGAACTATTGGAACTGAAGAAGGACAACGTCCAAGGCTGGGAGTCCATTTGCATATGGGGAGACATCGTCACAAAATGAACTGGAAGTCTCACCATGCAAATGGGGTATTTCAGTTGCTCTGGGACAGAAACAGATACAACCCCCTATTAGTTAGCCTCTTACAACATGCAGGGGATCCAGTGGGCCTATTCTACTGCCCCAAACCCACAGGGGCAGTCTGGTATCAGCGCTATACAAATTTTATTATTATTATTATTATTATTATTATTATTATTATTATTATTATTATTATTTTTATTATTATTATTAGGGCCACCAATTTTTTCCAAGGATGCACACAATTATATGTTAGTTAATGGATGTATGATTTATTAGAAAATGATACAATGCTGTATTTACATTAAATCATAGTTAATACAACTATTTCAAGTATTCATTAATTGACCACATATTGCCTGGACACCGCACAATTTTCCAGACATCAAACAGTCTACAGTTTGTCAAAAAAAAATCCATCGCTTAAACACCTTATGGGAAATTGGAACAAATGTTTGAAATTGAAATATGTGTGACTGGGGTAGAAGACCTGATATTTGCATAGGTGCCACACCTAAGTTTTTACCCAGTATTGTAGACAAGGAGTGGAAGAGTAGACAGCTTAATTTATCACACCATTACTTAGAACAATAGGCGACACATTGTTTTCGTTGACTAAAAAGCTTGCTTTTCAGAAGAGGAAAGTCAGTGGGTGGGACTTACATAATTAACTTAAATTTTCCAGGATTGGGAGGAGTACAACTTTGAACATTAGTGATGGCAGCAGTCAACCTCAGAGAATTCATAGTGTATTTTGTGCTAAAAAATGCTTTATACAAATTTATCTCCCACTCCAGCTGCAGACACTTTTGCCCGTTACTTGACAGAGTGTAGAGAAATAATGAAATGTCAAATTTATAGGCCACTTTTTGAAAGAATATGTCACATATTTCATCAGGTTGTCCTGCTTAGTCAGTGGCTATTCTAAGCATTCATGATTTAAAAGGGTTCAATAGGCAGTGCCTTTAAGATATAGTAAAAAAACATATAGTAAAATGTCAGATTTTGGTTAAAATTTGTGATGTTAAAAACCAAGTCAAGGTCACAGTTGAAGTCATTCTATTTTAGGCCTTCATGGGATGCATGTATGGTAAACATGTGAACCCTGTATCTTAGCAGACAAGATATAGCAAAATGTGTTAGTTTTTTAAATCTGTGACCTTGAAAAACAAGTCAAGGTGAAGATTGAGTACATCATTTTCAGGCCTTAATGAGATGCACAGGTTTTTAATATTTGGAACTTAAACAGTTGGTAAGATAGCAAAATGTCAAAATATTTGGTGCCCACACACACATGGACAAAGCCCGGTACTTTTGGTCCTACACTTTTCAGGCATTGGATGCTTAAAATTATCTGATTCAATAAATAGTTGTGATTATTAAAGAATTATATATTTTTTTCTGCTTGGTTACCATAAAGGTTTGCCTTAAAACTGTCCAATTCAAACATTTTTCATGGTTAAGATATGTGATGATCCAAAGGTTGTGGGTTCTACCCAGCCATGGTGCAATTGAACTCATGATGGGTTAACCTTTTGTCCTTATAAATATGTGACTGGGTGGGTTGTTAAGGACCTGCGACACGACAATTCAGTGAGGCAGCTCTATATCTACTACAAGTAGGTCTCATCATAAAAAGACTGAAATTATGTTGAATGAGATGTAAGCCCCAAACAAACATACACACAAACAGATTGTATGTTGCCCCAAAAGTTATGTTTGTATGTTGCATTTGTTGCTAATGCCTCAAAGCTGGCTCCCTCAAATATGTTTTGGAGATTGTAGTGCTAAATATTTTTTGCTTTCCTTTTCCCCATCTACAATTGACTTCTACAGGTTGAAACTCTATTTTTCCCCCAAAACTTGAAAAGGTTGGCATGCTCAACATTTTCTTTCCTCATCAAGTGGTCTCACCGATATTTTAAAAAAACTTCTCCTGAATGAATAATGGTCCGCCCCTTACCAAAAAACTAAGTTGTTACAGGACGCCATTTTCTGTAGTACTGCAGCCACCTATTGGCCAATTTAATCACAGGTGTTCTTCTACATGCTCACCACATTGTAACTTGTTACAAAAACGTAAGACGTGCTGACAACTTTGTCAGCACATATTACAACGTTGCTACAAGGTCTGACCGTTGCTATCAGCACATAGACCACAACATTGAAAAAACATAGAAAGACAACTAAACCCGGTGGCTCCTTTGATACCTTTACATTTAGCACTAGTATCAGGAATAATCATATAATCACAAGAGGAAGTCCAGAGATCCAGTTAAGGTTCTGTGTTAGGTAACATATTACTGTCAATTTTTAAAGGATCCACCCAATTAATGATAACGTATAAGACATCATACGTTTCAGTCATTCTCATCTTTTATATACTTATATATGTAATATAAATTTCATGTATCATTGTTTGTATGCCTTTCACCAAATACCATCCCCTTGCCAAAACATTTGCCTATTCATCATTGAATAAAAAGCTTAATAGTTACTGAACATGAAAGCCATGATTGAAAAAAGAGAAGTCTTCATCAATTATAACGGCCAAATTGAGTGACATTTGGACAATGAATGTATTGGCATTATATTTCCAATGAAAAAGATTCAGGTTGCAAAGGCCCCCTGAAAAGGGCCAAGACAAATAATATGCAATATGAATGCGTTAGCTCCTTTTGTTTAAGACATCCCGGAAACAAGCAATTATCCTGATCAGATGCAAACCAGCTTTCCAGAAAGGTTTATGTTAAATACTTAAGTTTTAGTAATGGTAATTATTGAAGATTGTGATGTCTGTGTATTGATGGTTACCTATTGTGGTATATTTTAAAGTATTTTTCACTTTACCTAAAAAAAGGTGCGAATAAACTTCTCAACTGTTTAAAATGTTTTCCTCATTATTTATACTTTCCAGGTAACATATCACACAAAAACATTCTGCAAACATGTGTTACCAAAATAAAGATTTCCAACGAAATTTGGACAAGCAATTACAAAAATATGTAGTGATCTCAGTGAAAAAACTATAGATCAAATAAAAAATAGAAATGAAATCAAAGATGTGATAAAACTAAAAATGTGACGTAAATAAAGCCTTTGGTAATGACCTGGTTTTCGAGGTCAAAGAAACGATTAAGATTGAATCAGTTATGAGATTGGCTGCATTATAGTCAAATCAGTTTGCATAGATACCGGCCTGTATTCTGCAATCAACAAAGATCATAATTTTCCATCAAGTGCATGTGATAAGCCACAAATTGAAGCACAAAACTTGACTGTTACCTTCCCTGATGAACCTTTTTTGTGCTGTGAGGGTACACACTTGAGGGAGGGGGCTGCAAGTCAGTCAAGCATAAAACAGACATCAGCCAATCTTTGCTGACTTTCCATGGTGAATATATTTTACACCTAGAGATTTCACATCAGTATGCCAGCATGTATAAATCACACGTGAATGGATGTGGACCTGTGCAGACTAGATTTACGTGCACTGAGCACATGGCACTGAGATCCGTGATATGATATGTGGATCCGTGTAGACTATATTTTTTTAAATAAAATATTGACAGTAAACTTGAAGTGACCTTGAAAATGAAACTTTTTCTGCGGGTCAAAATATATCGAAAAACCCAGAACCTGATTCAGGGAAATATTCCATTGGCACCTGATTTAGGACTAACTTAAACGTTGATATCCTCATTTAGGGATGATGCAAAGGTAAAATGATACCCTGACTTTGGGGTGATTTATTAAGAAAATGATACCCTGTTTTTGGAGTTGTACATTCAATACCCATAAAACATAACAAAGTCATGTATGCGTTTTCTGGATTAGGATGAAGGTGACATTACATGCTCTGAATTAGGAGATTTGGAAAAGGGGATTGTGATCCCTGTTTTAGGCAGAATTTCTAAAAGCAGTATCCAGCTTTAGGGAAAATGATAACATATCTTAACCTGTCTAAGGGTAAATATCAACCAAAAAGAGAATGAAAGTAACCCCCCCAGGATACAATCATTTCATGTACATAACATATAACTGTAATTTAACTGTAATATAACAGAAGTAACCCCTGTATACAAGCTGTTCTGATCATAAGAGTACGTGTATCATATTGCAACAGGAAGTCTTTTCCTACCCTTTTCATGTTGAAATTCTCCTATTTCAATGATGATATCAGCTTCGAGTATTTTATTTTTATCGTGCACAACACATGACTAAAACACCCATATGCCAATAACAAAGTACACATTTGTCAATATCCACAAAGATACAGATATGGTGTTTCTTCGTGTATTATTCTACACAGGGCATCATCTTTAGAAAGCTTCTATCTGTTCTGTTGTCATGGTTTGACGTAGTCATGGCATCCACTCCCTAAATAGCTAGCCCTCTCCTAAGGATATTTTCTGCTATATTTTATTTGCATTTTAAACATTTTTGAGCAGCTTAGGGGCAGTGTTTAGGTCATGGAGTACTTCAGTAAAAAAAATCTGGTTTTTAAATTCTCCTGCCTTCTTCATGGAAATTCACTTTCTTACCTATTTTTGAATATAACTGCTTGTTCAGTTCAACTTTTAAAGTTGTACATTTCTGTACAAAAATTTTAATTTGATCACAAGAAATCTCCGAAATGTTTGTAATAGTAAAAATGCCAAGAAACATCACCCGATAAAAACAATCTTAAGACAGTGAAAAATCATAGTGATGATGAACAATCCATGTTGCCAGGAGGCACCAACACTTTCTGAGGATGATAGTGAGGATGTCACCTGTGACGAATGTTATGAATGGCACCGCAGCGGATGTGTGAATTTTGACATCAACCAAAGGAAAGTCATTTTTTTGTAAAATCTGTCAATAAATCATGTCATCGCAGTGGTTGTTGATCAACTAAACATTTCTTTTTTTTGTTCAAAGTTGACAGCCAGACAGAATGACAGAAAATTCCTCTACCCTCCCCTTCATTGCACTCCATGACAACATTGAAGGTTATACACATCTCACTGAGAAATATTGCGTAGCTGTGACACACTTGTTTAGCTCTCTCACTTGCATCTCTGGCTCTGAATACATAGTAAAGTTTATTCAGTTCTTTTTGCCTGTATCACAGTGTAGCGTCAAATATAACTGGGTATTATCTACTGCATTGAACGTCATGCACATCTCATGAATACCATGTAGCTGTCTCTTACCCGGGGGGGAGGGGGGGGGTATTCTCATGATTTTAACCCGCGGAGGCTGGGATGGAACTGAAAACCCCAGAGCCTGAATTAGGGAAATATTCTATCATTATTGGTACCCCGATTTAGGACTAGCTGAAATTTGGTACCCTGATTTAGGACTAGCTGAATTTTGTATACCCTCATTTAGGGATGATGCAGAAGGAGATTTGGAAAAGGGGATTGTGATCCCTGTTTTAGGGAGAAATTTGAAAAACAGTACCCTGTTTTAGGGAAAATGATAAAATATCTTAACCCAGATGGCACTGAAAACCCCAGAGCCTGATTTAGGGACATATTCTATCATTAATGGTACCCTGATTTGGGACTAGCTGAATTTTGATGCAGAAGGGGGAGATTTGGAAAGGGGGATTGTGATCCCTGTTTTAGGGAGAAATTTGAAAAACAGTACCCTGTTTTAGGGAAAATGATAAAATATCTTAACCCAGATGGCACTGAAAACCCCAGAGCCTGATTTAGGGACATATTCTATCATTAATGGTACCCTGATTTGGGACTAGCTGAATTTTGATGCAGAAGGGGGAGATTTGGAAAGGGGGATTGTGATCCCTGTTTTAGGGAGAAATTTGAAAAATATTACCCTGTTTTAGGGGAAATGATGAAATATCTTAACCTGTTTTAGGGAAAATATCAGCGAAAAGGACACTATTTAGCCCAGCTTCCCCGGTAACGCTGACTATGAGTACCCCCCCCCCCCCCCCCGGGTCAGCTGTCTCACACAAGTGCAGCTGCACTTAACTCTTGTTTCACCCATATGGCCCCTTTGTACAAATCCTAGCGGGGCCTCAACTGCTTCAATAATTAGGTCAAATTTCTGATGGTTCAAAACAAAGGCCTAATAAATGAATATTGTAGGTAATATTTCATATTTCATATCATCACAATTTCATATCATCACAAATAATTGAGAACTACTCCTTTAATAATATGCATATTACACAACCAATCACATAAACTTGCAAAATAAAACTATAAAAAACCAATTCATTTATGTCAAGATTTAAGCCCTGGACATGTAAAAGCAGACTGTTTTGGTGTCAACAAATTCCACCAGAGGGCAAGGTGGTGAACCAACAGCGAGATCGCACACTCTTATCAATGATGTATTTTATCGCAGCTAATGCCACACACAGCCTTATACCAGGTTTCACCAGGGTCAAATATGGTGATGAATCCTGGAATTATTCACTTTTAATGAAAATGAAGGAAAACAGGCATTACGATACATAATGTGGTCATATTCCATGTTTAATCCCTAACGGACAGGAAGGACAGCAACGTTCACCACCGTTAACGGACTGGAGGGACGCTGACATCCCCATTGTTCTGGCTCAATGATGTCATTTTGTAACATTCCCTTGGGCTGCAACTTTGTTTCAACATAAACATGATAATGATGTCAGACTGAGTGGATCATGAACTTTTGACCCCAGTATTTCATGGAGCATATTGAAGAGAAAAAGAATTGGTTAGTCCAGCCAATCAACATAATTTAGCTAGCCTAGCCCATTAGGGGTTAATAAGAGCTTGACACATCATTTTCATTGGCCTCAGAGAATGGCATCAACAATTTTGGAAACCAACATTTTTGTTCAAAATTTGAATTTGAAGTAAGTTTGAGAACAATTATAGATACTATTGAATATCTATTAACATTAAAAAATATCCTGGCAAATCCTGGGATTCGCCGGTGAAATCTGGATTTCCAGCTTTCACCAGATTCCAGGTTTCAGTGCAACATATAAGAGCAGATGCTGATCATTAAAGGCTTACTGAAAGTTATGAGATGCTCATTTATTGTAGTGAGTTTTGACTTCAATATTTGCTTTTGTTGCAGAGATATTTGAAAAAAAACGAGTTATTTCTTGGTGGAAACAGGTCACTGACCAGTACGTACTGTTGCTCAACTTTGCATGTCAAGTATTGACATGATAGCGGCATATACAGCATGTACAGAGCCGCTCACATCTTCTCACGCACATGTTCATGGGAAAAGTCATGTTTCTGTTGAATCAAATGGAGCAAAAGAGGAATGAGTATTACAGCTGTATGTGCATGTGAGAATAATTTTGTTCACATGCAATAGGCAGGACCATAGGGAATCTGAAAAGCTAAGATAATGTCGAAATTGTGTGATCAATGCAATGTCAATTCTCCCTTCACTCATATACAACTAAAGGGATGAAAGCTTAAATCACAACCTTGGATGAGATCATTTTTATTCCATGTATAAGGTTATCAATTTTGCTTTATTGACCTTGAGGTATGGATATTTCTGATCTATGCCATCTAATCTTTAAATTCAGTGTTTCAACACATAACCTAGCCTTACCTTCATCAATATTTCTGCCCAAATCTGAGATCACTTGTACAAAAATCAGAAAAGCCTGTGATCCAATGGAGGGAATGGTGGAAATCAATAATGTCCCATAGAATATTATAATCATGTGCTCGGTGGGTTGTGACAATGCCTTGTACATCTTTGTAAATACTATGAGCAATTAAACAACAGGGGGCACAAAAATTGTCGATTTCCTAGAGAATAACATTATTCAGAGGGTGTTCCACCACCCAATCACCGGTTTTGTCTTATTTCTCTTGGAACACAATGATTTTCAACTGCATCAAAGAAATATTTGTAAAGGTCATAAGGTAAAGCTTTCAAATCTTAAAAATGCTTTGCTATCTCTGCATTGAATGGATAATATCTTTTAATATTTAGGATGTACATGTACATAAGTATTTTTAATCTATTTTGAAACACCAGGTTGACAAAAATGTGATGCAAGAGCTTTCATGCCCTTAGTTTTATATATATATATATAGAACCACATTGTGCGATGTTCCTTCTAAAAAAATCTTAATGTTGTTACTAATTTCTAAATAACATAAGCAACAATGACAAACATGTGAAAATATTGTATTCTAGGCCAAAAGATCCATCGATTATGACTAAAACATCCCTATAACATTCTGAGGATTTTGCATATATCACCAAAACAAAATTGACAGGCATGAACCATAATTTCTCAAATTTCAAAGTTCAATATCTTGGCAACCAATCACAGTATCATGACAAATATAGCATGTATTAAAGCATTCATGAAACCTGGAAGGTTCCAGGCAATTTTACAGTGGTTTAAGGTATCTGAAAACAATATATTATCTTAAAATTGACATACATACAGGCTATCTATCTGAAATCCACAAAAGAACATCTGCTCTGAAAATTATGATTTTTTGTGACCACCAATTACTACCAGTACTGGACAGGAAGTGTGCTCTGTGACCTTGACCTTTGACCTGTCAGGGGGCTCTGTAAGTCACAAGAGGTGTTGTTTACCAATTGTTAAAACTATAGCAACACATCTTCGGCCATTTTTTCACTATTTAAGAATGAATTGGAAGATAACACTCATCATGATGATATTGCCTTTTCTTGGCTTTCTTTTGGTGGTAAAATTATCAAAAACAAATGAATATTTATGAAGTTATGGGTACAAACATCCAAGACCTTTGCAGAAATTCCCAATTTAGTTTTATATGTTCTGATGTGTATATTGCTTAAATAGAACCCCAATATGAAGATTTCATCTTTGTCTTCTATATAAAGTCATTTTTCTTAATATTTTCTACCTTTGCAAAAAAATAATTCTATATGATCTGATGTGCATTTCTCTCAAATAGAACCCCATTATGTATGGAAAGCCAAGTGTCTCAATATTTGGTTGTGAAAATTATTTTCCAAAAAGATTGATCTTTGTTCAATATGATGGAAGTATGGTCAATTTGTTAAAGAAAATGCCAATATAATCTTTTAAATAATCAATAGGAATGTTCAATTCAGGTAATGCTGTGTTTCATTCAGAATAAAGTTTTAGACAATATGAGATCCTTCAAATTTTTGCATGTGACCACAAACTCTGAATCATTGCAGTTATATTCTGTACTGGCATTGGTATATGGGGAAATAAATTGCACAATGTTTGAAAGTTGAATGCTGGGATTTAGCATTAACCAATAGGCAATCATCTTGTCATCACATGACTTTTGATTGACAGGCCATTATAGTGGCTCAAACCTGCTCTATCTAAGGGTGCACGCTATTGGTCAGTACATTTATATAAAGTCATCATCATCACAGATGACTCGGCGGCGGCGCTGTGCGGGCCTGGTCTGGCCATGTGCTTGCACTACACGTGCTGCCGGCTCTTGACTGAATGAGAATGAATGAATACGATTTACACTACCACACTGTGAATCTGTGTGATGTGAGAGGGTCTTAGTCCTGAAAGGACGACCCTCAGGGGCACTGCTGTGTCTGGCAGTGGGTTGAGTCAGTTAAATGTGATCTTGTCATAAATGGAGTGGTAATGTTGGCAAGGAATGTCTGTGGTCAGATATGTAGCTGGTCCTTGCAGGTTTCCCGTGATATTGTAAAGTTCTTGTGTATGAATATATATAAAAAGTGTTGTTATAAATGTCAATGGTTCCAGTAGAAATTTATATGTGTTCAAAGCAGTGATCTGTGTTTAAGGCCACCTCCAGGACCCTCGTGCATAAACACACTGTCAGTCAGTCAGCTCACAAAAGACGAGAAATGTAACCTGCCATAACGTAGAGCACAGAGGCTGAGTACTGGTCGATACTTAGTTTGAAGTGGTGTGTAGTCTCCCGCTACACGATATAGTTGTTAAGGGGTCCCCAGGGAGAACGAGTCACAGGTTTTTCGACGTTCCTCAGACCTCTGTATTCCTTGTCTGGCCGGCACAATCACGTCAGTTGCGAGGAGAGCTGCTTTGGTGTGTTCTGCTTGTGGGATCCCTGGTCTGTGTGCACTCTTGACTGGCTGGCCAGCCTACCTCCTAGCTTATACTGCCACCATTCATATTGTTATATTTCACGCATATATGATGCACACACAAGGCATTTATCCTGTGTGTCTTCACTCTTAGCTTATACCGCCACTATTTACATTATTTATATTTTACACGTATATGATGCACACACATGGCATCTATCCCGTGTGTCATTAGTGGTTTGGGACCTCCCCCCCCCCCCCCCCCCCCAGGGCCACTCCCCAGTTGATACCTGACTCCAATCCCTACTGTTTTGCTGTATTGTTTCAGGGCTGGCATGTGGGCCTTGCATCTGCACTCACCGTTGGTCAAACGCCTGTGCCTGCCTTGGGAAAGCAAGCACTCCTTAGATTTATAATCAATACCTCATAAGATATGAGGTATTGATATAATAGACGTGCAGTGCCTAGTCTCTGGGGGTACTGGCGCCAGTGGAGGGTTTTTCCCTCTTTTACCACTGTAATGACATATATATTACCGCCTTGGCAATATGCCCCATTGGTACACTTTCATTTAACAAATACTCTGCTACATTTTATGTTATATCACAGTATGGACAATATGTCCATTTCATCGTGTCACCTTTTATTATAACTGGGGACATAGCAATAAGCTAGCAGCTCAGGCATAGTCAGTACATGCGTTCTGTTCTATGTTCTTATCTTTAACTTCACGACATTTTAATCATTCATGGTCACGTGCTTCTGCACACCAGTGCTTCGGCACAACATATACCACCTGTGCTTAGGTAGCACACTATGGAGGGCCATCAGATCTGGCTATGGCCCTCGTGGGTTTTAATCCCCACGAATCATCATCATCATCATCATCATCATCATCATCATCATCATCACAGATGACTGTCAGAAATGGAGAATCAATACAGTTTGTTTTGGTCCCCACTGGAATCTTTGTTAACATTTTGCCAGGAAAATAAGCCAGAGTTTATTCAACCATCAACACGCGATGATATTCATAACTGCCTTTGCTTGGCCATGGAAAATATTCTTTAATTTTACATGAATGGCAAGACAATCAGGAGATTGTACAAGACCTCAAGCAGATGCAGATTTGTTTAGTAATCTTGACTCGTGAATGTCAGGTTTCTAGCACATACAGTAGAGCCCGAAGTGTACGCTCCATTTTAACGTGATGTACTTAACCCGCTTATCACGATGAATCACACATGGATCGTTTATCATTCCTGGTGGTGTTAATGTGAATGTCCCACATGGGACTTCACAACACCATGAACCCCTCATTAAACTCTCAAACCAGGTCTGCAATACCTCTACACCCTTCATTTTCGAAACCTTTAAGAAACCAGGATATTTAATTTAGACACATGTAGATTGGATCACAATGCAGGGAGAGAGGATAGGATCAAAAATTTATATGCTCTGAAATTTATATGCTCATTTTATCAAATACTGCAAACCAAATTGTGCAATATAACATTGAGGTTTATGGTGAGATTTTTAATAAGAAATGACCATTTAAATGTTAAAGTATGATTACAGTGCAGGCAAGGGGTTAATCCAACCCATGGAGGGCATGCTGTGGGAGATTGCTATCTGGGCATGTGTTGGGGGTCATAATGTTTATCTTGATAATGGCTACTTGTTGAGGTACATTTAAGTTTTATTTAACTGACACCTGTTCTTCCCCTTAGTTTATATATATATATATATATATATATATATATATATATATATATATATATATATATATATATATATATATATATATATATATATATCATTGGATATAATATAATGATATTTCTGTGTACCCAGTATGTCCTGATTATTTTGATAATATTACATTTTTCAGGATTCATTTAGATATATATAAAGCATTACTTCTCACTGCAAGTTTCATGCCATACAATATGGTGTGACATATGGTGTGCTTAGGTATCTCCACTTTCTCATTGATGAGGACATATAAGTATCATAACAAGACAGAGTATTAATAAATCCCACTAGTAGTCTTGGTAATGTGATTCTTGCATACTTGCATATATATGGTAGATGTAATGTGTACTATATTACTGATGAGATAGATTTAGCATGACTACCATATTGATTATTTAGATGTAACATGACAATGGTATTGATGAGGAATATGACTACATGACATTTGTAGAGATATAGGTGAAGCATGACTGCAACATTGAGTAGATGAAGTATGACTGCAGTTTTAGTGAAAGTTGAAGCAGACGTTTGTATTGAGTAGATAAATGAAGGATGAGTTTTGTATTAAGAAGATCAATGAAGCATGACTACATTATTGAAGCCAGATAAAGCATGACTACAGTATTGAGATGAAATAAGACTACAATATTGAGTAAATGACACATGGCTTTTGTATTGATGATAAAGATTTAGCATGCCTATAGTAGATGGATGAAGCATGACTTTTGAATTGATGATAAATATAAAGCATGAAATGCATGACAAAAATGAAGCATACAAGACTACAGTATTGATGACACCGATAAAGCATAACTGTTTGACATAAAGGAAACATGACTACAGTATTGAGTAGATATGTGAAGCAAGAATTTCATATTGATGACAGAGATGAAGCATGACTTTATATAGATGACATAGAGGAAGCATGACTTTAGTAGATAGATGAAGCATGACCTTTGTACTGATCACATACATAAACCATGACTTTTGTATTGAGAAGATAGACGAATCATGACTGCAGTATTGAGAAGACAGATGAAGCATGACTGCATTATTATTGACATAAATGAAGCATGACTTTTGTTTGTATTGACAAAATAGAGGAAACATGACTACAGTACATAAAGTAAAGTAAGTCTTTTGTATGACATTGATGGAGCATGACTTATGTATTGATGACATAGATGAAGCATGACTGCAGTATTGATGGATGGATGAAGCATGACTGCAGTATTGATGATATAGAGGAAGCATGATTGCTGTATTGAGTAGATAGATGAAGCACAATTTTTTATGATAAAGACGAAACATGACTGCAGTATTGATGACAGATGAAACATGACTGCAGTATTAATGACAACAAATGGACATGACTGCAGGATTGATGAGATAGATGTCGGATGACTGCAGCATTAAGATAAAGCATGATTTTTGCATTTATGACACCGATGAAGCATGACTTTTGTATTAATGAAATAGATGAAGCGTGGCCTTTGTATTGATAAAATAGATATGGCATGACTGCAGTATTGAGAAGACCAGAAGATTGATGTATTAGAATACAACTTTGAAGCCTTTGTGGCATAAATGAATGTGATTATGAGCAGTAATGAGGGAAGTGTGCCATGGTCAGCCCTTAATGTGTGCTGGGGCGGTGGTGTGTTACTAATGACCCTTAAGTCTTGACAACATATTCTCACCATACATGAAGTACATTGATCTTTTAGTTTGACCACTTATATATCATGAAATCAAAAATGTAATATATCTCTCCAAAAAAATCCATTTAGTGCATCATTAACTAAATAGCAAAAGGATATATTTCTAAGATATTACTCCAAATAGTTTTAAAATGCGAGGCAGAGTGAATGGTGACAATCACACAAATGTATCAATGTCAGAAGCAACCCATAGTACAGCCCTGTGTAGGAAGTTTATTGTTATACCCTCTGGCTCCCGCCATGACTGATATATAAAGATCGAATATCAACAGACATCCTTGTGATCAGAGAAGCAAGACAACACTTTTGCTGGACAGGGGTAAATCAGTGCAATTCTGCCCTTGTCCAAAGTTCAGATATTACTTCATTTGATAGTCAACATTCATGATAATGACAATTCAGTGATTAGATAAACAGAAAAAAAATCAAAATCTTTAAATAAATGCGCAGTGAATATTTCCAAATTACATTTTTACATTCAAATAAAGACATTTGACTACTCAGAGGTCAATATCTAAAGTATCTTCCCTATAATATCACATATAAAGCTGATATTTCAGTTTGATAGCATGACCAGACATCAACTTTAACATCTCTCAGACTCATATCACAATAAACCTGTTCTGAAGGCACAATGAAAAATGAGCAGCAATGTTTTATCAAAATTTCAAAAGATTTCATTGTATCATAGCATAAGTTGGTGTGCGACTTCTGAAAAATAGCATCTATGAACTGTCTTTGAGAAATAATTCAAAATCCTCAAATAACTGTACAATGAATATTTATTATTAACACTGCACATCAAACAACAGACATGTAACTATTTAGAGGTAAAGATCCTATCTATATATCTCATAATCTATATATCTCATAATGTGTCATATAGAGCTGATATTCCAGTTTGATGCATCAATGAAATGATGCATCAATTTTCACATATCGAAGACCCATATCATGATAAGACTGTTTTAAAGGTAATGCATTTTGGTGATTTCATCATCAGGCATGTGGACACAATTAAATCTAAACAATTTTAGCCAGATTTTATCAAGACTTTAAAAATAATTATTGTGTCAGAGCATAAAATTGTGTGTGGCTACTGAGAATGACATTAGGTATCAATTTTTAGATCTTTCAGATTCAAATCACAATAAGACAGTTTTGCAGGCAGTGATTTTATCCTCGAGTATGTAGACGAAAGAAAATAATAACAGTTTCAGCTATGTTTTATCAAAATTTAAAAGAATTCAATTGTATCACAGCATAAAATGGTGTGTGACTACTGCACATTACATCTATAAACTGTTTTAATAGAAAAATAATTCAAAATTCTCAAATAACTATGCAATGAGTATATAGTATTAACATTGCACACCAAAATATAATCATTGCAATATTTAGAGGTCAATATCTTATCCATATTTCTCATAATGTCTCATGTAGAGCTGATATTTTGCAGTTTGATAGCATGACCAGGCATCAATTTTAACATCTCTTATCACAATAGAGCTGTCCTGTAGGCAATGTATATTGGTGATTTATCCTCAGGTATGTTGACATAATGAAATATACACAATTTCAGCTATATTTTATCAAAATTTCAAAAATATTCATTGCTTCACAGCATAAAATGATGTGCGACTACTGAATAATGGGCTCTATGGGCTCTATCTTAATAAGGAAATATTTCAAAATCCTCAAACAACTGTGCAATGACTATCTAATATTATTACTGTACATCGAAACAAAGACATTTTACTATTCAGAGTTCAATATCTTATCCACCTGTCCTATAATGTCTCATATAGAGCTTATAATTCAGTTTGAAAGCATGACCAGACATCAATTTTAACATCTCTTGGGTTCATATCACAACAAAGCAGTTCTGTAGGCAATACATTTCAGGGATTTTATCCTCAGGTATGCAGACACAATGAAATATGAAAAATTTCAGCCATATTTTATCAAAATTTCAAAAATATCCATTGCTTCACAGCATAAAATGATGTGTGACTACCGAAAAATGGTATCTCTGAGCTCTGTCTTAATAACAAAATAATTCAAAATCCTCAAATAACTATGCAATGACTATCTAATATTATTACTGTACATCAAAACAAAGACATTTTACTATTCAGAGAGTTCAATATCTTATCCACATGTCCTATTATGTCTCATATAGAGCTGATATTCCACATTGATAGTGTGACCAGGCATCAATTTTAACATCTCTCAGACAATTATCAAGATAAGTCTGTTTTGCAGGCAATGCATTTTGGTGAGTTCATCCTCAGGCATGTAGAGACAATTAAATCTAAACAATTTTAGGATAGAAAATGGAGCGCTCATAACACATCATATTTTCATATTATAACCACAGATATTTTAATAAAAATTGTATTAAGTATTGTTTTCGATTCATAGATAACCTTATCAATAACATATAAAACACACATGTTATACATCTATAAATGATTAAATTCATGACATCTTATGCCCATAACTGTCTTTTACCATATGTCTATCAAACACCCACACTGCTTCCAAGAGGTCCTGCGTCAAAAGGTCCTTGCCACAGTTGACTAGAAGATGTTTCTACTTTGTCTATTTTGTCTATTTTGTATATTGAGCCCCATTATGCCAGCTACAGGTCCATCATGAAAAGGTCCTTCCCAGACTTGACCAGAACATGTTTCTACTTTGTCTATTTTGTATATTGAGCCCATTTCAGAAAGATCCATCCAAGACTGCCTCCAAAAGGTCCTGCTTCAAAAGGTCCTGGGCACAGTTGACTAGAAGATGTTTCTACTTTGTCTATTTTGTCTATTTTGTATATTGAGCCCCATTATGCCAGCTACAGGTCCATCATGAAAGGCCCTTCCCAGACTTGACCAGAACATGTTTCTACTTTGTCTATTTTGTATATTTTGTATATTGAGCCCATTTCAGAAAGATCCATCCAAGACTGCCTCCAAAAGGTCCTGCTTCAAAAGGTGCTTGGCACAGTTGACTAGAAGATGTTTCTACTTTGTCTATTTTGTATACTTTGTATATTGAGCCTCTTTATTGAAAGGTCCTTCCCAGACTTGTGCACCACACTGCTTCAAAAGGTCCTGCTTCAAAAGGTCCTTGCCACAGTTGACTAGAAGATGTTTCTACTTTGTCTATTTTGTATACTTTGAGCCCCATTATGCCAGGTACAGGTCCATCATGAAAAGGTCTTTCCCAAACTTGACCAGAACATTTTTCTACTTTGTCTATCTTGTATATTTTTTGTAACACGGATAGTTCCTTTTTGACACTCATTGCCGACAGGCAATGAGTGTCAAAAAAAGGAACTATCTGTGTTATTCTGTGATCGGTACGATCATGGGAAATGCGTATTCATTTCCTGTGGTTTGTGATTTGGTTTTTTCTGTGGTCATTATTGTTAAAGCAACTGACGCCACTGTGGAGTGTTCGTCGTGTGCATGCAATAGATTAGACTGGTGCCGCCCTCTTTTCTTGACACTCGGTAGGGGACCAGTCTAATATTCGGCGTATGAATACAAGTAAAACAAAGCAGAACGTTCAAAACGATGTTGTCGTGTTCGCTCATCGTTGCATAAAATTATCTTTTTAAATAGCTTGGAAATGCTTCCCAATCGATAGAACAACGAATTATCAGTAAGTTTAATTCAAATTTGGTGTAAATCGGACAATTAGAAGTCAGATGACATGCAAAAGTCTGATCGATGATTTGCGGTTAGCGTCTGAGCGATATTAGGGCAACTTACATAATCGGGCCTGAAAAGGCACATCTTTGCACACAGTTGTGCTAAAAAAATCGTTCATATACCAAATTAAATGTTTTTTAAAGATGAATGAAAAATATTTCAACAACACCATCAGTTTGCAATGATTGTTTGTGTTTAAATGTATTTTTTTGTTTATTTAAATTTTTGTTTTGTTTGTTGTAATTTTTGTTTTGTTTGTTGTAATTTTTGTTTTGTTTATTGTAATTTTTGTTTTGTGTGTTATTTTTTTCCCATCCGTGTTACATGTGGATCACCACTTTTTCTTGTTTATATTGAGTCCCATTACGGAAAGGTCCATCCAAGACTGCCTCCAAAAGGTCCTTCTTCAAAAGGTGCTTGGCACAGTTGACAAGAACATGTTTCTACTTTGTCTATTTTGTATACTTTGTATATTGAGCTCCATTAACAGAATGTCTTGTGTTCCACACTGCCCCCAAGAGGTCCTGCTTCAAAAGACCCAGGGCACAGTTGACCAGAACATGTTTCTACTTTGTCTATTTTGTATACTTTGTATATTGAGCCCCATTATGCCAGCTACAGGTCCATCATGAAAAGGTCCTTCCCAGACTTGACCAGAACATGTTTCTATTTTGTCTATTTTGTATACTTTGTATATTGAGCCCTATTATGCCAGCTACAGGTCCAACATGAAAGTCTTTCCAAGACTTTACTAGGACATGTATCTACTTTGTCTATTTTGTATATTTTGTATATTGAGCCCCATTAACAGAATTTCCTCCCAAGACTTGTGCTCCACAGTACCGCCGAGAGGGCCTGCTTCAATGGGTGTGGTTTGCCTATAATTGACCACATGACCTTTCCTTTATAGGGCTGAATATACAAAGTATACAAAATAGACAAAGTAGAAACATCTTCTAGTCAACCCTGGTAAGGACCTTTTGAAGCAGGCCCTCTCAGTGGTATTGTTGAGCACAAGTCAGGGAAGGATCTTTCTTTAATGGGGGGCTCAATATACAAAGTATACAAAATAGACAAAGTAGAAACATGTCCTGGTAAAGTCTTGGAAAGACTTTCATGTTGGACCTGTAGCTGGCATAATAGGGCTCAATATACAAAGTATACAAAATAGACAAAATAGAAACATCTTCTACTCAACTGTGGCAAGGACCTTTTGAAGCAGGCCCTCGTGGAGGCAGTGTGGAGCACAAGTCTTGGGAGGACATTCTATTAATGGGGCTCAATATACAAAATATACAAAATAGACAAAGTAGAAACATGTTCTGGTCAACCCTGGCAAGGGCCTTTTCATGATGGACCTGTAGCTGGCATAATGGGGCTCAATATACAAAATAGACAAAATAGACAAAGTAGAAACAAGTTATGGTCAACTGTGCCCAGGACCTTTTGAAGCAGGACCTCTTGGTGATACTGTGGTGCAAAAGTCTTGGGAGGACATTCTGTTAATGGGGCTCAATATACAAAGTATACAAAATAGACAAAATAGAAACATGTTCTGGTCAAGTCTGGGAAGGACCTTTTCATGATGGACCTGTACCTGGCATAATGGGGCTCAATATACAAAATATACAAAATAGACAAAGTAGAAACATGTTCTGGTCAACCCTGGCAAGGACCTTTGAAGCAGGACCTCTTGGAGGCAGTGTGGAGCACAAGTCTTGGGAGGACTTTTCCTTTGTAGGGCTGAATATACAAAGTATACAAAATAGACAAAGTAGAAACATCTTCTAGTCAACCCTGGTAAGGACCTTTTCAAAGGAGGACCTCTTGGATGCAGTGTGAATGTTTGATAGACATATTGATACAAGACAGTTATGGGCATAATATGTCATGAATTTATAGATGTATAAAATGTGTGTTTTATATGTTATAGATAAGATTTTATATCAATCAAAAACAAAATTCATTACAATTTTAGTCTCATATCTGTGGTTATGATATGAAAAATATGATGTGTTATGAGCGCTCCGTTTTCTATGGAGTATCTCCCAATTTTAGCCATATTCTATCAAGAGATTAAAAAAAATATTGCATCAGACCATAAAATTGTGTGTGGCCACTGAGAATGACATCAAGTGTTAATTTTAAGATCTTTCAGATTCAAATCATAATAAGACAATTTTGCAGGCAGTGTATTTTGGTGACTTTATCCTCAGGTATGTAGACAATAGAAAATAATAACAGTTTCAGCTATGTTTTATCAAAATCTTAGTAATATTCCATTGTATCAAAGCATAAAATGGTGTGTGACTACTGAAAATGACATCTATGAGCTCTGTCATATACCTCATAATGTGTCATATAATGCTGATATTTCAGTCTGATTGTGTGACCAGGCATCAATATCAGATTCATATCGTGATAAAATGTTTTACAGAAATGTATAAAGTGATTTCACAATCAAACATGAAGACATAATGAAATGTTAACTGTTTCAGACATTTTTAGCAAAATCGGTAGAAAATTAAATGCTGAAATTGGATTTATTAAATTGTAAGAATCTGCAAAAAGACCTTAAAATGGTGTATGATGAGTGAAATATGTGCTGCCTGGCAATTCCACTCGGAAAATGGGTCAGGTTCACAACTTTCACTCTGTGGGTTTACTCCCCTGCCACCTGTGATAGATTTACCAGCAGCCTGCCTGAATGCCACTCCTGCCCCCCTCCCCATATCCTCTTTGACCACCCATCTGTGGTCAGTGTACTATATCCACAACCTGCAACCTAACACCACATCAAAATGTGACTAAATTGTTTCCACAGTGCACCATAGCCATAATCACTTGATACAAAGATTTATCCTGTGGGACAATTTTACATACTTGCTTTATTAATATAACATATTCTCTGCAAAGTCACATCCTTAGTGTACTGTCAAAGTCTTAGCAGTGTGACCCTCTCCTTCACTACTGGCCTGTTTATCCCTCACCACTATATGATCCACTCCCTCATCAATATAAATTTTTCCATGATTTTTTTTCTTGAATGAATGAAGAGAGGTGCAAGAGCTGTCATCAGAATAAAGGTGTAAAAGCTGTCATCTGCAGGAATATGGAAGGGAAAAGGGAATTATGATATGCTGCTGTACGAAAACAAGGAGGGTGTCATGATGAGTTTATCTTCAACATGGGGTGCAATTTGCATATACCTACAGAGGTAATTACCTCTTCTCTCAGATGTTATGGGACTATTTATGAAATAATGATAGGAAAATTGGAGATTGGGTACAAATTGGGGAGATGAGGGGCAGGGAACTTCAAATCACAATGGATCACGTTTAAAAAAGAATTTTTTATCGAAATTAAGTGTTGATTTAAAAAAATTAAGCTCGCGTAAGTTTGCAAAATCCCAAGGCAAAATCCAACGAAAATCTTCTTACTCTACCATGCACTCACATATCAGTTCTCAAACAAAAGCGACATTTGACGGTGTAAGCAGAATTATTGAGCCAAAACATGGCCACCATGGACCGATAATCGGGGTATGCTCCATAGACCTGCAGCTTAATCAGTCAAAACCTCGAACATCTAGCGCTAAAGGCAAAACAAACGTGAGCGAAAATTGACCAAAACAAAGATGCCATGTTGAGGTGCACACCCGCACACAGTACCATCAGTGATGTGTGCCCGACACTGAGAAGTGTGTGAGGTGATGAATGGCCACTGTGTGGGAGGAGTCCACTTCTCATGGTTGAGCAAGTGGGAGGAGTCTCTATCTCTTTCTGATGATACATATGTTAGGCTTGATCTGATTGGTCCTGACAGTTTGTGGAATCCTACCCACAATTCAATTTTCAAATAGTACCCATGATTCATATACCGAATGGAATTTGACTTGACTCCAACATTATATTTGGAAACCAAACATCAGTTTTTGATAGTGAATTGGTATATTCAAACCAGGAATATATCATTCAATATAGTTTTCTGAAGTATTTGCAAATCACTGGATTATAGTCAATTAAGAAGGTTTTTTCAAACAATAATTGCACATTTTTGATGATAAGTGTTGGGTTATTGAAAATATAACCACTCACTAACCCACATTCCCCCTTTTCCACAATGAGAAACTAAATAAAATGAAAATAAAAAATACCAAATATTGAGACACTTTACATGCCATAATTATGAAGATTTCATCTTTAGTTTCTATACAAAATCATTATTTTTTATATTATATGTTTGCAAAAAAAGTATAAAAAAGGGGGATCCATGCAGCCTTTGATGTCGTCCCATTCAGTGGTGTGAAAAACCCCAAATTTCATCAGAGGGTCAAATCATAAATTTCACTGATACCAATTATCAGCATTCACAGTTTTGCCATTCAAAGTCCTTGTGATTTAAGGCCAAACCAGTGATCAAAAGGTTTAATGTCACTTTTTCCATATATCGGCCTTTAGGTTAAGGGGCATTCCATGCAGCCTTTGAGTCATGTCTTCCCTTTTTGACAGAAAGGTTTTCACTTGCATAAGATATTTTTCAAATAAATACTCCTAGCAATAAATTGTACAAAACATCACCCTGTTTCCCAAGCTGGACAGGTGCCAACTGGTAACTCATTAGGTGTTTACACGAGATCACAGACCAGCTAAGCAAAGCTTGTTGACAAAGTGTTCAATTGCTGGTGTAGATTTCAGCAGACAACTGATTAACTTTCAAGTGCCACAGAAAGTTGTTAACAAGGAATATTTGGGTAATACTACATAAAAGCACTGTTTAGGGTACAAACATTCATGTTATGTGAAGAAAATGTGTCTGAAAGTCAGGTTTCATGAATGCTTTAAATGGTTCTCGTAAAGACCTTTCTTATGACACAAAGATGGTTAGCATTGGAGCATTATTTCAAGATTGGTTGTCCTACCTACATGTATATGCAATCTGTTTGTTTTTGTATTTTGAAACATAATACAAAGACTGTAGAACTATAATGAGCATTGTTTTTTTCAATGTTCATAAACATTTTCTGGATGGCTGTAAATTGCTTCATAAATGATCATTTAAATCCTTTTCAGAAAAAAGAAGCAGAGGTAGCTGATATTTCATCACACCAAGAAATTAACCATTTACTTACCTTTGGAAAATTAATTACCAATGCAGTCAAGTTTCTTGATTTTTTAGTGTTCTCCAATCACCAATCGGCAAAGCCCGGATAGGTGATCTGGAGAGGTTTGAGATTATTGCTTTTTCTGTATAATCTCGTTTGCATGATTTAAAAAAAATATCCAACTATTTTAGTGATAATTCATATTTTATGTATGATTACATCTACAATCTCCCCAAAAAGCTTGATTATTCTTTGGATGACATTAAATAAAGAAAATATAAGTACTTGGTATCTGTCGCTGAGTCAAACCTGTTTTAAACGGTTTTTGCAGCTGGCGACCTTTTGCTTCACTAGAGCTCTATCAACTCAAAATCCACCAAACTTTTCTTTGGTTGAAATAGAAGAAACCTTGGACGTTCAACAAACCCCTCCAGATCACCTGTCTGGGCTTTGCTGATTTGGTGATTGGAAAACACTATGAATATTGAGTTGTTATTTTCAATCAAATATGGCAGCTACTACGAAGTTACTACCACCTTCTCTTTTCTGAGTCTCAAACTGAAGCTATAACTTTCAATAATGAGGCACTGGATGTTCCAGGTGATTTCTATTTCAATTTAGGTGGAGCCAGAGTATTGCATCCTTGAAAACTCCCTGAAACCTATTAATTTTTTCAAATCATAATAAATTGAGAAAATAGATAGAATTCACCTTTCCTACTAAGAGCTAGAACACCATCCAGTAGTTTAAGAGAAGGCCAAAGTTCACAGACAGAATGACAGACATTGTCAGCATAGCTAAAAAATCAAAATTTCTTTTTAGAAAAATCTGCATCTGATGGAAAATGGATAGCATTCATTTCCTATCAAAACTATATCTTTCCTATGAATAAGAAATGAATCTAGTAAATTAAAGAGAAAGATTGAGTTTGATGAACAGACAAAATGACAAACATTCCTGCTCTTGCTGCATAAATTCTGTTGAAAAATTCAGTCCAGTTTAAACTTGACAATATCTTGTATAAAAATTAATAAAATATGACAGTTGGCAAACAAGACTACTTTTGTTAGAGTGACTAACTATATTTTTACCAAAAGGGCTGGGACTTTGTCTTTTCATGATATTCACAGACTACCTGAAGCTTGTAGTCCTTTATCAAATATTATAGTAACAATATTGTATTTAGGAATCTGCTACACATTACTTTGTTAATTTCATACTGATATTAGTATCATCCTTTAGATCAAAGAGATTGTATGACCATCAATCAAATGTTGGAAACCATCATGTTTTTTTTACCATAAGTGTGCATAACCATGAGCATCTACCCTAATATCTATGACCATCTATAAATATCAGTGTATGTTATCATTAGTGCCAATCTTTGAGCATTGTATGAATGTGTAAACGATCATTTGGACAATTATGTGTATCCTTGACCTTTGGTAACTTTGGGTGTAAGTTTGACCACTATCACCAATTGTCACGATCAGAGTCCCAGTCACTTAACATGCCTGTGTTTGTAACTATCAGTGCAAATTGGTGCATATATGATCAATAGTACTAATCATTTTATTCCAACCATTAAATACCAATGAGTGTATCTGTGAACATATGAACCAATGAGTGTATGTGACCAGTCAGCTGTGTGACCACCAGTGCCAGTCAACTAGCCGTGTGACCATAAGTAACAGTCAACTAGCCGTGTGACCATAAGTACCAGTCCACTAGCCGTGTGACCATAAGTACCAGTCCACTAGCCGTGTGACCATAAGTACCAGTCAACTAGCCGTGTGACCATAAGTACCAGTCAACTAGCCGTGTGACCATAAGTACCAGTCCACTAGCCGTGTGAGCATAAGTACCAGTCAACTAGCCGTGTGACCATAAGTACCAGTCAACTAGCCGTGTGACCATAAGTACCAGTCCACTAGCCGTGTGACCATAAGTACCAGTCCACTAGCCATGTGACCATAAGTACCAGTCCACTAGTTGTGTGACCATAAGTACCAGTCAACTAGCCGTGTGACCATAAGTACCAGTCCACTAGCCGTGTGACCATAAGTACCAGTCCACTAGCCGTGTGACCATAAGTACCAGTCCACTAGCCGTCTGACCATAAGTACCAGTCCACTAGCCGTCTGACCATAAGTACCAGTCCACTAGCCGTGTGACCATAAGTACCAGTCCACTAGCCGTGTGACCATAAGTACCAGTCCACTAGCCGTGTGACCATAAGTACCAGTCCACTAGCCGTGTGACCATAAGTACCAGTCAGCTGTGTGACCATAAGTACCAGTCCACTAGCCGTGTGACCATAAGTACCAGTCCACTAGCCGTGTGACCATAAGTACCAGTCAACTAGCCGTGTGACCATAAGTACCAGTCCACTAGCCGTGTGACCATAAGTACCAGTCCACTAGCCGTGTGACCATAAGTACCAGTCAGCTGTGTGACCATAAGTACCAGTCAACTAGCCGTGTGACCATAAGTACCAGTCCACTAGCCGTGTGACCATAAGTACCAGTTCACTAGTTGTGTGACCATAAGTACCAGTCCACTAGTTGTGTGACCATAAGTACCAGTCAGCTGTGTGACCATAAGTACCAGTAAGTAGTCTTTATCATATACCATGTACAGCATTGGGCCAGGATCTGTGAACAGGGATATAAGTAGTAATTATCTTTGATCAAATAGTCATGCAACAGTCAAATGTATGTGTAGTCATGCAAATAACAAGCATGTTCTAATTAGGTCATATTGATGTTATGACAAATATGTTATATATTAAACTATATTTTTTTTACAAAGTTTGAAAATAGCTTTCCATTGATTAATTCACAATATATTTCTGGTAATCATCAGACACATACTTGGTATCCAAGTGGCATCAATTCACATAATATTTCATAAACTCATTTTTTACATTTAGAATTCAATTTGTACTGCCATGCATCTCATTCTCCAGTGGATAAGGGATAAGAAATTATATTTTGGCAAATTTAAACTTTGCAAAATATAACAAATTTCATTTGTTCAAACAAATATTTCAGCTGTTTTATTCACAAGGATAATTTCAGTGGCGCATTAACACAATATAGTTTTTAACATCAAGTACCCTCTTTTCATTCAACTTTAAATACATCCTGTCTCATTCAGGTAGAGATATGGCACAGGAAGAAGATAATATTAATGAAATTATGCCATGTAGCATGTAAACCATTAAAGTTCACAAATATAAAGAAGAAATTCTATGAAGAAGAAAGTCAATGCCATGAAAACTATTTGCCCACAGCATAAATTGATCAAGACATATTGCATAAAATATCAATCTTTCATGACAGACATATGTTATTAAAAATCAAAGATATACAGAGATTAGGTATATTTAATTATTCATATTATCTTATTTTTCAAGATTTGAACTTTGTGCACTTCTGAGAATTGTTTTTTCTTTGTTCTGCCACATCTGGGTAAGCCATACAACATTGCCAGTCATGCAAAATTTAATACCACCTTCCTATTAAACTTCAATCTTTTTAATTGGCAAAGAATGATTGATAAACATGATAAATAACTCTCATATATAGAATATCTGGTTGGGGAGTTGCTGGTGACGATACACATGAAAATATTATTCAGTACGAGATACAGAATGTGTGTACATGTTTTTTTTATAAATATATACATATATACATGTATATATGTGTATTTATTTAATATATATATATATATATATATATATATATATATATATACACATAAATATAGATTTACCTTTTTAGCTCAGAAAATGATACATATATTTCTTAAAATAGTTATTAAATCACTAAAATAACTTTATTTGTAAAAAAAAAGTATATTACACGTGTGTACATAAAATATTTGTAAAAATAATTCAGATGGCAAGCATCACAAATATCGATACCAAAGATTCACCACCTGAAAACTGCTTTATTTCTCACATTCCTGGAAATTAAATTCAAATAATTCTGGCAAAAATAAATTAAGCATTTGTTTGGGATAAATAAATGTTAAAGTATTCATGAAATCACAGAGATCACAGGCAATTTTATAAAGGTTTGGGGTGTGCTTAAATTGTATGTGTCCACAAAACTGTGATACAAGCAAGCTATCTCACTGAAATCAACTAAAATACAACAACCATGGTTAAGTTATGTTTTGCTGAAAGTGCCACATACTGGCTGTACTCTTTTGACCACCAGGTGGTCACATGTATATAAGCATGTGACCTCTATTGTGGTCTGTCAGTGTGTTAGTCCTGTACTAATGGACAAACATTAATGGACAAACTGGCCTCTGTAAGCCAAACACTCCCTTGTCCCCGGGCCATTGTCCCAATCTGAAGGTGCCCCATAGTTATCAAAACTTTACTAAGCAGGCATTTGCACTGGATCGATCATTGGTCAGGTAAACAAAGTTTGTTGACAAAGCGTTCAATGGATGATTTGGATTTCAGCAGAAGACTCATCCACTTTCAAATGTCACAGAAATTTATGTAGGGGAAATATGATGGGAAATAACATTTGATCACAAGGTTTATATCATACAAGGAAAAGGTGTTTAAAAAGCTCATTCCAGGGATGCTTTATGTATTGTTTTTTTCCTTTTTATCTGCCACATCTGGATAAGTCATTCAATATTGCATTCTGTTTCAAAGTAATAATAAAAAATCATGATTGTCTTTAAACTTTTAAGTTGGCAGTATTGTTGCAACACAGATTCAACTCAAATATAGATTTTGGTATATCAAAGGATAGACACTGAAATGACATGTAACTACTTAACATGAGACAGTCTTTAGAGTTTCATTCTCAAAACAAATAAACAACTTCCAGTTCTAAATTACAGTGATTCTGTCTGTATTATACAAATACAATTTATGAATAATTAAAGTTCTTTTTGATTGCAATGCTTTACTGGTGTGGAAAGATATCAGTATTTAACAAAGTACTATTTAACTTCTTCGTCATCATATTTGTAACCTCTACCTCTAGATCTATGACCTCTTGACCTTTGACCTCTCTTCCTAAAGTCCTGACCTCTCCCCCTTCCAGAATGTCTTTCTGTGTCAAATCTATCTCTAGGGTTATAGCCTGAGGCTTTCCTGTATTTGTTAATATTCCCACTATCTCTCTTATCATCATCTGATTTTTCTCTCATTACCCCATGATGCTGATGACCTGTGTCATTTTTCTCTGGCGACCTTGTGGCATTTCTGCCCTCGATGCTTTCACTGACACTCTCGCTAGCCTGCATGTTGTGTGGCCCACTAAATGCTCTCCTTGGGGATGTTGTATGTTCATGCCTACTCTGCGGTTTAGGTTCGCTAATGCTGCGTTTGCCTCTGTAGTCCCCAGGACCCCAGCCTCTTCCCCGTCCCCTCCTGCCTCTCCCCCTCCCTCTATATCTATCATCCTGATACTTATAGGACTCGGAGTTACTGTCAGAAGTACTAGGTCTGCCATCATGGCTGCTGTTTATTTTTGTGTATGGTTTCCCTCTTGCTCCATCATAATGCCACGGATTGCGATCTCCTCTGGAATAATCCGACGAATCTTGGCCCCTTTCGTAACTTCCTCTACTCGATCTTCGCATATTTGAATAACCTCTTTGTTTGGAGTAATTTGAGTCTTCTATGTGTGAATGGCACTTGGAGCATATTTCTGCATAACTCTTTGTCTCTGGAGGGTTTTTTGTCTCAAGTTTGGTGCTGTCTGAGCTAGACATGCTATTAGAACCTATTCCTGCATCCTCAGAGTCTTCTATGGAAAACTTCACTTTACCGTGTTTAGCTTCAGAAAGACTTTCCAATTTGGGGGAAGTGGAATTTATGCATCCTGAATCCCCAATCAAGGAGTTTAATTTTAATATTGGCTGTGATTGACTCATGTGGAAAGGCTGGCTTCCAGGATACTGTCGGAGTGGAGACTGTTGTCCTGGTAACAGTTTGCCTGGTGATAGTGGCCCCAAAATTGAAGCACAATCTGCCATGGTTTTGATATTTGAAGACGGTTTCTTTCCCATCACTACATTTGCCCAGTCATTACCTGAAATAAACACAAAAGTTTTACCCGAATATCTACTTTGTTCACAATTTGAAATTAATTCTATATTTGGTACATTAAACGAACACTTGAATTCAAGAAATGAAATTTTTAACTATTCATCTAATAAAAACTAAATGACAAAGATCAACAAAGATCATGCAGATAATAAGCCTGGGGAGTAACCATTTATGGTAAATTACTGAAACAGATTAAACCAATATAACTACTGCTTATTACTTCTTGAATAAATGATTAGTGTAAGAATAGAATTTCTTACTCTGATTTTTTATTTCCAGGGGAGGTATAGCATTTTCTAGATTCCTCAAACTCCATGCGCCTTTTAGGGAAGGGCTGCTCTGGCTCTGCACTAGGTGGCGCTGTGAATACGTAGATGCAGTGGATGCTGTGGTACTCTGCAAACTCGTGAGAGTAATATCGTCTTTCTTCAAAGTGAGAGTGACCGCCCTTTGGCTCACTGCCATTGTATTATTGGTATCTATGGTGTGGAGAAATTTTGTGCTGCGTGGTTTTTTTACTTTGCCCTACAAATCGGAAAAGAGCTCTAAGTATCTATTCTTCTAACAGCTTGTCTCTCTCTTGATTTTATACTATTAAAAGAAAATACCATCAAAAGGATAATTTGCCCAACTCGTATTTTTATTTGAAAGGTATATTGGTTATTGTTGACTTTTTAAAATATCAGTGCAGTAATTGGCCCAGATATTGGCTACATTTACAGAGTTATTATAACTAGTCCATCCGAAGCTGCCCCAAATGATCCTGTTGCCAAATTGAATTAATTCAAACTTTTGTTCTCACTTGTTTAATGATTTGTCTCAATTATTTATTCTCAAAAGCCATCAATGTGATGCAGAAATGTGGATATGATGATCGTCGCGTCCTGCCTTTGTTACTATGGACACTTCTGTTAATCGTTTAATACTTCTGTTAAGTTGCCCTCTGATTGGTGGAAATAATTGTCAGTATTTCCCTTAAATGGCTTGGCTGCCATGATTGGTCAGTAAACCAGATGTGTATATGACACTCATAGTATTATAAAGATATAAGAATTATGAAAACCACTACAAAACCTTTTTATTTTTGTAAGAAATGTAGTTCTGTCACATTATCAAGAGTAATAATATTGTTAATTTGATATCCAATCAGAAAATCTTTCTTATATTTGTGAAATAAATACCTAAATTAAAAACTGCCATAGATATGTAACTTCCAAAAAATGTTTTAATTTTGGAAAAACAAATTTTTTTAGGTAGTCTTCCTGATACTGTATACAGAGAAAAATTCGCGCCTAGTTATTTTCGCGCCATCGCCGTTTTCGACAGGTTCGCGCCGTTTTATTTTCACGAATTTAGGATTTCTAGTACATAATATTATCACAAATTACGCAATTAAAATCAATCCACGTGTGAAAGCATTTCTGTCAAAAAGGGGAAGACACGACTCAAAGCAATGGAAACAATGACGAAATGCAAAACTGTGAACGCTGATAATTGGAATCAGTGAGAACAAAGTCAAAACAAAGCGTTTTGAAATAATAGACCAAAAATATTGGGTAAATACCTTTATTTATCGTTTAAAACGCAATTAAAATCGATCCGGTAAATTCTGTGGCAAATCTGCAAAGTCACGTGGCCAATCGATCCGCTACGTCACGGACATCGTATTTACGTTTTATTTTTACTTCTATGTCTATTAAAATAAACCCCTCTTCAATTTCGCGTCCATTTAATTTCCCGAATGACGTCCTGGCGCGAATTAACGCAAAAATAAAAAGGTCGTGAAAATTTGTCTGTATACAGTAAATCAAGGCACCATATAAAGTTCCCTAACCCTGATTATATAGTTCTTAAGCACCTGATGGCATCACAAGGAAAATACTACCGGTAAGTTACCTCATAGGTGATAAGGCATTCTATGGTGAGTGGTGAGGATGTCTCCTTTATCCACTTGTCCATCACATAAGGAGGCTGAAAAGAATATTTAAACATATTTAAATGTACATGTATGCAACTTAGATTAACCTGGTTTCCGACTGGCTCTGACCTGAAACTAAGAATGTTTATTTCGTGTTTTTATAATTCAGTGAAGAAAAAAAATAATATAAGGGCATGAATTTGGATAATTTCTATGTATCTTTGTCACCAATAAGTGCAAAAGGAATTCAAATCACAGATCATCATCAAACATCAGCAATTTGATGAATATTTCTCTCTATTTTTTGCACCACATACCTGGCTGACTTTGATAATATCCTGTGGTGAGTGTTGGGGAGAGAATGCCACATGTTTGATATAGGTGAGGGCTATATCCTGATCCTCTTCCTCATCTTCATCATCCTCATCCACCTCCACATACATCTTCCACTTGAAATCCTACAAAACATCACAACAAATCAGACCATGTAAACTAGACTGAAACACAAAACTAAAGTCAGCACAGCATTTGAGGAATACAAGGTAACCCATCATCCAACTCATAGTTCAACTATATCTCTTGCCTTCTTAGTTGGTGGCAATATGCTACATGTAGCGAAATAAATTATTATTTTTAAATACTATTTTAAACATATTGTATTGGATATATGAGATCTTTTGGAATGAATTCTGGTGTGTTTTGTGAAATAGCTCACAAGCACAAAACTATGGTGGCGATGACCTTGACCTGGAACAAATTCAACAGAAAGTCACGGAAAAGCATATATTTTTATGAGTAGTGTTAAATATGCTGTAAACTACCCTATAAGTTACATTAACTATTCACAATGTGTAAGTAAAATACATTGGTAATGCTCACCCAATACTGACCTTGTCCAATCATTCATAGAAAAATCATATCTTATCAAGTTAAATATACTTGATTGATATTGCTATATATATATATATATATATATATATATATATATATATATATATATATATATATATATATATATATATATATATATATATATATATATATATTTTTTTTTCAGAAATGAAATAGCTCCTTTACAGGTCTTGACCTTGGCCTTGACCAAAAGTCACAAGAAAGTCACCAAAACAACTAATCCAATATGCCCTTTATAAATACATAATATCTATGTCCTAATCTCCTCCCATGTGTAAAGGATCTGCGTCCATTTACTTTGGTAGTTATGACCTATTTGGCCATCAAGTAGGTCACTGTGACCTAGTTAGATAAATTATTCTAAAAAATATGAACAAAAATATTATGTGAGATAAACGTGAGGGCAATAGATGCTATTTGCAAAATATGCCCTTTGGCCAATTTTGAAAATTGAAGGTTATGACCTTGAAAACAGCTCAAGGTCACATAATATCAAACTTGTCAAAGCTCATAAGTAATAATATAATAATAATAATAAAATTTGTATAGCGCTGATACAAGACAAGTCTGTTCATAGCGCTGTGTTCAGGACGTGCATCCTGAAGAGATGGGTTTTCAGTCTACTCTTAAACGAGGTGACTGAGGTACTAGTCCTAAGATCACTAGGCAGGGAATTCCATAGTCTAGGGCCGACAGATGAAAAGGCCCTGTCACCCACTGTCCTTAGTTGGGTCTTAGGAATCTGTAGGTAAGTGCCGTCGTTTGATCTTAGATCACGTTCTCCTTGTTTGACTAGGAGTAGATCCCGCAGGTAAGGCGGCGCCTTACCGTTTAGAGCCTTCCACGTCAAGAGGAGGATTTTAAAATCGATTCTCGCGTGAACCGGAAGCCAGTGCAAATTTCCTGATTTTTCCTACGACACGTGCTGCTGAGTTTTGGAGGTATTGTAGCTTCATGGTGTCAGATTTAGGAAGGCCAGCAAGGAGGCCATTGCCATAGTCAAGGGTAGAGGTAACAAAGGCATGGGTAAGTGTTACAGCTGTTTTCTCGTCTAGACAGTGTCTGATAACAGACAGGTTCCTTATGTGGTAGTAGCCTTTCTTGCACATTTTTCTAATCTGGGCCTTCATGTCCATGTTAGAATCAAAGGTTATGCCCAGATCAACTACTGACTCACTAGGAGCAATGTCAGAGCGGCCAACCCTTATTGTGTTTGGATTACTGCTACTGGTGGCAAATCAGTAGATGATATCTGCCCAGTTATAATGATAGTACTGCATTTTGTTCATAAAATAGAGCATTCACGAGCAAAGTTGCTCCTGTACTGGTCACAACATTGAGCTCAACCTTAAGACACAAAATGTTTAGCCCTAAAAATTCTGCCAGCCTAAATATTATCATGTTAGAGCCACTAGCCCTAGCTTGTGCTCAATTAATCACTTCTATACAAAAACATTTCATATAAATAAAAGTAGATATAAAGCAATTAGTGAGAAGCAGGCTACTTACAGTGCCACTTGGCCCAGGTTTGAAATGATGACCAAACATCAAGGTCAAGGTCACTGATTCTTGTGTGGGAGAAGTTGACTGCTGTCTCTTTGTATCCTGATGTTAAAATATGATATGGGATAAATGGAATGGATAAAATTTGAAATAAATAATACAATCTCTTATTGAGTAACCTACTTAAATGTATATAACATGAAACGAGTTGTTAAGATTCAATTATTGTAATATTTCCAGGATTATGTCTTCAGTGATAACAATGATGTTAAATATTCCCAACAGAATTCTAACCTTTGCCAATGGAGGGAAATTGAGGAGTCTAAAGTTGTGTGCCTTCAGGAGTTCTATTTCAGTCTGAAATGTACAGAACATTGTTTCATTACTTTTTTTCACATTTTTCATAGCAATTTGATTTTCAGTTAAAATGATGGACAAATAAAACATAGGCCAATGGCCTCGGAGCCATGCTGAGCATGGGTTTTTTTTGTAATCTTTGTGAACATTTTCTGGATGGCTGCAAAATGCTTCATAAATGATCATTTAATTTCTTTCCCAGATACCAAAAGCAGAGGGAGCAGAGATTTAGTTATGCCAAGAAAATAACCATGTACTTTCCTTAAGTTGCTAAAAAATCTTAGCATCACAAAAAATTGATAGAATTGGTCCCCTGAAAATATAACACCTTACCTACTTATAGCTAATAATTCCACCCAGTAGTTACAGAGGAGAAGATCAAAGTTGACGGCCAGAATTACAGAAAATTTCTCCTCCCCCATCACTGCAGAAACTATGCTGACATAGTAAGCATAGCTAAAAAGGTATTGTGAATATCTTCATTTCTTAAGTTAAAAGAGAAGTTGTGGTTTTAAAAAAAAAAAAAGGTACCCATAGCGCATCTCTGCGAGATTGAACTTACAAAGAGATCTAATCTGTGTCCGACTGAGGTGATGCCCATGGCCTTGAGGTCCTCCTGGGTGAGCAGTAGGAGCCGCTTCCCGGTGATGCTATTGTGGTAGAATAGTTGCCCGTACTGGACCAACTGCTCCGCAGTGAAATGACCTGAAAGTAAATCAATAGCATGGCTGCTGTGAACTCCACCAGAGGGCACCACGGTGAACCTACCAGTGACTTGAGAGTGCCTCTGGTGGATAATAGTTATAACATCTCCACATTCTCTAAGCCTCAAGTATTATAAATGGCATGAAATGTTTCATGTAAACAGGGCCTGATGATTTATATTTTAATGACGATCTATTTTCTTATAGTGTGCACTGCATGGAGCAAGGAACATCTGAAACACTTATTGGACAATGGGGAAACTGAGATAGAGATAGTATAGCAGGTACCTACCTGTTCCATCAGAACCCAACTGCACCATCCACTGATACTGTCATAACATAGAAATTATTAAAGGTTACATTGTAACAATCTTGCTAGTTCTGCTCTTGTGATTTGAGTTCAATATGCATGTTATTAATACAGATATTTACTGAATAAGTAAATTGATTAAATTACTTTTTAAATAAAGTCAAAGCAACTATCAATGTGTTTATAATTCAACTTTCACCATACAAAAATCTGTATTCATCTCAGATTTTCCCAATATAATAATTTGATTGGCAGCTTACCACTTCCACCTCCCTCCATGTGTTAACATCGTGTGAATCTAGTTGCTGAAAGAAATAAGTCACACATGAGTATTTGCAAAGACTTGAATGTACAACAGATCACATACACCAGGTGGCAGCATTGCAAACTCAACCACCAGTCTAATTCCATCAGGTGTCACTGCATTCAATTACTTTATATCTTCTACATGCATTTTATTATTTTCCCCCAAATTTCTTTTTAGTTTTTTGAAATGATCAGAAGGAATAAAGCAGGCAGCTGACCACCACTCTGAACTGCTGCTGCAGACTCTTCTCTCTCTCCTGTATCTTCTGCTCCCTATTCTTGAGTTCCTTCTCCTTATGTCGGAGGTCTCGCTCGGCCTTCTTCAGCCGCTCCAGGGTTGCCTCTATCTCTAACCTCCATTCCATCTTCTTCTCCAAAAATGTGTTTGTTTCATCGGGTAGTGATTCTAAAAAATGAATATCAGCACATTTCTTAAATGGTTCAATTTGTTAAACTTATCTTATTATTCATATTATTCATATTAACATCCAAGGCTTTTGAGTAATGAAACATAGGCCAATGACCTTAGAGCTTTGCTGATCATTGGTTTTTTTTTATAATGTTTGGTACCATTTTCTGAAAAAGCCTGCAATTTACTTCATAAATGATCATTTATATCCTTTCCCAGTGCAGACTAGAGCAGATGGAAATTTTGTCCAATGAAATTGCATGTTGCACATTGAATTTTACCAAAGCTTGTTATCTCAATTCTCATCGGCTAATACTTGTCATGTTATTCAAAATGACAGACTCCTTGACAACTCAGTGATAGCTATCAGATTTCTTAGCAAAATGGAAAAGAGATTGAAAATACAACATCTTGCCTACTAATAGTGAAAAACTCCAGCTTGTAGTTTCAGAGGAGAAAATCAATGTTGCCGGACATACAGAATGACAGAAAATATCCCCCATCAATGCCGAAGCTATGCTCACATAGCTAAAATGAGTCAAAATATTGATGAATCTGGAGATCTTAACTGAATGTCAATGGTTAAAATCTCAAACAAAAGATGAGTTTATATTAATTTAATTGAGTTTACAAAGCTGTGAGTTACCATCTTGCATGAGATCATCGAGGTAGCTGAGTATTTGACGGAAGGTAGGTCTAGTCTTGGGGTCATCCTGCCAGCAGTGACGCATTAGTTCACCAAAGCTCTCTGGGCATGTGCTGGGTATTGTTAATCTCTGCAAATCAAAACTCTACTGATTCCATATTATGTTACTTTTAAATTTCACATCATGAACTATGTTATTTTCCTGGGAACTGAGGTACAATTAGGTAATATGTTTATTTTTTATTATTTTCTTTTAGTGGCCAAAACTGAAGAGCCTTAATTTCATTAAAATTCTACCTATTAAATGTAAAATAACAGGAAATCTATGGTATATTAAATTATGGGGTCAAACTGAGTACATGAAGTCAATCAACTTGGCTTGAGCAGCCCTGTACCTCTGATCTTCTGTAATCTCTCACTATCGACTGGCCCAACTTGGCAACCTTTTCTATTATGCCTGGGGTTATAAAATTTCAGTCATTTCATGTTTCATAATAGGAATAATTGCTATGTGGGTAAAGAATAACTTGATCTACCATACCTCTTCTTTTTCCACCACAAGCCATGCCACCTGGAAGCCTTCTATTCCCTTAAAAGGCACTTCATTTGTCAGCAGTTCCCACAACACCTGAACAAAATGTTTGTATTTTAGCTGCATTATTGCTATCATTCATGTTTGTAGCAATTTCTGTCCTGTTTTTACAAGATAATCATAGAAAGAGAAAAAACACAGCAAAATGATTTTAATTCTTTATCAAAGATTCTATTTTTCTTGAATAAGCATATGAGAAACTAATAATTATTCATTTTATGAAACCTAATATAATCTATATTGGTTGAAACTCACCACTCCGAATGACCAGATATCACAGGACTCTGATACAGGCAGACTCTGGATAACCTCTGGAGCCATCCATGGGAATGTGCCAGCCAGAGACATCTTGGTGGTACTGCCCATGAACTTTGATGCTCCAAAGTCACATATCTTACAGGTCCAGTCCTTTGATATCACAACTGAATCAGCCAAAAAGCAAAAACTTGGTTTCAGATGAGATACTTTAAATCCAATTAATCAAACAATAAGCTTGATTTTTAAGCCTTTTATTTTCATAAAAGTATAATTTTCATAAAAGTATAAACAAAATTTTAATCTTGGAAACATACCATTTTTGGATTTGAGGTCTCGATGTATAACTTTAACAGGTGCTTCATCGTGTAAATAATTCATACCTGAAAATCAATCATTACAAAACATAAGATGAGGTTCATGAGGTTCCATCAAAATGGACAAAAAGGAGTAAAACTCTGTACTAGAGTCTGTTTAGACTTAAAGGTATTAAGCATCAATCCTATAATTTGGTGTATTGAAAACTTATCCACATATGACCAATATGACAAATTGAAGTCATACATAAAGTTATAAAATAAGTTGCTGTGAGATATTGGAGTTGCACTCCTAGCAGAGGTCTATCTGAGCTGCATGTGGCGGGTAAACACGGGTAGCATGAACAAATGAAGCTCAAAGTAGGGTAGCACTATTTGAATTCATTCTGGCACTATTCAAATGACAATATATTTCATGATGTCATAAGTATATTGCCATACTCTCATGACGTCATTTTAACTTTCAGTGCCTCTATGATAACACTCCACATAAAAATGATGCCATGAAAGAAGTGTGTTTTCATAAAGGGGCAATAAGGGTCTTGTTAGAATAGAATCAACAGGCAAAAACAAATAACAAAAAACAAAGTCTACTTGTATAACACCACACATATTGTTATTCCTTCCCTAAATCTGATCAATGCCCTACTCAGTCACAGTTGCCTAGCAACCTAAAAGATCAAATGATTATTCTTGTGTCCCTTGAATGATGTTACATAACCCTGTACCTTTTATACAAGAAGTGACAAACACACACACATACTAACACATGCACACATGTACACATGCCCGAAAGAGTGATTTCTAAGAGGTACTTTAAGTTACTTTCCAGTACCTCAACAAAATTTTAAATGTTTACCAATATCCACTTGGATACCAATTCTTACCCATGGCAATTTCATTGGCCCATTGAAGTATATGGTTGAAGTCTAATGTACAGTTTGGCCTCTGTAGGAATGCATACAGCGATCCATTCTCAGCAAATTCTATAATACAAAGTAACACTGATATAGTGCATGTGAATACAAGCTTTCCAATTGATCAAACTTAATCAGTGATGAAAGTCAGCATTCGGGAAAAAACCAGAAACCCTTAAAAATTAACCTAAAGATACCCCTACCCCGTTCAGAAATGCCATTTTTAGATGTTTCAGACTGAATTCAGACCATTTTGAATTTCATATTTGAAGAAAAAAACCTGAATTCACATTATTTCCTGAAGACTTTCATCACTGCTTAATACTATTCAATGGTCTAACTCCATCTGCTTTTGTTTTCTTTATCCATAATGCTTTAAGTGCCATCAAAGCTGTTGTTTTTAATAAAATATATAAAAAATATTTTGTTAAATATGAAATACATACTCCAGTAGTGTGCTTAAAATATGGATGATCAGTGACTTGATGACTTGCCTAGCTTGATAGGATGCTAAAATGTTACCTATATTTCTTCTATGATCATGACCTTTTGGAATTTATAAACCACACATGTACTTTTATTCTGTGAGGATAGAATTACTGCATACCTGTGACAAGGCAAAAGTTAGGTGCCTCAGAACAAGCTCCATAGAACTGTATGATGTGTCTGTGGCTGAGCACGCTCAACACATGTGCCTGAAAAATATCAAACAATTGTATGTCTACGGTATGTCTATAGACCAACTCTCAACAAGATTTTGAGAAAAAAAGAATGATCACTATATGTGGATACTTATAATATAAAATAATTCTCAGTAAGATTATCAATTACACAATACAAGATATATATGGTACTACTCAGTTTATGAGGCCAAAATGTGAATGTTTAAAATGAGTTTGATCAGAGTATAATATCTGTATTATTACTCACTTCTTTGTCAAGTGAGAGCAACTTCTTTACTGCAACTTCTTGGTTTTGAGAGATCCACAAGGACCTGTAAACACTTCCAAAACTTCCTCCTCCACACCGCTCAAAGAACTTGAGATCATCAAATGCAATTTCATGGAGATGTCCTGCCATCACCACTGCTTTATCTGTTTCCACCACTGCTGCATCCCAGTATAGCAGCCACTCTGAAAGCCACAGACAAACCTCACAAACATCCATACTAATCATCTATTTGGGTCAATGGAGTAAGTGGCCTTTCCAGATTTTGTTTTCCCGTTTTGAACATTTAAATTTGGTCATGTCCTGTTGGACTCAATAACAGGATTCAAATTTTGAATTTAGTTTTTAAAAACCAAAGTGATAATAAAATTATTAAACAATAATAGGCCTATTGATTTGGACAGTTCAGAACTAAACCTTACAAATATTTTAAAGTCATTTTAATATTTTAATATTTTATTCTATATTTTTAACATATTTTAAACAAACATATCTTAATAAAGATTTAAAAGATTGGCTCTTGCCTGCAGCAAACCTGAACTATATAACAAATTATCATCTTATATTACAAACTCATATAAGATGTAATTATATAGTTTTGTAAAAAAAAAAAGGAGTCCTACTCAAACGGAGTGATTTATCAATGTTAATTTTATAGACCAAGTCTGAGCATAAGTAAATACATGACCAAATAAGGTCATGCAGGGTCATCAGGTGACCTCACTGGTCTAAGCATTAGGTAGAACTGAAGTGAACTTTACTGAGGCACCTATCTTAAAGTACCACTCAGTACAAACATATTTAAACCTGGTTAACCTGATGGGATAAAAAATGTAAACAAATAGAAAGGGAACGATTGTGATAATCCATAATTATTTCCTCAACACATAGTTCATTGGGTGTTTCTTCCATGATGCAATACGCCTTAATTTTTGGACCTTGATTTTTGCCATTCTGTTAGGTAAATTTCTTCATTTGTAAAAATCAACAAAACATAACATCCCTGGATGTCAATTTGATTGAGGCCTTGATGTTGAGCCTGTGATGATGTCAATCTGTGCTCTGTGATGCCCGATTGCTTTTGGTGATACAACCTGAATCGGCTTGTACAAATCTTTGTGTTTAGTGACACAATATATAAAATAATGTCAATGGCATGGACTTTCAAATCTCATATATTCATATTAAAAGTTTAGTTCAACCTTGGCAGGAAAAATATATGTTGAAACCAGCCTTAATATGACCTTTAATAGTTTTATACCAAACAGCAGATTTTGAAGAAATTTCAAGAGATCATGTCCTACAATGTACCAAGTGTTGAAATTGATTGTGGGGTCATAATTGTCACACCACAAGCTGTATATAGAATGACTACCATTTTTCGCTCGCGTTTGTTTTGACTTTAGGTCTGAATGTTCGAGGTTTTGATATGTTTAAGCTGTAAGTCTATGAAGCTTACCCCGATTATCGGTCCATGGCGGCCATGTTTTGGCTCAATAATTCTGCTTACACCGTTAGATGTCGCTTTTGTTTGAGAAGTGATTTGTGAGTGCGTGGTAGAGTAAGAAGATTTTGCCTTGGGTTTTTTGCCTTGGGATTTTGCAAACTTACGCGAGCTTGATTTTTTCAAATCAACACTTGTTTGTCCTCATTGTAAAGTACACACCGGAACTGTACAACTTTACCGGAACCAGAACTGTACAACTCCAATACAGTGTGATTGCGGGTTTCAATCTTGTTTTTTTTAATGATTGGATTTTAGAGTTTTTTGTGCACTTTCGATTTTAATTGTGCACTTCCAGTGTGTTCTTTTAAATGGGGCAGCATGGCGACCCGCAATTGGCCTTTATCTAATCATTGGTCAGAGTGATTGGCAGGGCGCCCATGTATGTGCAAGACATCAGCGACAATGCTCTCTCTCCAATATTCGAATCTGACCTCACTGGGTTGGACAGTAGTCAGCTCATTAGAATTCATTTTCCAGCTGGACAGCAAGACACAGACTTATCACTTGAGGAGTTACTACATATGCTAATTTGTAGAACAGTATTGAGTTCTAACTGGGCCTTCTACATGTATTGTAAGTGGTCTACTGATACCCAGGTTCCGGTGACTGCATTGTGTCTAATAATTTAACATTTAGCTTTTAACTTGAGCCAATCATCATGACAATTATACAGATGGGAACTAGTGATTTAAATTGATACATGACTATGTTATTCTCCCAAAATCGTGTGTTCTGTCAGCTTCATTTCTCACCTTTGCAACTTACAACTGTTTTGTTTGGATTGCGAAATTTCCTGTTGTGGTTGCTGGATGGCGGTTGTCGTAAAATTTCTAATTAGAAATTCTTTAACATACCAACTTCCTTAAAAATTTGCTGTGATACAACATATATAACAATCGAACAATTACCTAAAAACTCAAACCGGTACTTGAGTGTGCAGCAGACCTGTTTTACGACATTAACTGTCACAGACACCTGTCAATCATTTATGACGAGATGAACCAACACTGGCAACAGCTGCCAAATTAATACACATACAAATTAGGAGCTGTCATTAAGTTTTGACAGTCAGAGAATATTCAGGTAAGACTGAATCAAGGATAAATGCTAAATTTCACAAATTTGCATATATTGTTCAGACTTCTGCTTTGTTTACCAAGGATGCTGCACGTTTTCTGTCACTCTTGATCTCCCATGGAAACCATACACAACAACTCATGCTTTTGTCATGAAAAACTGTGACAGAGACAGAATTTTCAGATGCTATCAGATTAGTTTTGGTGATGAGAGTGGGATAAGAGAAGTGGGATAAGTATATAGCCACTGAAGTGTAATTGCCCTGCTGAGGATAAAATACTGTGATCTTCAAGTAGGTCATTCAGGTAATTAATAGAGCTGGGATTAATATTGATTATCTAAGTTTACAAACATCATATGAAATCTAATTGCATCATTGTCTTTCCTTTGGGACTGGATGACTACCAGTAGGCCTTAACTCAATGTGATTTAACTCCTGAAGGACTGGTCTATTTTAATTTTTGATGACTGGGATCATCATTTTGTGGATTGTCATTGTATTTTTGCCAAATATCATAAGGTTTTACAGACATCTGTGGGCTTTTCTTCCACTTGATCATGCTTTTGTATTAAGATAAGTGAGAATGTGCAGAACACGTACTTCCTGCTTACCAGATACCATTTTGCAATTTACCGTATTGTTGAACAAAGCAGAGAATAATTTTGATGCACGTTTAGTGGGGAAATGTAAATGTGGGGAAATGTTCAGTATGAAAACACTTCTGCATGTCCCTTTGATAAATCAAGTGATCACTCACAGTTTGCATGCAATATATTTGTCTCTTGGTGACTACTTATCTTGAAGACATAGAACTTGATAAATCTTTATTTATATGAGCGGAAATATGCATTATTGACATCAGCAAACATTATTGATTTTGAATAACATGAAATTAGCCAATGAGTATCTTGATAACAGGTTGAGGCTGAATTCAATATGTAACATCCATTTTGATTGGTCAAAATTCTGCTCTGGGAAAATATTTGAAATGACCATTTATGAAGCAATTTCCAGAAAATGTTTAAGGACGTTATGACAAATGTAAGGATCAGCATAGCGCTAAGGCTATTGACCTATGTTTCGGTTTAAAATCACAGGTCATGATTAGGGACACCCAATCTACTTTGAATATGTTATTATTTTTATTTATCTTTAAGTGTAATTTTATTTTTTAGGAGTGAATATATTGGAAGAGATGGCAGAAGCCAATGCAACTTACTCTGCTGATCAGGTTGAAGAGCTGCTCAAATGTTCAATATGTCTGGATAGATATAACCATCCCAAAATACTGCCATGTCAGCACACATTTTGCATGTCTCCCTGTTTGGAGGGACTCATAGACCGGTATGCTTACACCATCCGGTGTCCAGAGTGTCGTCTGGAACACAGAGTGCCATATAATGGAGCCAGTGCTTTCCCGAGTAATAGGACTATATCCAACTTTTTAGACCTTCAGTCACAGAATCAGACACCAAGGTCTATTGAAGAGGTGAAAGAAGAGCAAAATAACCCAACTGCTGGAACAGCAAACAAATGTGGAATCTGCGAAAAGGAATTAGAAACCAGTAAATGCATTCACTGTGATAAACTGGTGTGTCCATCATGTAAAACATCCCATTTACATCAAATGAGATTTGACATCACCAGATTGGTGAACCAAATAAGGAGAGGAATCCCAAAAATATCAAATTCCATATCCAGTGCAGAGCAGAAATCTGAGCAGGTCCGACAACACGTGGAGAGTGTCAAATCAGAGGTAACAGATCACATAGAAAGATATATCAAAGAACTTAGAGATAGGCAGAAAATGCTTCACAGTGAATTAGATACATTCCTGCAAGGAGAACTCAGAAATGTGCGTATTCACCAGGAAAATCTTGAAGTAGAATTGGCTAGCATATCCAGTTATTGTGACTCAACAGAGGGTCTCTTAAACAGGGCGGAGTGTGAAATACCAGACGGTGATCTAGTCAGTATTAAGAAACAGTGTGTGGAATATATGGAACAGCTAAGAAATGCTGAGAACCAAGATCTCCCACAGACAAGATCTGCAAGTTTTACTTTTAATGGTCAACCATTACATTCTGGAATTGTGGGATTTGGAGACATTAAAATGAGTAGTCAGTCTGGTCAAGGCCATGGTGAAGGTTCATCAAGTCCTGGAGATAGAAGCCCGAGAGTGCCACAAGTACAAGAATCACCCCAGCAAGATCAATCCCAGTCACAGTCCAGACCGCGCTGGTCTGACCCGCAGCCATTGAGCTCTCTGTATACAAGACCTGTTGAGGGATCGTCTCTCAGTCCCCGAGACTTGCCCGCACGATATATGGACCAAAGAAGATCTCCACCTGTTCCTGCTATCATATCAAGAGCCCAGAGAGCAAGATGGGAGCGCAGTCCTAATGACGACTTCTTCACTTCTCCCCGAAATAATACTTTATCAAGAATGAGTAGTACAATTCCAGATAGATACATGTTTGCAATGGACACAGATACCAGAAGAGTACTTGCTGACTTGGATGATTGGCAAAGTGCTGAGCAGGAGATAAACAGGCAGTTATCTCAAATTAATGGCAGGAGAAGTCAAATGAACCACACTGCTATATTTGGGGCAGAGTGGGGTGGTGGTGGTGATGACCACATGGCTGGATTTATGGATCCAGGAAGAGAGAGAGGTGGAAGTAGGTTAGGAGGTAGAAGAGGGAGAGGTGACAGGGGAGGGAGAGGAGACAGGGGAGGGAGAGGAGACAGGGGAGGTAGAGGAGGTAGAGGAGACAGGGGAGGTAGAGGAGATGCCTTGTCTGGTGGAAACACGGTGAGGCAATTTGACCCTAGACCAGCAGTGGCTTTCACAGTTGGTGATGAGGCAAGAGGGAGAAGAGGCAGGGGTGGGAGAGGACAGGGAGTGAGACCGCCATTCCAACTCAACAGAGAAAATGACAATTCTGGTCATGAACCACAAACTCAAAATGGTGCAGCCAGCAATGGGGAGAGCCACACAGCAGAATCAAATGGTACAGATAGTGTGCAGACAGAAACCAGAAATAACACTGAACAGCAGAGGCAGGCCAGACAAACAACCAACAATAGTCCAGCAACAAACAACAGAGATCAAAATCAAAATCCAAGCAGCAGAAACCAACAAAATACAGGAAGCACAGAGCAACAGAGTCAACCAAGACAAAATCAACAACGGCAAGAACCTGTGCGAAAGAAAACAAAGAAAAGTCCACCAAATCCGAGTAATAGTGTGAATGATCCTGGTGAAGGAACTTCTGCGGGTCCAGCAGTTCCACAAGCACCTGGTTTGCCTGGACGAAGCAAAACATTTGTGAAAGATGACGAAGACAACAATAATGATATTGAAAGACCAGAAGTCAGAAGTAGAAATACAAATGCTGCCAATAATGGCAATAGAAATACAAACCCGACCGCCAGTACTGGAAGAAGTCAGTCAACTCAAGTTGGACAAGCTAACCCTGTAGTAAGGTCAGAGGAAAAGCCGGTGTTTGAGTACAAGAAGAAAGGAAAAATTCACAAGGTAATTGGAGCAGAGAAATCAAATGCTGAAGGGAAGTTTCATTGGCCTCGGGGTGTGGCCGTGTCCCCTCTTAATGACAGTCTAGTTGTTGCTGACAGCAGTAATCACAGGGCACAAATATTTGACTGCAATGGAGCATTTATATCTAAGTTTGGTTCACAAGGTGCCGAAGCAGGAGAGTTTGATTGTCTGTCAGGTGTCACTATAAACACTATGGGGCAGATCATTATTGCTGATAGGTATAACCACAGGATACAAGTGTTTGATAGATTTGGGGATTTCAATCACCAGTTTGGACGGGAGGGGAACAGCAATGGCAAGTTGAAGTTTCCGTGGGGCCTGGACACAGATGCCAGTGGCAACATTTATGTTTGTGATAAGGACAACCACCGTATTCAGGTATTCAACCCTGAAGGACGATTTATCCGCAAATTTGGCCGGCAGGGTTTGAATCCGGGTCAGTTTGAGAATCCCCACTATCTGGCTTTGACACCAGATGGCAGGATTGTAGTGAGTGATACCAATAATCACAGAATCCAGGTGTTTAGTCTGACAGGAGTCCATCAGCTGTGTATAGGCACACAAGGGTCAGACAGAGGACAGCTTCAAAACCCCAAAGGAATCACTGTGGACAGGCAAGGCTTTATGTTAGTAGCAGACAGTGGTAACTGTAGGGTGCAGGTCTTCAGGCCAGATGGCAGGTTTTACTCAGTCTTTGGTACGAAGGGCAGTGGGAATGCACAGTTCAAGGGAATTGAAGGTATTGCCCTAACAAAACAGGGACATATTGTAGTATCAGATAAGGAAAATCACAGGATTCAGATATTCTCATAGATCAAATCAGATTATATGATATGTTAGATATATTAAGAACATGTGTCTCAGCATATATATGCATGCTATCACATATACCGGTAAGTACATTGAAGCACAAAACAGTGCCAACCTTACTTACAAAATATATGCAAACAAATATGCTATATACTTGTATGTGATGTTCCTATTAAGAATGTGCTATATTGCCAACAAAAATCATCATATGAATGAGGACACTGTGTTCAGAAAACATTTTATAAAAAGCTTGAACAGACCCCTTCACATTAATTCATGCTGATTATATGTACACATTCTTTCTCATGTTTAAAAAAAAAGAAATTTGGTCATAAAATTTTATATAAGCACACATTTTTTAGGTTGCACAATAAATATATAACAGACTGTAAAAGACTGTAATCATTTTGAGTTTATCAATAATTGATAGAACAAGTGATTCATATCATAATTCGTTATATACAAGTACTTTTTTCATGCTGAAAAATGAAATCTTCAAATTGTAGTTTTGGGTGATATGCACGTCAGAACATTAAACAAGAAGGAAACCTTCACAAATTATAGATTGTGATATGATACAAGTTTGAGGATTATAAAATATTAAATTTGGTGACTGTTTTATGGAAAATATAGCATGCCATGTTGAGTTATTTAAATAAAAATTCTTCACTGTTAGTGCCCCTTATTAACCTTTCTTGCGCCATTTTGTGAGGGAGGGGGTTGTAAATGAATCAAAATTCACAAGCTCTTGACAATTACAAATAATTCAAACATGTTTTAATGGCAGCCATGATGCCTTCATGACACCTTGATCACAGGAAATAATAAGAAATATTCATAATTTTTTTATCTTTAAAGTGCAGACCATGCTTCAATTACAACAATTTGAGACTTGATTAAAACCATAATGTAATGATTTACTATGAAAATTGAGAAGGCCAGATTCTAAATTGTAGACTGGCCATGTGAGCAGCAATACGGAAATATGAGAGTAAAACACTTGAAAATACAAAGGGATCTTAGTAACAAGGATTAAATGGTCGAGGTTTGAATGTGGTTTCTATTGGTCTTTAAGAATCGATGTGTTTTTGCAAATGTAGAATATATAAAAAATAATATATATATATATATATATATATATATATATATATATATATATATATATATATATATATATATATATATATATATATATATATATATATACAGAAAACAAATATGAAATCTTCATATTTGGGTCAATCTTGGGCATATTTGCATTTAAAATGAAATACGAGCACATCCACTATCTATCTTGTGTTTTGACAACTCCCAAATATCACTGCATTTCTGCAGAATATATCACATCCCAACACTTAGTCTTTGTTTTCTTTGTATTGGATGGTAAAGAAAGAATAATGCGGAACAGAAATATGACAATGTTGGTACAAGTTGAAATAAATGTTTACAAATGCTGCAATGTGTGAGTGAAGGTCTGCTAAAAGCCCACACCAGTTAGCATCCAGGGAGATTAGACAATATATATATACATACATACATATACGGTATATATATATATATATATATATATATATATATATATATATATATATATATACATACATACATATACGGTATATATATATATATATATATATATATATATATATATATATATATATATATATATATATATATATATATATATATATACAGAAAACAAATATGAAATCTTCATATTTGGGTCAATCTTGGGCATATTTGCATTTAAAATTTGGACTGCAAAAAGATTTGATTTTGATTTGATTTGATATGATTTGAAGTATATACCCACAAGATTGGCTAATCTGATAGTAGTGTCCTCTGCCAATTTATTTCCAGTATATGCAGTGGTGCCCTCTGTGTGATAAATTTCTCAAAACTCATTGAGGGAGTGCTGGGAACAGGCTTGTAATATTCTGTTGCTACTGATTTCATATCTTATGAATAACTTTTTTTCTTTTCCAACAGCTATTCAGAGATTCAATGAATGAAAAAATACAGGAAAGTAATGTTAACCATAAAAGCTGTCTCAACCAGTATGCATGATTCTGTTGACAGGAAATTTCAATTTGTTCCCAATTTTTGTCCCATGGTAATTATGTTTTATAATTATATAAAAAAAGTATATTTTTAAAAAGAATTAATTAAAAAGTACCATTTTTACTATATGAATCAATTAACATTTATTGGGACAGATACTAAAAAGATCTATTTGAGTGTGACCTTTCACAAATATTGTTACATGAGTTGGTATTCTATGATGAATGTGACGCCATACATCACAGACAGCAAATAACAGCTTTACTAGCATGTCCAGGGTGCCTTGCATTGCCCTCTCCACCAGGGGGCCCCACCAGTTGATGTTCATTTGGGTAACCCAAGGCACCATGTTGCCAATGTAGAAAGATGTGAGCAGTGCTGGGTGTTCCAGGCCGTATATAATCTCAACTACAAATTGTATGAAGAAATCTCCTTTGTAATCATCATATTATTGTTACAGATTCTGTTTTCATCTTTCTCTTTTATAATCCATGTCTCAGTTTTATTTAAGAGCATAATTGAAATGCCAAATCAATAACAGAATGTCAAATCTGATTTTATAATAAATATGTGAATGAAAAAAATAGACATGATACCTCTCCAAAGAAAAAGTGATATGCAACAGTTTATTTCCAGAAATTAATGCTATAAATATCGTTGATTTACAAGTATTTTTTAATGTTTCATTCAGATTATAATTTATTTTTGTTGTTAAATAAAATGAGAACAAGTGTATCTCACAGGAAATTATTTTGAATCTGATTTCAACAATTTTTAAGATATTGTTTGTGGCCAAAGTTACTTGGATTTATATATTGTTAAAAAAAACTTTGTCATACATAATGAAAGCCAAATGGATGTGATGACTTCATGTATGGGACAAGCTGTTTGACAGCTTCCTGGCTCGGGAAATTGAAATGTCGACATGAAGTCGGTCTCGGTCACATCATTCAGATACATCAGCACCAGAGGTGATGCTCATATTAAGCCCAAACAAAGCAACATATCTAAAATATGGTCCAAAGTCGCATGTCAAATAAACCAACATAATTTCCTTTATATTTACATGCATTTATTTCCATTTAAACATAGCTTTATTCACATCAAGATATTTAGATATCCATAGATAATTAGAGTGCATTTCTTGATCGACAGTTCTGCAGCAAGAATCCTTCATTGTTTTGAGAAAGATTAGCTCAGACACCCACAAGCAGGACTGCTGCTGTAACATTAAACTGAGAGCTGAATGGCTCCACATCCGGCAGTACTGACATTGGAGATGCTGCCACAATTATCCTGATTAGATTTGCCTCATTTGTCCCTGAAAATAATAAAAAAAAGGCAAGGTAGAATGGTTTAGTATAAAAAACAATTATCAAGTTGCAAATATGTCTGAATTATCAAATTAATTCTACCATTGTTGAATTAGTTTCATCTTTCTTAATGTGATTCATACTGCTGTGTAAAATAAAACCTGTCTTTTGTTTGTTTTTGATTGGATGTAATTGCAGTGAAATGAGATTACAAATGATATTAGTAAGATGATTTATTGTTTATACTAAAGTTAGTTGCCTTGCATGGGAGACAAATACCTTCTTGTATCCCTGGAATAGTCTGATTTACAGATTATATATCATTTTATCAGTACAGTTTCATACAGCTGACAAAATGGACACATATAGCACTCCTTAGAATGGTTGACATGAAGATTTTGTCACACCCAAAAATACTACATAACTCGATATTTTAAAAGACCACCAAAATATAAAAAAAATAGACAAGACCATTCAAGATATTACATGATACCATACTAAAGTCAATATGTGGATTACCAGGTAAGGAGGAGAACCTATTTCGCTTGCTCTATGCTGATTGCAGACAATAATCATAGACAGATTGACATCTTTTGTGAGGAATACCTCAGAGGCAGTGTTATTTGCTGGAAGATGTCCTGTCATCCTGTGTGACATTTGCCTGGTTGAGGGATAATCATGGAATCCCTCCATATCATCCTGTGGCAGATGATGCCGCTCTACACCACAAGGATTCACTTGCCCTTTCAGATTGCAATGCATTGCCATATGACACGAGAGAAGATTGATTTGTACCACTAACACCATCCAAATACTCCAGTATTTGGAAAGATATATATTATATATATCCATATATTTTGAATATACATTCACTATATATATGATTTATATTTCATCTGAGAATAATTTTTTAAAAAGTATATTAACCATGTGATTACGAAAGCATTACAATGACACAATTCTAGTTTCTTTTAATTAAATCAAAATAAGTTAACAGAAAGTAAACCCATAAGGGCACTGTGACATCATGTTTCTGTCAAATACGAGAGTGGTCAAGCTGTACCGTAAAGTTGCTCTTGATGAGAGCCAAGCATCTTACTTTGTTATTGACATAGTCATTTCAAGAGATAGATGATGTTGCTACAAAAATACAGCACTGCTGTCAGTTGAGCAATGCTTCATGTTTGCTCATCATCGCTCTGTCAACTACATCATACCAGTGTTATCCTGTGGCAGATAAACTATCTTGTTATGCCAGACATCTGCCTGTAATGTTGTATGACCTTCACTTGGGTCAGGTGTGACATTGTATCTCGGAGCTGGGCTCCACTACTCACTATGGTGCACAGGAAGGTTCACAAGATCTATATCTAATGCAATGCTGAGTACATACACATATATATTCATTGTCTGACTTTTGCTTTACCTTTGTAAAACTGCACATCTAAAGAAAAACAAAACAATGCTGAGGTTGAGAAATTCAGATGACAGTTTCTGAACTCAAACTGAAATCTTCTCTCATTATTTGGCCAATATAAAACAATAATAGTAATGATAAGATCTTCCAATAATTCAAATCTTGTTATTACCGATATTCTTTTCTTTGGTATCAACAACATTTGTATATAGCAATTATAGGTGAATATCTATCCATTTGCAAACAATTTCTAAAGCAGTATATAGAAAAAAGTAATGTATAAAAGCAGGCTAGCAATAAAGCATACATCGCTGTGACATTAAGGTGGGTATATGTGAACATTCTGAATATATTCCACTCCGAAAACTCTGGGCATATTAAGAAAATTGTTTCTGTCTGCATGTGAATGTGAAAGGTCACATTTTGTTCAGCACATGTCTGCCCATATGGCCGCTTTCTTCACCCCTGATCTTTCTCTGACCCTGCGTATTATAGCCGCAGGATGATAGGGGTGTGTCCCCTACAGGTGCGTGTGTGTGTGTACATCTATAGATACTGGCATATAATAATATACACATTCTCTCACCTTTCAATTTCCCTTCAGCTTCACATTCTCATCATATCAGCAATACATGAAGAAATTATTGTCCAAGATTTAATCAAATATATATATATATATATATATATATATATATATATATATATATATATATATATATATATATATATATATATATATATATATATATATATTGTCTAATCTCCCTGGATGCTAACTGGTGTGGGCTTTTAGCAGACCTTCACTCACACACTGCAGCATTTGTAAACATTTATTTCAACTTGTACCAACATTGTCATATTTCTGTTCCGCATTATTCTTTCTTTTTTAAGTACCATCCAATACAAAGAAAACAAAGACTAAGTGTTGGGATGTGATATATTCTGCAGAAATGCAGTGATATTTGGGAGTTGTCAAAACACAAGATAGATAGTGGATGTGCTCGTATTTCAAGCCAAGGATGATAGAGAGATGCACATGGATTTGATCAGTGACACCTGCACTAAGTATTTACCTTTGACATGCCATATTTTCTTGGTTTTTATGAAAAATATGCTTCTTACAATGAAAACCTGATCTTATCTATTGATGTAAAGAAAATAAGGTCAGTGATCCAATGGTATTAATCTTGGATTGCTTGGTATGTAGAAATTGCTTATGATCCTATAAATCCAGCCTTCAGATGTGAATTGTTATCTGTTTTCTCTGCACCATGTGCAAATATGAGATAACATAAAATACAATTTTGAGATAAAGCATGGTTTTTGACTGAATGTAAGATTAAACGTGCAAATCACTGACTCTTTATGTAGAAATCTATATATACATAAATAATCAAATTAAGAAAAACATATCCAAGATGCGCTCTTTGATAGGGAAAGTGTTTTGCTACGATGATGGCCGTTTGCCATGTATTGTTGGATATACGTCTGCATTGGCGTGTTTATGAGACTGGTCCTGATGTGGACCAATATGACTGAGTGGCACATTGCGTGATCTCAGATGGGGATTACACGGCTGGCCAAGAAGTCAGCCAAGACAATGTGAGGCCACAAAATACAAGATAGGGCAGGGCTGGACCACAAAGTTAAGTGACATGAGATTTGTAATCATGTAATAATAAGCTATAAAATAGTACAATAGTGTTTTGCTTAGTCGATGCAATATCACCGGTAAAATGGTGTTGTAGTTTCTTCCTGCAGATGAGATAAGCCAGATTGGCACAGTTTGCCTTTAAGTGTGGTATGGGGAGGCTGACAAGATGTTTAGTATCAATTGAAATCAAGCTATTACAGAGCCATAATGATGTAAAGGTATATATCATGACTTTCATTGAGCATTAGGTTAAAAGAATGAAGCATTTTATGATCTAATGTGTGTGCTTAGCATGAAGCAGGTGACTGTCTGGTGAAGCACTTTTCTTCTCGGCCTATAATTGCCCACAGTGATGACATTATGATCCTGCATCAAGTGCTGGAGTCTGAACCAAGGCTAAAGCAAACCTTCCACAGACATATACAATCTTCATAAATATTTTAACAACTTACCATACTCAGCTGGATTCCACTGACTAATATGTCAAATGTTCCATACATTAAGCTAGGCAAGGTCCCAGTATGGGGATATAGAGACTACAGCATTTATGCACTGCACTGGCAAAGTAAGCATTATGTATACTTGTCAAATGGTGCATAAGAGAAAAATCATCATTATATTTTATAGAACAGATGAAAGTTTATATCATCACTGGATGCAATGATATTTTATTTAGTCAGTTTTTGTAGACTTTCTAGATATGCCCAACCCAGAGGCTGGGTAGGAACTGGGATTAAAATGATAGATCCCAGGGTGGAGGAAGGAGGTTTCCTCTTCCACTTAAAATGTTAATCAAGGCCAATGTGGAAACAATATGTGCTGATTCAAAGTGCTTAATATCTTGAAGGGATTTTGTTGTAAACAAAACAAATTTATTTCTGTTTAGAATCATGACATTGCATAAGTTCATATAGAAAAGGCAGCTTTTGTGTTTTTAAGTTGACTAACAGTAATCTTATAACAAAAAATACTTTCCATTCTTTAATCCAGTTTAAATATAATTTACTATAAATTAGTTCTTCTTAGATTGAGGATGATTATTAGATGGCTGTAATTTTTTTTGTCAAAGATTGAATTGACTTAAATTAGATATAGAAGGTATACCAGAGATATATCCATTACACAAATAGCCTGCTTTAAAGTTTGTTTGGATTTGTAAGAAATCTGTCCGGGTGAATATGTCATATGATAGGTATTGTTGAAGGAGACACAATAATTCTTTTACCAATTCATACCTTTGTGTTTTCCCTCTGCTGCTACAAACAGTCTCTATACACAAACTTAATTTGGCATAACATCTGAGGAAAAACAATCACTTTACACAGGGTAATTGTTGGGTGTGTATTTGATATGAATACTTTGTAGTAATCAATACAATTGTCTTCATATTGCCTTTCTACTGCAGGTATAAAGAATGATCACTGCAAGAAAGTCAACATTGTAGCAGTTTCAATACAAATCCTTTAGAAACCAGTTTTATATGTGAAATTATTTGGGGTGGGATTTGGCTCAGTTGTTAAGATGTCGGCCTCACATACTGAAGGTCCAGGGTTTGCTTCCCAGTTTAACAAGTCATGCTGCATAGTTAAGAAAGGTGGACACCTATTACCCCCTTGTTCCTCACTCCATCAGGTGCTCCTATCTGGTTACCGAAAGCTGTACAAGAGTAGGGCATTTAGTCCCAGTGACAGGCTTCTTTCTGACCTGATAGCAGCACAAATAGTGCTGAAAATTGTTCATACAAAACAAAATTATCTTATAGAAATCAACCCCATACATTATTGTTTTGTTTGTATTAATTTGCATTGAGTACTGATGAATACATTGAAATAAGCACAATAACCAAATTAATTTTTTCTTTCAATTAATCATAGAGTAAAAAATAAACATATTTCCATGAAATTATTTCAAATATGATACCCAGCTTATTGCTAATTATGAACAGAGTCACCCTGAATGAAATTTTCATGTTTCACATCTGTATTTATTTAGTTTCTTTGTTAACATTTATGACCTATTCAGTAAAATTAGAATGATTTAGGCACAATTCAGTTGATGTAGAATACTTCCACTGGGATTGCCCAACTCTTAAAGGGGAAGTGAAAGGGGGTTAAATTTCTACAACTAGATTGAAGTTTATCTGGGGCTGCTCTATTCCAAATAGTTAGATTGGAGCATTTTAGACATATTGTGGCCAAAAAGAATATTTTCATTTTAGCATTGGGTTGATTGGACATAATACTTAAAAAGTGTATAATGCACCAATAAATTTGCTATAACTAAACTGGTGCAGACTCCATTCCAAGACACTGCATGGCACTGGATTGCTACTGTAATGGTACTCGACTGCATGTGCTAAGAATAACAGAGTATGTTGCTGCTGCTGCAGTGGTACTGGATTGCAGGTATAGAGTATATTGCTGCTGCAGTGGTACTGGATTGCAGGTATAGAGTATGTTGCTGCTGCGGTGGTACTGAATGGCATGTGCTAAGAGTAACAGAGTATATTGCTGCTGCTGGATTGCATGTTCTAAGAGTAACAGAGTATATTGCTGCTGCGGTGGTACTGGATTACATGTGCTAAGAGTAACAGAGTATATTGCTGCTGCGGTGGTACTGGATTGCAGGTATAGAGTATATTGCTGCTGCAGTGGTACAGGATTGCAGGTATAGAGTATATTGCTGCTGCAGTGGTACTGGATTGCAGGTATAGAGTATATTGCTGCTGCAGTGGTGCTGGATTGCAGGTATAGAGTATATTGCTGCTGCTGCAGTGGTACTGGATTGCAGGTATAGAGTATATTGCTGCTGCAGTGGTACTGGATTGCAGGTATAGAGTATATTGCTGCTGCAGTGGTGCTGGATTGCAGGTATAGAGTATATTGCTGCTGCTGCAGTGGTACTGGATTGCAGGTATAGAGTATATTGCTGCTGCAGTGGTGCTGGATTGCAGGTATAGAGTATATTGCTGCTGCAGTGGTGCTGGATTGCAGGTATAGAGTATATTGCTGCTGCAGTGGTACTGGATTGCATGTGTAGATTCCATCATTATTCACAAAAACCATAAGGAAAAAGAGATATTTTCAAATGAAACTTTGTGCTGTTTTGAATTTTACATGTTATCAGTGAAAAGGCACATGAGTCGTGGGAATATGACAATGAGGCTTGCTGTCTGCCACTGTGTGTGCATGATGAAAGGCGGGGCATTGTAACTCCTGCCAGCATACCACAGCATTCCTCCTGTGGAACAGCACCAATAAAGAGACTTCAAAGCAACCTGTGCATGTAACCATTGTTTGTGCTTGTTATTTAGGGACATTTTTTTAGTTCCAATAGTTGTACATCTGCTATCTGGGTCTCACTTGATTAAATGATGATGAAAAATGAGTATAAAAATATCAGAATTTGGCAGCCCTGGATGCGAGTGTCCTAAACAATAACTGGGGAGGAGCAGTTATTTGCAAGAAGAGATAAGTTAGAAGAGAAGTTAGGCAAGATATGAGGCACTGATGGCATGATAATTATCTGATAATTACATATTTCATGTTTGACGCAAGAAGTCATATTTTGGGATATATATGATGCAGAACTATGCATGGTAGTCTGGCCTCTAGATGAGGCAATAGATAAAAATAGATAAAACATTATTAATATGATTTAAAGAGATAATGTCATCAAGAGGAAAATATGAATGATTTCCAGAAAATAACATTTATAGAAACTGTTTCCTGAAAGTGTTGTTTTTTACAACCTCTGCCAAGTTGATGTTCCATGAATGAATTAATACTTTCATAAGAATTGTTCAGTAAAGGAGGAAATTAAATAAACAATGGAGTGTAAAAACCTGCACCAGTGTTATATTGATAGATATAGAGTAGGGAGGAACTTTATTCCAATTTGATGGATCAAAGAAAAAGCATGCGAGTTCCATCAGGGCCATTATGATGTATGCCTGAAGACAAAAAGGACATCAAAGATTACATGAAAGGCTCAACTGTTAGATGTGCAGGAAGGGTATTGATGTTTCCTGGAGCTATTAAAAACAAGGGTGGGACACAAGGGGCTATTGCAGGAGTGGACCCAGCTGTGTAGGGTGGGGTAGAGCTGGCGGGCTTGATCAACCACGACGTGTAGCGTCATGCCGGCAATATCAACACAGCAACTCACATCTCAGCCTGCTCATTGTTCCTGTTTACCTTATATCATTTATTGGTTATATCCCATTTGATCTCATTTCTAATGTTACGAAAAAACTGAACATCATACTCATCATAACATTTTATCACCCCACTTCTTTGTATTATTCTATTTCATTTACACTCCCGCTTAACTGACCTAAAGGAAATATATATATTTTATGAGTGGTTATTAATGTCAACCTTTAATAACTTTATATCCAGCATTAAGGTCTTCGGTTTTTTAAGGGAAAATCTGATTTCAGTTCTAGTTTACAAGAAAAAATCTTGAAATTTGTGCATAAATTGAAATTATGAAATTTGTCCTTGGCAAAATCACAATATTTGTTAAATTGAAATGTCAACAATAAATCAAAATAACATTAAAAATTAAATCTCAAATCAGTCAACAGTAAAATCAAAATTAAAAATGAAATCTGAATTCAATCAACAGTGAAATTCAGATAAAATATGAAGCAAGGATCATTGAGAACAAACATCCTCTCTTCCTAAAATATCAATATGAACTCAAAATAATCACAATTTTGACTGTAAGTAATGATTAAAATGCCTAGATGGTTTTCAGGGGCAGCTACAAAAAAGGCTTCTGACCAACATGGTTTTTATGTCTCCTGTTAACATCACAGAGTGTGTCATCTTTTATCTCTATCTTTAAGTTTATTATCATCGTCTATGAACAACTTGGATACACATGCAAGATCAAAAGGATTGGTTTTCATGGGAAGCCCTTCAAGGGGTGGGGGGATTATTTTCATTTGTGAAGTTCTGATCCATAAAGCAGGACATTTATTTTATAATTTCTTTTTGTGTCTGTGTCAGTTAGAAAGACCTGTTTTCTAGTTTCACAGGGAGTGAGTCATTGAGCAAGTCATAGATTTATGGGAAATAAATATATATTTGTATTGGCAAGACTAAACAGAGATGTCAGATTCTGATGGCTTTGGACATATTTTTTATTATAAATCCTTTGTTTGAAATTCACAAAGTGTCACTTTTCATTCATTCCTGGGATTTGTGAAACACATTATAACCATTCATCCTTATATCTTAATCTTAAAGACTTGCACATTAAAACATTTACATCATGTCAATAGATTAGAGATACATATCTAATTTCAATTAGTGATATATTTTGAATTTTGGGCTACATTTATGACAGCCAAATAATTAACAAATTCTAAATACATTTTTACAAAATCAGTTTCAATGCAGTTTTGTTTACATCCTATTTTACCATAAACTGTGCGGGAAAGTATGATAGAAATGCTGATTGCTTTCACTCATTAGATACAAAATATATGAATGTGAATATTTGTGAGACCTTTCATCTCACTGAATGACAAGTCTCAAAATGTTAAAGGACCAAGCTGTGATGTTATTCATCTGGCCCACAGAAACTTTGTGGCAAAAGGTACTATAATCTGTAATCTTGTAGTAAAGAGTTTAAATCTCATTTTTTGTTTAATATGACATTTTCTTGACATATATTTTTTAATTAGACAGCATTGAAATAAAATGTATGAATTTGATGATTTCTATACCTCACCAATTTCAATTTAAATATACTGGATTTCATCTTATGAAAATATGAACAATAATTAATCACATCATATTCATCTCGTTCAAATGAATTGAATTTTTGTTTGGGTTGCAAAGTATAAGATCCAGTATTTATGGAGGCTACAGCTAATCTTCACTGAAAAAGGAAGTATTATCTCTTATAGTTATTTTGTTTATTGCTGACCACATAAAATGCATTCTTATTATTTCTATGAAAATATTGTGCTGGGGTGCTCTTCTGTGTGAAGTGTGTTTTTGAGATGAAAAAAGCAATGGAAGTACTCAAGGTCAACTTAGATCACAGAAGAAGGCAAAGAAGCTCTGCTGGAAGATCTCATCTTCATTGGGTCACCCACGGCAATGCCATGGCAACTGCACAGTCATCTAGCCTTTGACCTTTACAACTTAAAAAAACAACCAATCAAATGGTCTCATCTGCACATGTGACCCAACCAAGAGCAGGTGAAATAACAATGTCTCCACAAGATCACCTTTGGCTGTTGTCATAGCAACATGGTCTTATCCCATACTTCTAGTCCAATCTGAGGATACCTTTCGAGCTTTGCCTTGCGTATTGCATTAATATCTTATTTGGCCAAACAAATTTTTATGGCAGGAAACTTTCCTATCACATTTTACAACAAAGAAATATCCCTCATCATATCATTAAGTCCCTCTGATGAATAAATTCTGCACATAATTTGTTGATAATTATAGGATTTCAATTCCACAAATATTGATAAATATTATTTTGTTAAGAACTACACAGGGGAGAAATAGTGACCAACTGGGCTCTATTTGAGTTTCTTAATTCGTAGAAACATGAAGTTCAGCAATGAAAAATAATCTTCTTGCCTCACACTGTTCAGTGAATTTGAATACTAAATTTAATAGTAATGTCAATTCAGTCCACTTTGAAAAGTAAGAATATAGGATATTGTAAAAATATTTGTGTAAAAATATAACATCTACAAAGGTGCTGTGATATATATTGCAATATATATCTTGGTAACTTCACAATAAAACAGTGCAAAAATCATGCAGTGTCCTCAGAAACGTTTTCTATAATGGAACCATATATATCATCATATTTATATTAGTTTCTCCATAAAATACCGTAGCTTTAAGCACAATATATCAGAAATCTTTATCAATATTTTGATATTCTTTCCCATTATATTTGGATCTTTCTGCATTGTGTACTGTGAGAAGAGGCAGGTTGTCAGTCTGTATCAAATACATTTAGCTTTACCCATTTTTAGAACCCTTCTCAATGTTTAACATACTGGCCAATTTTTTTTATTTAAAAATGTTTATTTATAATGAATTTAACATTGACAAACTGTGCTGACAAAATTGGTGGCACCCATATTGACACATCATATTAAGTCTGCAAAAACAATGAATGTATCATGGCCACTTACAATTATATTGAATTTTTATAACATTATTTGTTCATAAATCTAAATTACTGGAATTAGAAAAAAAAGGTTTGCTCTTTCATCAATGTTCAATTGTGCCAAATTGTTGGAATTAAATTCCATTTCAATACTTGGTCAAGGGTAAGCATTTATAAAAAAAACTCACCAAATGGGAAATTCTATACATACTTAATACCAACTGATTATTACAAAGATTATGGCATAAATTTGTGACAAATAATATATTTGACTGTTTCTCCTACCGTCAATGTAATGTGAATAATCTTTCTGATATACACAATGTCCTGAGGCTAAAAATAATGCCGCAGGGGTGTCCAAACATCAGGATTTCACAGCCAGGCCCAGTTTGGTGCCAACTGCATTTGATTTTATAATATTTATGAGATCTTTGTGGTCACTTATATGTACATAGTAAATCAATATTGAAACAGACAAAAACCTCCCCCTGCATGGATAAAAGTTTACAGATTTATTTGACTTTTGTCTGCTCACTTCTTACTCACATATATCAGATATCATGATTTTGAACATTTCAAATTAACAGCTATTTTGGTAGATATAATCAAAAGTGTGTCATAATGCATTTTAGTTTGGATTTAATCCTTTTGGTGATTGTATTTGGACACCCCTCTATAATGATATGGCTGAGTTTGTGGCGCCCTCTAGCCAAGGGTGGCGTTTGGAAGCTGACAAGTGTGTGACATGATGGGGTAGGAGACCATGGGGGTGGTGGAGGTAAAGCTCACTCCCGGCTGCAGCGTGTGAGCCTGGGCTTGCGATATTGACACAGATGCGATGGAGCCCGTGGGCGCGGGGGCGGCTGCCATTGCCTCCATGGAAATGGACACTGGCACTATAGTCTGCGGACTGATGGACACGGCTGGGTTGATGGGCGCGGCACCTATACCAGCCTGCTGGGCAGCGGCCAGCTCAGCGCCAGGGTTGTTACTCATGGAGCTGGTAAGGCGCGTGGGTCCCAGGGCCTGCTGTGACATCACAAGCTCATTATTGGCATTAAGAGTAATCTGAGGTGCGATAGAACTAATCTGGATCTGGCGATGGATCATAGTTGAGCGTGCCATGGCGGGCGCCGGCGTAATGGTTGGCGTCACAACTTGGCTTACTGTCACTATAGGTGGCGCTGTGGTCACCACATTGTTCACCTTGTTAGTGCGATACCGGGCATTCTGCTCTAATAACACTTCATTAGTCGCAGCGAGATCAGAAACCTGCTTGTGCAACTCTTCAAGCTTGCGTCTTAACATGGCATTTTCATCCTCCAGCAAACGATAATCATATGCATTCCTTGGTCTGAACAACTCCACTGCATAAGTGTTATTATTATTGTTGTTATTTGTTGGAGTATAGTTATTTTCGATTTCTTCCACCTCCACTCGCTTCCTTTTCAGTGGAGATGTGTAATCATAATTATCATAGTCATCATTGGTATATACATCGTATCTATCAGTATGGTTGGTAGAGGGCGGCACCTCACTGCGCCGCACCTCAAAGTCATATTCTGTGGAGGATAAATGCCGATATTTGCATCTACTACCTCTTTTACATTCTCCTTTAAGAAAATCTTTACAAATGGGCACTTCTCCTTTAAGTAATGGCATTTCATTTGGTACGACTCCGATGCCGAGAGCAGCTGCCTGTTGCAGCCTGACTGGTAACTGTCCTGTCTGTTTATAATACTCTTCCTCCTCTCGAGTGCAGTGGATAAATTTGCAATTTGCACGTCGACATCCTGTGTTTTGGAAATCATGGCAAAATGTGTATTCCGTACGTCGACCTAACTCTCTGGCTTCCAGAGGGTTAGGGTGACGGTATTTACACCGTTTTCCTCTCTTGCACACATTTCGCAGGAAGTCACGGCAGATGGTATTCTCGCTCTCCAGCGATTTATCCAAGCTGGTATCACTGTTATCAGACATCGTTGACATTAAGAAAAGAAAACCGATTCTCAGGGTTTCTATTCTTCTTTATTAAATTAAAAGAATTCTCAATTCTTTGGCACACAAATTTCTGTGCTTGTTTCAGCCAAGAATTAACGATTATCAAAAAAACATTATACAAATCCCACTGGTATATATCCTGAGCTATGTAATGACAGCCAGTCAAGATTTAATGAAGATAAAGCTGCATGTCTGCAATCATCCCATTTGCCCTGTGTATGGTAGTAAAGGTCACGCGGACATATCCTGCCTAATGCACTGTCCCAGCATGCACTGCTTGTGCCCGGCTGCGCTGTCAGGCAAGCATATGCGACCGCTTTCAGCTAATGCATCTCCCGCTTGTGGCTTTCACGCTGCAGCCTGCAAAAATAAAGCAAAATATCTCAGAAATGTATCCTCAGAGTGAACCCCCTCATAGAACTAATTAACATGATGGCGTTATGTGCAGATATCTGGGTGAGATCAAGATAACAACATTAATGAGCAAAATGCAATAATCATGCTTATGTATGCCACATTGAGATGTCATTTCTAAGAATATCTGAATGTGGGTTTGTGTGAGTAAAGATATGTTGTCAGTGTCACCAGGTATCTCACTAACGTGACATAAACTAATGGAAAGCACTTCTTGTAAACTGAACTTTGCAGTATTGTGCTGGATCACAGGATCATACTGGCCTCAGTCATATAGCATTACATACTGGTCAAACCACTTCATTTCCGATAATGAAAATCTGGCATTAGGTATCCAATTTCCTTTGATTTCTGTATTTGTTAATGTTTGTTCATAGATATTTGTACAAATCTCTGCTGGCTAAAAAATTACATGAGATCAGATGTGCATAACCATAATGATTTTGATAATAAAACTAGTTTCTAGTTAAATAAATACTTAAAGTTGTTTTTCATTGAGATTTTTATGAACATTTAGGAAACTAGCTTTGACAAACATATGCTCCTTTCCAATCAGTGCTTTCATTAATAATGATTATTCCAGTAAACAGATCTTTTCTAAGAAGATTTCTGATAATTTGCTTCATTTTCCCCCAAACAAAGAAATAGATATAGGCTTTTTGTTTTGATTAATAAATAACTTATGCATTGAAACAGAGTCTTCTAACCTAACATATCCTTATACAGCCTATTTCAGACACACCCTTCACCAGATGTAGATAAATGAATATTTCATACTAAAACATCTTATCTCATCGGATTCTCATGCAATATTTGCTTTTCTTAGTTGAGGTATGATGAGCACAGTATACCTTCTTTGACATGAAGTGCTTATATATTCAAAATATATGAATCATGTAAATAACATATGTACAGGTATACCATAAACTCTAGAATGTGTCAGGAGAGAATTGCTCCCTGCAGCTATAGAGTGTATGTTGTGGATATTTGGGACAGAATGTGAGAGTGGCATTTAAGATAATATTGCTTGTAATGTACAGCAGCAGCAGCAGCAGCAGCAGCAGCAGCAGCAGCGGGATACTCAATAACAAAGACTTGTGACAACCTATCAAAAAAATTATCCAAAGATAATCTGGTTTGTATTTAAAACATGGCCCAAAAGTCTCATTAATAATGAAAGTCCATGACAATTTAGTCCTTCTTGCTGTGTGTAACAGAGATAATAAATGTCACCTCATAGTGAAACCTTATATTTAGATTAATTCTGTGGTGAGCATGAAAATGACACATTCTATGCTATGACCAACTCAGAGTGAATATCATATACCTAACAACTAAACATACACAAACTTTGATGCCATATATATTGGAAAAACTCATTTTTCATATTTAATGATCTAACCACCATCATACTTTGCATACTAGCAACATCAGAATCTCATATAAACGTATGCAAAGCTCAGAGTAGATGTAGATGGGGCAGTCTTAAAGCTGTGAAGGCCGAATATGGTCATGTTATTGCAGAGTGTCACATGCCCCTTCATCACTTGTCCTGGATGAATTAATATCCTCGGGTGCCGAGTCCCTCTGTGCAGACACTTGATAGTAATCACCAGGTAGACGTGTGGTATGATGATGGAGCATGTCCCTTATCAGGATGCTGTGACATATGATAGAGCCTTGTCAAGTGCTATACACACTCTTATATCTCCCTGTCCACATTCATGACTCTGTTAAATACACACGCAGTGTCAAGTCTGACTCTGATGGCAAGCCTGATTCTGATAGCAAGACTCTGATGGCAAGCCTGACTCTGATGGCAAGCCTGACTCTGGTGGCAAGCCTGACTCTGATGGCAAGCCTGACTCTGGCGGCATGCCTGACTCTGGTGGCAAGCCTGACTCTGGTGGCAAGCCTGACTCTGGCGGCATGCCTGACTCTGATGGCAAGCCTGACTCTGATGGCAAGCCTGACTCTGGCGGCAAGCCTGACTCTGGCGGCATGCCTGACTCTGGCGGCAAGCCTGACTCTGGTGGCAAGCCTGACTCTGATGGCAAGCCTGACTCTGGCGGCAAGCCTGACTCTGGCGGCAAGCCTGACTCTGGCGGCAAGCCTGACTCTGCCGGCAAGCCTGACTCTGCCGGCAAGCCTGACTCTGGCGGCAAGCCTGACTCTGGTGGCAAGCCTGACTCTGGTGGCAAGCCTGGCATTTCTATATTTCAGATACTTCCTTTGTTTCAGAGTGCATGTAATACTTTGTAACTTAAGCATTCATAAATTGAGTCACAATCATCACAGAAGCCAGCCTGTACAGAAACAAATTCCTTGAGAAAACGCCACATCTCTTGATATATAAAATATTTATACTGGGCATTCTTGATCTATCAGAATAACATATTTATCAAAGATTGTGATACAGTAGCCCATATATACTGTCAATCATGATCGTGATATTTTCATACTAAATGTTTTTTACGTCATCACTTTGTGTTCACATAGTAGCCTAATTTTGGTGCCACATTTGAATTATATAAATCTGAAAAAATGTTAGAAACATGTTTGATCAAACACATGATAATTCTAATAACTTCAATGTGAAAAGACAATTCTGATACATTTTATGAAACAATTATGACATGAGTGTGTAGATAACATTGTTTTCAACAACATTACTTCTTTTTCAAAGAAATATTTCTGAATGCACTGAATTACACAAACAAATATGGTTTAAGAATTATCAATTACACAAATTATCAATTACACAAACAAATATGGTTTAAGAATTATCAAGTGAGTGATAATTGGGTTAAATTGGAGTTGCCTTGAAAATGTACACTCTTCTTGGTTATTCTATTCATATCCTATAACCTGATCAATATTTTAGTTGGTTTTTTTCATGGAAAATAATATGTGTGCATATTTCAGTCAGCATATTCATGAGAAAAACCCATGAACTAAAAAAAAACTACATGACAGAACTGCAGAAAATGACAAAAAGAACTATAATATTACAAGCAGTGGCTTGATATGGACACCCTAAGCATGTCTGATGTCAAATAATACACCATATTGTGCTGGCTGTATTATTTCTCTTCTATGCTGTATCATAGATTCAGTGTTTCTATTCATTCAGGCATTTCATAAATTCCTACTACATGATTATATATTGTAATTCATGAAGAAACACTGTGCTCATTCAAGCCTTCACTCAGTGAGTAATTAATTTCACCAATTAGACTTGTCAAGGTTTTGGCCATTACTCACAATTAAATGTTTTACCACTCTCAAAATATTGAGAAGAAAATAAAATATCTGTAAACCATGTAAAGATATTTGCTATGAAACTAGAATTTATTGTATTGAGGACATGTTATTTTTGCGAATGTGTTGAAGGTGGCATTTTGGGGAGGCTGCCCTGCCTGTCTGCATGGTAACTGCAGGCAGCGAGTCCCACAGCTACATTTACCGCCTATTAACCTTCTGGGCATTGTTAGTGGCGGCTCATCAATGTCACATACATAAATAACATATGATATATTCGTCCGCAAAGCTACAATCAGGGCAAATTTCGCCTTCAAGGTTTCACATATAATATGTATGTACTTTGATATATATCATTTTCTCAACATAGATATGAAGAGTATATGCACATATTAATATGTTTTTAACATTAAAGGCATAACTACACCAGCAGCAGTGCCATGTCAGCATCTTTTAACTTATAAAAAATCATATACTCCAATTCCTCTGAAGTTATTCCTTTGAAAAGAATAAGCTTGTATAAAATGTGTATTTGCTTTGAGTATAGCTCGCATAAAAACAGTTTGTTGATGCCATGCGTAGGATTGGTAGTGGCACTAGCTATGTCTATCATAGGAAGGAGAGATTGATATGGATGAAGTGTCCCTCAAGATGGAGAGGCAAATGACACTTGTCTATTGTTTGAGCTACTCCTAATTGGATCTACATGCCACTCAAGCACACGACTGGCAACTAATTCTGACGCAGTTCTCCCGTCTCTATTGTCCTCATATCTATCCACATTGGAGCCCACTCCTCCACTCTTATCAACCTCCATATATGTACACTTCTCCTATTTTGATTTTTTGAATATTCATAGGTATATATTTACACAAACAAGAAACACACCTATGTGATTTTAATGTTCTATCTGTGAGGTAAGATCTCAACCTCATAATATTTTTTTCACATCAGAAGCCATTTATTAAATCTAATTTCCAAGCTTTCTAATTCACAAGAAATTTAAAAATATAGGCCTAAAAATGGTAGTCAAGGTCATTTCCTTTCAATCTGTTAGACTTTTGAAAGGCTTTTGAAGCTTAACGACCCTTTAATTAGCCTCTCTCTCTCACAACAAATTCAAAAAATGGAATAACTAAAGATATGAGCTTATTTACAGGTTCCTCTTACTTCTATCAGTGATGATAGATAACAAGAGCAAATATTGGAATTAACTAGCTCACATGGAAGGTCAGATTTCATAAAAAACACAACCTGATACCTTGGTGGAATATGTAGATTTGCCACTGTCGAATATACAGATGTAAATGGCCACAATTCAACAAGAGTAAACATAACTCTTTTCAAGAGAAAGTTAAATATTTTCAATCGTATGACCACATCCTGAAAATTAGTTTTGTTTCTGTATATGGTATCTCCTTTCGGGCCAGTGACCAAAATCCTTAATATCAAGGATTGTTTATTTCGGTCAAGTGGCCCTGGGCCAGCAGGTAGCTTTAACATCCATTGTATGCTTTTATCCAATTCACCTGAGAACATAAAACTAACAATATTCCAATCATGTACAGAGCTCTTTTCAAAATGTGATTTGTTTTGGCTACAATTACACAGATTCTTGCCATAGCCAAGAAAATGGACAGCAATTTACAAACCTCGGATTGATTTCTCTGTCTGATGCTAGCAATGCATCTCACTGTGAAATGTGAGTGCAAAAGCAGATGTGAATCTTAATCAATCTATTCATCCTGCATCTAATGAGGGATCCAAAGTGCAATGCCACTGCATGTACACCTCTGTCACAATGAGTAATGAGGGATCTAAAGTGCAATGCCACTGCATGTACACCTCTGTCACAATGCGAAATGAGGGATCCAAAGTGCAATGCCACTGCATGTACACCTCTGTCACAATGAGTAATGAGGGATCCAAAGTGCAATGCCACTGCATGTACACCTCTGTCACAATGAGTAATGAGGGATCTAAAGTGCAATGCCACTGCATGTACACCTCTGTCACAATGAGTAATGAGGGATCCAAAGTGCAATGCCACTGCATGTACACTTCTGTCACAACTCACTGTCAAAACATATTGCCTGTCTTTGATGAGATGCAACATTTTAATGACATTGTATTACATATAGAACATCAAACATTTTAAATTCTTTGATAAATTATCCAGACACAAATTTCTTATATCAAAGGCATAATATCAAGTGCCAGGCAAACTTGAATAAAGTCCCTGTGCTATCAAATTGGGTATGATATGTGAATAATTGTTGGAACATGCTTATGAATCTCCTTTAATTATTCAATTTTTTAACAAAATTATCTATAATGGTCAACTTTTATACTTTAAATATATATTTATATAAATGTCAGACTGCTTTTATTGTTTGTGTTTCTACAGTGAATAACTAAGTACTACATGAATATCTTTTTGGATATCTTTTTTATTCCAACATATCATCCCTAATTGCTATATTTGTTTAATGAAACCAAGTGCTTGGTTTGTAATTAGTTTTCATTTAAAATCATCTATTTATTATTCCTTTTCAATACTCATCATCAACAATTCAGAGATATTTGCTTTGAAAGCTGGCACAAGTTGTCATTATCTTTAATGTTGAATAAATATACTTATCATTATCTGTAACTTATGATCATATTATAACCCAAATATGTTTTTGCTTGGACTTAAATGAATAATGTACTCTGTAAAACAAATCAAGAGTTCTGGGTGGCTCCCATGCCAGTGACATTTTGGTTTTAATGGGAATCTCCCAGATCCTCTTTCTGAGTTTCTGAGATGAAATTTCTCTGTTTTCCTTATCTCCAAAAGAAAAAAACAATAATAACTCATTATTATGATAGTTTAATATAAGAAATTGACTTAAAATGAGAGGCAGGTATTAACAAAGAAGATTTAAATCAAACCATCCTTGAATGTTTTATAATACTACCTATATTCAGTTCATAAACGTATGTTCATTGCTGTGTGTCAAGTTAGTTTTTCTTGACAAAGCAACCCCAGACTTGTCCTTCTCCTTAATCATTATGAAGGCAACAGCAGAGATGGAATGACATAATAATTAATTTATCTCATACTTTGTGCCAAATATAAATACAAGTAATCCTTCTTAATAGGATTGGTCATGCAATGTTAGAGGTATTACAGTGTTTCATATGTGAACCCATTGTGTTATCAACCAAGATTTCATGTTTACCTTTCGGCCAAGCTCAACCTTTGAATCAAATCTGGTAGTACTTTGCAGAATATCGCTGATAAAAAGACATCCAAAAATGTCATCTGCTGTTTATATTTTCTCGTGACTGCAAACATTTAGTTGTAACCTCTAAAAGAAAATAGAACTATCAAAAATAGTCACGCCCCACTTCTCACCGATGTCCAAACTTAAGCCAAAATCTTGGTCAGGGTCAGTGCACATGCATTTTAAAATTCTGGACAAATACATTTAAATTATGTTAAAATGTTCAAACTGATGGATCAGTTTGGCCTTTCAGGATGTCTCCCTTGTGAAGATTTTCTATTCAAACATTTCTACTGCCATTGCCAGGAGGCCACGAGCATCTAACGCTTCAAAAGGCACATTGCAGCTTGTTGTGGTGGACCCAGAATCCAGAATATAAGATTTTTGTAGGTTAGACTTGTAAATTCAGGATTTCTGGGTGGTGTACAAAAAATTTGGGGTATTGCTGCCGAGACCAAAATTCACCACCAGAATTCAAAATAATGTTTTTTTTTCTATGTGGCTCTCCCACTATTGAAATCAGACGAGGTCAGCAAGATCAGTTTAACCATACACCCTATTCCTGCCAATTATCACTCCAGTCATCTGCCAATGGCCATTTCTAAACTAAAATCTTCCTCTTCATTTCCAAAAATATTAATATTGTGAAAAATGTCTGACAATGATGCTAATTTCACTTTGATTATTTTTCATTTTGCAATGTTTTTCAATGATGACATTCACAGCTGAGAATATTCTATGTAAGTTAGTTTGCAGCACAATCTAACACTAATGGAACAATCTGTTCTTGACATTTATTGGACGTAATAGGGTATGTCTGACCTTTAGCTTTCTGGTTGAAATGTGAATGTAATCTTGGTATTCTAGGGAGCAGTTATAATATGGCTCTATATGGCACTAATATACAGCATACTGTCCTCAGGGCAATCAGGTGTATGCACCAAACTATTTTCCGATTTTTTTGCTTACTATCAAAGTTCAAACCCAGTGACCCTGAAACTTTTTTTGACTTTCTAGATGGAAAAAAATTGTTTGAGTGATATTTTTATATCTCAAAATTTTTTATATCAAAATTTTTTATATCTAAAATTAATAATTTACCACTGGTCTATTTTTAAGGGCATGTTGCTAGAACAAAAGGTTATTATTTGCTAACTTGATTAAAAATAATTACCTATGCAAAGTTAACACTGAATTGTTTTGGTTTTTTTCATTCCTTCTAGTCCAACATAATGTTAAACAGTTAAGCCTAATACTATAAAAAGTAGATATGTTCACAAGACTCAATGCAATCCATGCAGTCATCATAATATCCACACTATTGTCATCTTGCTTATTCTGGCCAAAAAACTGTCATGTCAGACATTCTTGACAATCTGTTACTTAAGACATACTGCCATCCATTATGGTGACTTTTTATATCTAAACAGCCACCATGAGACCAAGGCTACAATTGGCCAACTATTTCCCATAAACATCTTTTGGCATCTCACATTTTAGGTAGTAAAGCACAACAAAACACTTGAGGAAGGTAGTAAATGTCTGGATCTCAACAACACAAGAAGTTTAGAGGATGAATGATGAAGAAAAAAATACTTTTATACAGGGGCCAAACCTCAAATTTTATGAACTGACCAGGACAAAGAAACACCGATAAAAATGTAGAAGGCAAAAAGCCTCAGGTCAGAACTCCTCACAAACCCCAGACTTCTGGAGGACTCAGACCCATTAATAGAAGGCTTATCGTAGGATCTGGTCACTTTTTTTTCTACATTTGTCACACCAGTCAAGAGAGTGCAAGCCACGGTGGAGTGTATTTGGATGAAACCAAATTGCATCCATTTCTTGCCAATAACATTTGTGCACTTCTAACCACAAAGTGGACAACTTCAAAGTAAGGTCTCATTGCAACTGCAGTCGATATGATACCAGACAAACCCCTATCTTCTCACTAAATATTTCAACTTTCTCCAGAGATTTAACCTTATTGTCACCCACCATAGCGAGATATGATAACACTCTGTAAATGGGAAAGTGCATTCCTTTCTCAGTTAATTTTCATGCCAAAAAATTATAAATCTTGAAAATAATTGCATACATTTGTCTGATGGCAAATAATATTCAACATATTCATACACATTTATATTCAATCTTTGCAATCAATAAAAGCATATGTTTGCATATTTCCCTGCACCAATAATTATCTGTGAATTTATTTTTATAACAGCAAATATGTGAAAACATAATCAATATTTTATTCTTTTGAACAACATAAAGTCAACTGAACTATAATTTATGTGGTAGTGGTCTCATACTTTAAGATAGCATGGACTATGGACAGTTCAAGCCTTGTGGTGTAAATGCTTGTTTTATCAATGAGCATAAAGAGGAAATCACTTTGACACTCTCACAAAATATGGATAAGTAATTTAAAGATCATAAAAATGAACAAATTTAGGACATGACTAAAAAGCTTGTGGTATTCCTTTAAATGTTTTTGGGGGGCTCAATTATTCTGAATTTATGATCATCTTTTTGCTGGTGTCAGCCATCTTGTCAGGAGGTTATAGTAGTACCAGTCAATCAGAAACATGTTTTCATTTTTTTTGGGGGGGGGGGGCAAATTACAACAAAAGTGTGGTTCAATTAATCCCAGAATACATGCTTCAATAGCCATTTCAAACTGTGATCAAGAAAGGTGTTGATGCCTTCACACCCATGACAAAAAGCAGATGAGTCTAAGGTGGACAACTGAATCTGTTGGAAAGGTCTTATGACAAGGATTAAATGACTTGGGTTTGAAATGGAGGTTTTGTTGGTCTTTAATATTTGTGTAGAAGTTCCTTGTTTAGAAATGAAGGAAAAAATAAAATTGCTTCAGTCTGCTTCAGCATGTTTCTTATGTAATATACAATACCTTATCATAATTACTAACTCACTAACGTGCACAGACAGACCAAGATTAGGGTAATTATTGATATAGTGCAGATATGGTAACAGTGCTGCTGGCACCACCTGTACTTGCCACAATGACACTGGCGAGAGGCAAATGTCACCCACATCACAAGACAACACTGCCATCAGCACCACCAGCAGTGGCATGCTTTTATAGGCTATTTATCTTTAATAATTAATACACAGTTGGAGGAGATTGCCTGGTATTCTGCCTGTCTCATAATTGCTTCCATACCTATACAATTTTTGAATTGATAATGAAATATGTAATGCCACTCTAAGATAATCAATATTGCAGAGAGCTACTAAGAGACCCTTATTTCAAATGTCAATTTTCTTTAAATAATTGAAACAAATGACTGTTACTTCTCTTTGAAATTAAGCTAATACCTTTCTGTTTGAATCGATTTCTGTGAAATAGGACAGTACATTTTCCATCAAATGATTGGCAAAATCTAACTGTCCTGAGAAAGATCACTTGATATGGAGATCAATAAAGGACATAAAATACCCTCACACAGGTCCTCATATCCAATAACATTGAACAAAATATAAACTTCAACAAAAGATGAAATGCCGATTTTGCATCATACTTAGTGTTCTTCACTTGATCACTGTGGTTTTGTAATGGAGTGATGTGTGAAGTGGTTGCTGCGATGCACTGCTGTGGCTTAGTGCTGCAGGGTGACGAGCATTTGAACCCAGCGAGATCAGCTTTGTATTTGTACACCAGGCATTCCTCTGTGGTGCTGCCCAGAGGTGGAGATAATGCTTATCAGACCCTCAGAATATTCAGTATTGCTATTCCCTGTGGTTGTAATTAGTCACATAAACCATGCAGAGCCCTATTACACCCAATGCTCAGAAAAAATATCGGAAACACATAAATCTATATTGACCAAAGCGGGGTCATAACATGGTGATTTATCTGCGAGAGACTCACTGCTCTAACAATATAAATGACATTAAATCCAGGTTCCACTGAGGCATCGGTGTTATCTGCTAGGCAACATCAATATATGGATACAGGGTATTACAACACAACTCTTAATGTTTCTATGACATTGAAAATGGGGCCAATTTTTGTCCACAAAGCATGCCAAGTTTACGGGAGCCAGGAGCCAGGTCCTCTGTGCCCCCCAGACTACACAACACCAGGACTTCCACCGATCTCATACAACTCATCAGCTCCATTACTATGGCAATTGGCAGGGAGGCAACTTTTCAATCTAATCTATCTCATACCTTACTGGTCCCTAAAATTTTGTAGGTCTCACAAATAGACTTTAGGTCTCATAAATAGGTTTGTCAGATTAAACCTTGGTAACATATGAGGCCGTTTGTATTGGGCACTCAAACCTCCTTGAAAACAAACCACAATGCACTGGAATGTTATCATGGAAACATCACTGAACACTTGCCTGTCTATTGTGGAGAAAACTGCCTCAAGTCCAATGCATGCAGAACTGGATTCCCTTACAAAAAATCTTAACAAACTGCTGTCATTGAATCCGAACTGATCTAATCTTCACTTGACTTGGCTGTAAGCGATGTTCTTTAATTGAAGAATACAGTTGAAACATAACAGTATCAATTCATTCTGGTAACAAAACACACAAAAATAATTTGATATTTTAAAAAAACATTCTGTGTTTTTGAATCTAACCTATTCTGTGAGCAAAAAACAAAACAAAAAAAATCACCAGAAAAAAAATGTATATAACATGTAATTCACATTTAGATTGTTCAAATGATAGATCTTAAAACCCATCAAAGATTTACTTGACTCATGTTTCTTTATTGAAAGTTTCATTTCCACCTCCAAAGTGTAAACATGTATAATTGATTGAAACAGCCAGCCTCCCCACCTCTGTCTGTACAACTCCTGCATGAGTCACTGCCACAGAAACAAAGCCACTGGTATTAAAACATACAGGCCACCAAAGTGCATGATATATTGTAGACTGCATCCTTTCTCAGTGTTCAGAATAGCATGGATTCTTCTCTCGTTTATCATCAGTCAAGGGGGTTAGAATCTTCTTTCTAACTGTAACTTACTACCGCAATATGTGTTTGAATATGAGGAAAAGATATAAACATTTGACTGTCACAAGTACACAGGTGATAATTACCTGGTCTGGGAATTGACCCGTGATAACAGGTAGACGACCATAAAGATTAACCCCATTTGCCCAGCCTAATTACAGCTGTGACACAGGCCTCACCCACTTGACAGTGTTGAAGCGGCTCACAACATTTTTCCTACCCGCATACTTATGCTTGTCTGTGCATGACAATTTACGATGCACTTTTCATCATACCCTATGATAGCATTGGTAATCCCTTACAAATGTCTTCTATATTGTTACTGTTGTGCCTGATTTTTATTGCTGATGTAACAAATAGAGATACAATCTGCAACCACTCCTGTGGTTTGCTTTGTGCATGTTGTGTGTGATCACCTTGGTCAGAACAAACTCCATATCATTGCAGTTGTAATCATCATGACGATTTTATCACTTCTAAAAGCTGCTTATGTTTTCAACTATTCAAAGTGTTGTGTTTGTACAACATCCATGTCAATAAGATAATCATTATAGCCTAAAACATAGTGTATCTCTGTTAATGCTTTAACAAGCCTCATGACCATAGACACACATAGATGATGGGACAAGGTAAACAAAGCAAGCAGTGATGTTTCTGATACAACAATGGATGAGAACGGCTGATATATTCTTACCATGTTATCACTCATGTCCATGCTATGTAAGCACACAGATCTACAGGTGGTGATATCCAATATCCAGGTGTTTAATCCACAGTCAAAGCATAAGAAACAGGAGAAAGTTAACTGTCTGTATCCCTTAAAATCGCTCAGCGTGCTTGTGTCAGGACTGACAGCTCTCCTCTGTGTGGACCGTGGCGTGTGTACGCTACTGCAGGCCGCCCATGTATCCCACACACTCACTGCTAGCACCAGGCTTGCAATATAACGGCCAACAACACCTCCTTACCAAACATACTTATATATATCCTGCTTGGCTGAGCGGTCAATATGTTGCCACTCCAACGCTCATTTACCAAGGCAAACAGTTAAATTATGTGGTGTGGGGTTCAGCGTGTCAGTGCCAGCTTACCTTGTTCTCTGTGTGAAGTGTACAATCACAGAGGCAGCTGTATGTATGCCTCCTAGTCAAAGCTCCAGCGATGTGCGATGATATCAAACATGCAGTGTCCAAACAGCCCACGTGCCAATAAGGTCATTAATCTCACAACTTTTTTTTGCTCTCTCTCTCTCTCCACTGATGAAATCCTACATTTGCTATGTGCCTTCTCATTGTGGACTCCCATATGCAGGACACACCTCATATTATGAGCATTGCAGCGGAAATGCGGCCTTCCTCTGATAATGGTGGGCATCACCGCCTGCCATTCAAGCCCCCCCTGCCCACCGCCACTGTGACTGCAGGCTCCCTCACCTGTGAGTGACACAAACACCTTCCCGCACTAATTTGTTACCACGGTAATGACACAGAGCAGACAAGCCTGGAAAATCACAGTCTCGTTTGCTGAGCCTGTCACATGACAAATACATTTGGTCAGGTCAGCTTGAGACCACAGGGGACCTTGCTCCCCAGTCTTAGATGTGACAATGAGTCTCATGTGATGACCAATTGCCTGTGTTCTGTGTCTCACCCAACTTGAACCCAACCACTGCAACAAAGAGTGCAAAAACGCAGTCCTAATTAAAAGGTGCTATTCACTTTATAATGTGATTCAACCTCTACTTTATTGTCTGTTTACATATAATGCCATTTTCCCACCATCAAGCCCACAGCCAGCTCTATGTAAATACTGTTACAACCTGAAGGGGATAATCATCATTAAAACCTAATTTATCTTTTTTAACTGTACATAGATCACGGTAGTAGCATGCATCGTTTGCTAATAGAACTACAATTTCTTGCCAATTATCAAACAATAATTTCAATTTGAGATGCACTTTCATGCATTTTCCTGGAGAATGATCAGAGACTTTACACCTCCCCCTTCCAACGCCTCCCTTTACGTCAGTGCCAATAATATGGGATTGCAGTCCTCAGATAATACAGACCCGCTGCTGCACTTAAGGCTTGGCAATCGCTCTCCACAAGTTTGCTCCCACTAGGTATCATTGGAAGGCGGTAAATGTGTAACTCAACAAAGGGAAGCTTTTTTTAGTGGAATATTGGTAAAAGCCTGAATGGATCTATGTAAAAAATTCATATCATTTTGATAGTTGATGAATTAAAGAGGGCAAAATGCATTTGTTTAAATCCTGACATTTCCCCTACTGGTACATAAAGGCTTTTACACCTGGATATAGAGAGTGCTGCAGCTGGGCTCAGAGGATTGGAATTACAGTAATCAGAGATGCACAGGCAACAGATTTGTCTACCTGAAACACTGGCACCTTGCTTTTCATATGTAGCCCAAAATATTTGTGTAAAATCTTCATAGTAGCTGAATACGCCCTTGCTCTTCAGATGGATCTCAGTTTTAAAACATAAGCTTTAATCTTAAGACATTATTATAATTTACAAGCCGCTAATTCAAAAGACACTTGAGTGGCCCATCTATATACTGTCTGAGCTAAGAATGGAGCCTACTATTCTGATGCCAGTGGACCAACAGCAAAAGATGTGTACCTCTGATCCTGCATGGCAGCCCCACAACTGACATCAATCAGAATATAATATCCATATGAATTCACCTCACCAGGTAAAGCAATGTGGACCATGACATCTATTTAGATCACCTCATTGAGAATAGAGTAATATGTACTTTCATTTGTGATTGATCTCTGATATGTATGTGATCATGATATATAAATAAATCTTCTTGCTTTGCTCAAAGTAGGCGTGAATTGTACTGGTTCATTGGATCTTAACCCGTCTCTCTGTTGGAACATGTGGGTCTCTATTACAAAACAAAGGCTGACATCAATATAGATATTGATATATATATATATATATATATATATATAAATTGATGTCAGCCTATATATACCCAATTGGTGCAGTGCCAAGCTTGAGAGAAATCTCAATCATGCAATGTATGTATAAAACCCACATTCGATAACAACAAAACCAAACAGATTGATTTTCACAGGACAAAATTGTGCTTTAAATACCCTATTTATTTCCAGGCCATCAATGTTTTTTTCTGCAAGAAGGCTATACTTTCATTGGTTCTCCAATTATGAAACAAGTGGCATACTTGATGGTTTGTGATATTGTTCTCCTTAAACATCAAGGCTTGCTTGTACATTGATATAATTAGAAAGGTAAAATGATGTCATGTGTAAATTGATTATCAAAGGTGCATCATATCATAAAACAACATGAAAAACTGAATGTTCATAGATGGATATGAAAAATATATAAAAATAGCTGAATATATGAAACAAATATACATAAGCTGAATATATGAAACAAAAATAAAATAGCTGAATATATGAAACTAATATACAAATAGCTGAATATATGAAACAAGTACACAAATAGCTGAATATGTGAAACAAGTACACAAATAGCTGAATATGTGAAACAAGTACACAAATAGCTGAATATATGAGAGATGACAGATGCTAAAATTTCCCATTAATAAAACTGTCCATGCCCACTTCAGCTGCTGCGATGGTGTTAGTCTGTAGCTGAGAGTACATGTATAAATCCCATACATTAACTATAAGGCTCGGGTGGTCAGCTCTCAGAGACCTGAATGAATATTTGCCCATACCAGATGTCAACCTCCTGCCACAGGCCTCCTCCGCCCAGCAGCCCTCCTCTGTATGTGAGCTAAGGACCAAGAGGGGCATGAGAGAATATACACCCCTCTGGCCACCCCAAATAAGATAAAGCCTACCTCTAAGGCACAATGTATGCTCACCTCCACCCCGAACACCTTCACTGCAAGCGTTATTGTTATAAGGTTCTTTTATGGTACTCGGGCCTCCAGGTGATATATGTGGATACTAATCTAATGAAAGCCAAGATTAAAATCTTATAATATTACAGAAATTTGGAATTCTCAAGCAGGACTAGGTGTAAGCTGAGAGCAATATAACTTTTTATAATTGCTCTCAGGTGTAAGCAATATATGTAACAAATCAATCAGTATTGCAAATGATAGAGTGTTTGCTGGAACATGTGTTTGGAATAAAGAAATACACCACCTGAAGTTTGTAATGGTAATATCCATGAAACTCTAAGTGTTGTCTATATATTCAGTTAAGACAATACTTAAATAGCTGATTGAAAAAATATCTCCTAAATTACGGGACACAAGAGGGTTTTGGCTGGTTAGTGATGATTCCATGCAGACATTGCAATGCAGTGAATTCACCAGCACACTCCATGCAGTGATCACAAGCTTTATTACATTAGTGTTGTCAGGAGGTTTGCTGCATGCACTCAACCTCCCTCTGTGAGCGTGAATTATGCTTACACCAGAGTTGAACGGAGAGTCCGTAATTATTTCCACCCACAGAATCCACTTGAATATATTCCCTGTAACAACTATATAAGATTTAACACATAGAACACAATAGATTATATTGACATTTTTCAGGACTTTTGAAACTATTCACTTCAAACATGTCCAGGAAATAATAGTACATGTTAAATGTTGTATTCAATTAATTTTCTTTAAGAGACCTCATACATACATGTATAAATCACCTTCTGAAGAACTCGATTTGGTTCTGATTGCTTTGGTTAAAGTTAAAATAAATTTGGTCAACAATGTGAATGAACGTGTATATGTTATAATTATAAATATTCTGACATGACAAATAAACATTTCACCATTGTGTCAATACATTCCCTTAATCTCAAAACACGACCAGTCTAAATAAATTATGTAGTTTTTTCATATCATATAGTAGCTGAGAGTGAAAAAAATAAACAAAATAATAGAACTTTTAAATTGCACACCAAAATTGAATGCCAGTTCTTTTTTTTGGTTCATATGTAATATAATCTTTAACATTTAATGTGTTAAATAACAGCCACAGCACTGATCCACACTAGTAATTGTCACTTGGAGTTTAGTTTAAATCTAAAAGTAAATATATGATTTGAGAACGTTTTGGTAAGTTAGATTTGACAAATTTGCAAACAGTTGTTGCTTAATTATGTATTATGTTCTGTTGTTAATTCATGGATGTCCCAACAATTTGGTGAAAATTAGCCCAATGTTCAGGTAGGGAATATAGTAAAGAATCAAGAAATAATGATTGAAATAACCACATCACAACGACCCTTCTTTATCACTCGGCCTTATAGTACTATCCACTAAACTCTTTCCTTGTAGCAAACACATGATGAGAATCTCTTTACATTACACAAAGCTGCCAAAATTGTCACCTTATGTCGATAAGTCTTTAGCCTGTATTTGTTACTAAATGAAAAGGTTTGACAGAGCATGATACTCTAATTCTAATGTTTAGCAGTGCATATACATCAGTGTCTCTATGCTCAACTGACACTGTTCTAGTTCCCTTTTTTTCCATAATTTCACAAGCCTATAATGTTATAGTTGTGACATACACTACCCTTTAGCTATTTGAGAAGAGTTTTTTTTTATTTGGGGGATTTTGTGATTTCCTTTTAGAATGTTGTGTAAATAATATGGTAACAGATTTAGCCAAGCATAAAAAGTCAATAGAAATATATAAAAAATATGTATCATATTGCCCTACTCAATCAACAGTTGACCCGTAACAAAAAAATGATACAAATAAGTACATCACATAGACATATTACATTTATGCTGTCAGGAACCTTGTCTTTTTACAATAAAAATGTTTATCCAAAATAAAAAATATATTATTCAGAGAAAAGTTTCTATTTAAAGTTTACTTCAATATTAAAAAAAAAATCTATTTTTCAGAGGCAGGTTCACTAAGTATACCTGTGGATAACTGAAATAGTGATGTGAGCAAGTTCGTAGATTTGATGAGTAAGAAGTCACCGTGCCTCACATTTTACCACAGCGACAAATATCCTTGATTATACTAGTCTGTCATAAGACCAAAACAGGATAACCTTGCTATGGAATCTCTCAAATATTTCTTTTCACTGAGAAAGTTGAAAAATACTTCAGGGTCACTGGTTTGAACACTGGTGACTGAGACAGGGAAATATAAAGACCTAATCATAGTCCACTTCAGACATTAGTATACATGAGTCAAAAACTTTACCAGGCTCAGGATTTTTCTTACAAAGGTCATCTTTCCTGTGATGAATATCATTTTACATCAGTAGTTTATCACAAAATTACCTACACTTGGACAGGAATAGCTCTGTGTATTAATTTACCATCATATTGGAAGATACAATATCTCAGTGAGTGAAATAACAATGTCTTCTTCACACCAAATATTACATTGAATCATTCAACTTCCCCACACACTTATTCCAATGACTTGATATATGTCCAGCAATATCAATGTCAATGACTTCCTGACAAACTAGATAGACTTGCAAGTTTACATTGCACTATTACAGGTTTAAGGTGATAAAGTTTAGAGGCCTCTGTTATAAATGTAGCATGCATGGCTTTAGAGATAGAAAAATTGCTCCACATCAGTGAGACCTTAGAGTTTTAAAAGGCTTACTCCCATTTTACGCCACATGGCGCAGCGCCACAGCACCATCGTCCCACATATACCACATGCAAACATAAACACAAGACTTGTGCATTTAGGTGTTTGTAAATAATTCTACAAACTTATAAAATCTCCCCCAAGAAGGTGATTTGACCCTTGATACCTGTCCTTAAATTGAAAATCTTTTATTTTTTGCCAGTGTTCTGTGTGGCGCCATGGCACTGCGCCACTTGGCGTAAAATGGGAGTAAGCTGTTTTGAGATACTGTCCTGTTTGACCTGGCCAAAACCAAATCCCTTGAAGCAGGTGCTCCCTGGCACAACTCCAGGGGAAACTCACATGATATGTCAGAGAATATCAAGCAAATAATCACATGCAAGGATGAGCTGGTGTAATTAACTCACCTAGAAATCACCTCATCTTCTACTCATCTCATCAATGTCCAATATATTTACTTTGCTCATAGGTGCATATTTATCTGAAATTCTGAACCAAGGATATTCTATAGAAAAATATAACCTTGTGTTTTTTTTTAAACAATCTATCTCTGGATATTAATGTTATATATAAAACCTGAATGTTCCCACTTGATCTTCATGTGTCCAAAAGTTTGGCTCTCTTTTTTGGGACATTTTCATGTGTTCGGTTGATTCCTGACCAATGTCCCAAGGGATCAAGATCAAATAAGCTATGTACCAATATGAACCATACACATGTACGGGTATGTACAACAAATGTCAGCTGTCATGGAAACATATTGATCTGTTGATGTTTTCTGTCAGTCATGTTCAGCACAAGGCAGCCCTATCTCTGATGACTGATTCCCCAGAGCTTAATTCCACCAGCCCATTGTCAGATCCTGATTGCTTATTAAATAAGCAGGCAGGTGAGTTGTTCTACAGAATTCCCATGCTGCCTTGTTCTCTCTTCATCCTCTGACAGGTGAGCACCGAGCTGGCTATCATAGCACATTGTAATGCTTCATTGCTGCCACAATCAAAACATAATCACCATAATTAATCACAACAATCAAACTGACAACTCAAACTGGCAACACCTTTGACCAATATTGTGATAATACACAAACTTACCAGTAATCACTGGGCTATTGCATTTCAGGCATCCTGAACCTTTCATAAATATGTTTTAATTGTTTTACCAATATTGTATGGGTTTTATAGTATCTGATTTAACATGATATTTGTGTCCCTAAATACAAGGTTGGAGTGGCTACAGCCCAGCTGAAGCCAGTCTTAATAACCAAATAAACACGCCAATAAACTGATTGGCATAGTTGTTATAACAAATTAGTCTAGTTTGGGAACAGAAAACCTTCCAGTAAAATCCTCTTTACAGAATACTGATGACTGGCATAAAGTAAAACGTGAAAACATCCATTTTGTCATTGTCCAGTTTTTTTTGCCTAACAAATGTATTTTCCCACATTTTATAAAGTCACATCAAAATAAATGCTGATGCTTTCAAGCATTTTAATAATTTGTTTTAAATTACAATTTACATCCACAAAATCACAATGATTTGCTTCCACAGTTATACTCTTCATGGCAGATCCAGGATTTATACCTGGCTCTGCAAGTAAACGACGTAATCAACTCTATGAGTGAGTGCCCAGAGGCCACACCAAGTACAAGCAGCCAGGAGACAATGAGTCCAATATTTCATCACATGGGGTAACATGGCCAATTGGTGTCAATGTTATTATAAGAAAGTGAGTACAACAACGAGTGAGATTTAGTGACATGTATACCAAAATAGTCAGACAAAAATAGTCAGCTGGGGATGGACCATTAATCCTCAAGGGAGGAGAAGGAAAATAAATCTTGACTTTTTCTCCTTGGGCAAATCTAATATGTCAGGCCTCACCATAAACTGACTGAAATAATGCTGTAAGTGATGTAAAAACCCTGAACTAATTGAGATCAATGGTATAATCTTTCAACCAGATATTTCAAATATACCCCTCTCCCAAACTATGAATGATCCATTCTAAATTACTTTTGATCATGTGAAATGGGCATGAGCACATGTACAGTTGTGTTGTTGTGCATGAACAGGTACATGATCCAACCAATTGGCCAACAGTATGGTAATTGCATGCCAATATGTGTGGAACAAATCTATGCAAGAAACAACATATTGCAGCAGAGGGAGCATATGACTCTACCTGGCCGTGCACAGTACCACAATTATAGAGGTTCCCAAGATATGGCTATTCACATAATGTCTGTCATTATCATTGAATAGCCATGTCTTAACAGCACCTAATTATCAAGCAATTATTGTACAAGTTTGCAGCCTCATATGACCTTGTCTTACAAGCCTACCAGTCCTCTCTTCCTTGCTAAATATGCTAAATAGGCTGCAATTGGTGTTATTCTCTGTATGGAATCTAAGATAATCGCTATGTATCATATTCCCAGTGGGCAGAAGGAGACTATATTACCTCATCTTCCACTATGATATGTCCTTGGACATGGTGGTCCAAATTTCAAACAACATTAAAACAAGTCAATGACTGCAGATGAAGAGAGATCAACATGCCATGCATACCGGTATATCAAGACAGAAGGTAATCTTGAATCAATTAATTTCATTTAAAATTTTCTTCTTTGAGACCTCATATATGTATAAATATATATATCTATTTTTTCAAATGTTTGATACAATAGCTTATCAGACAACATTTATATATATATAATATTTATTGTATTATATATAATTTGATTAATAAACAATCAGACAATGACCTCGCTCTTTCATTTTTGACATATTGGAAATCAAAGAATATCCACATTTGGAGTGGGCTTTGAAGTGCAATATGTCATCATCAAAGAGCATCTGATGAAGACATCCAGTCAATACTCATCAACTTCAGATCAATGTTGAATAGATAATATAGCTTGAGTGGATGCTGATGCTATGTATGTTTTATGGTGCACTGAAAATTCCTTGCCCGATAAAATTCACTACCGTATATTCTGCTGTGTCTGGGCATCAAATTACGCAATTATCTGTCAATAAATATTGAAGCCAAAACATAGCCCATCATTCCTGAAAAAACTTTTTATCTCCCTATTTGATCAAACTGGTATGTGATAAACTAAGAAAATAGTCAAACACTGTTTGTTGTTTGTCATTGGATGTCGTACCTGCATTCCAGGGTTTTGCCATACATGGTGAATGGGTCAACAACCCGAGAGGTATATGAATATCATTCCCTGACTATTCAATGGACAAGAAAAAGAATAAAAACAAATCACACTTTGAAAACTTTGACCAGAGTTTAATACCAATGGCAAGCTGATTGGCCACCAGCAATCTGTCGTGGATATGCGTCTGTGTTTCTCAAAGCTTAAATCAATTTCTTCTATTTATCTAGGAGTCACTGAGCAAACATAGTTTTCCAACATGTTATTGATTCAATAAACTAGCACTCCATGGCAAATGAGAGCCTCAAACATGTACCCGAGCCAGGTGTTGAAACTGGTGACTGGTTGGTGAAGCCTATGGCAGCAGGTATGACATCTGATTATATTTCCAATCCCAGTCTGCCAGGAGTAATGTATTGGCAAATATTACCAATGATTGTTTGAACATTATTAAAACACAGTGAAATATGGGCTTGTATTATTTTATCACAAGCCTGCCATATTCTGAACTCCATGTTTTAACAAGTTTAAAGTGACACAACTATATGTCACTCAATGACTGAAAAGAAATACATAGTATTGACCATTTGTATTACAAGCCTATGTCAAGTCCAGAATAGTACACACAGTAAGTTTGTATTAATATTGTGATTCAGTCTAAAGGATATGGCCCTTTATATGCCTTCTCTCCAACAAATCTTGTATATATTTTGTTGGTTTTGCTGGTCAGCAAACAGAGATGTGCCAATACATGTTGGAGCACTTCCCAGAAGAAAACATGCAAGTAACTGGGCAATAAAGATGATAGAATTACTAATAAAGCGGTGTGTTTTCAGCAGAAAGTGGGCAGACATGCGATATGTGGCAGTGGTCAGTGTGCCAAGTGTGGGCAACTTGCAGCGCCTGCAGGACTAAGCTGCAACACTGCCTTTATTGCATTAGCAAGGATAGAGCGCTCACAGGCTTTGTGTTACATCTTATCTAAGAAGCTTTATATTTGCTCAACAAAGAGCAATAACATGTCAAGATCACTAGATGTTTTATACACAACCTTTTGTTACACACACATTTTAGTGAATCTTACAGCAGAAAATGTAGCTTTTTCTATTCTACATATTTACAAAATATTTTGTACAATTTTTTTATCCTTAAATACTGAATGCTGTTCCAGGTCACTTATGTGAGATTGGGAGAACACTATCCCATGATTACTGACCAAACCATTATGAACCACGTCCCCTCAACTGCGTGTATATATCCGTGCAATGATCTCCACCGGATCACAATCAAAAGTGCCTTCAATCATAGCAATTATTATATATATAATAATAGAAATAGCCTCTAATAATTTGATGATTGACTAGTCATATCAATCATTAACATGTTACTTACCATCATATCTCATCTGTACACATAAAGCTTGTATTACTATCAATAAAGCTATTTCAATTATTTCTTATTTCCTTTTAAATTACATAATACAAGTTCATTCCGTATGGTGGGGAATGTTGCAATAAAATTAAGCTCTGCTTGGAACAGAGCAGCAAGTAATCTGAATGCTTCTCTATAATAGTGTGATCAGACCTAATTATCCTTCTCATCTATAAAAGATATCACATCACAACCATGATGCACATCAAATCACCATCTGTAAAAATCCTGGCCCTATATTCTCCCAGGCCATTAATATTATATGTGTATTGGCTGGGGTGGAAGAGAAATGTTTATTTTGACTGTCTATCATTCATTGTGCAATCTAATTGTGTAATCTAATCAGGTATGCAAGCTCATTACGTTGACTTGAATCATTTAACACCAATCTGACTTTTTGTATCATGCTGTTCATGTAAAACACTCTCCTTTTTTCCCCATAGCAAAAAGTTAACAGAAATATTCTTTTTCAAATCGAATGAACACCACTTCTTGTACCTTTCAATCAAGATCTATTTTTTTTAATCATAAAAAAAGAAAATTTCAAAGTGACAATCCTGACTGGCTTGACAAACAGGATAGTTTCCATCAGACTGTGCAGTATGATTTGGTGACTAATATGAACATTTCTCGAGAGAAATCTCCTATTGCAAGGGTCTCAAGTAATACACGGTATCACAACTAATCAAATGAAACAGATTTACATTTTATCCTCTATGATTGTCAGAATAAATTCTCTGCTTGGCTCATCTGGGCTGGTCATGTGACCCTATCAGTCTCATTGTGAGATGCAATACCATGGCAACAAAGGCAGGCCAAGCCAATCACATTGCCTACAGGAGCAGGAAGTGCCTCTTTTCAAATCTCGGTAATGCTAAAAAAACCTCTATATTCCAAAGAAACACTATGAGATATTTCTTGCTTTGAAGTCTATACAAACAATGTATATTGTGTTTTCCACAATAGAATAACAATAATCATGTTGCTCGAGATTAATATTATTTCTACTTTAATCATGGATGGAAAATAAAACCAGTCTCTCCTCATTTCACAATATCCCCTTTCTGTATCCAATCAATTTTTCTTCCACAGAGGATATATGGTGCAAAAATAGATATGACTATATATTTGTTCTATTGATATTTAATTCCTTTTATTTCCAGGGAATGATGTTTGTTGGTATTTATTTGACTCTATTTTTCACATAAGGGTCACAAGTGGTCTTATGGAGGTGCTCTTGTTGTTTGATCTTGTGGGTTATCCTTCAGGATATACCAATGCTAAGCATTGTCCACAAATCCCTCTGGACCAGCGAGAGTGTCCATGACAGGCCGAAACAACCTTCCTCCAAGCTCATTATGGAAAAGCCAAGCATCAATAATTTTTTCACCAATAATTGCCTTTGACATTTTTACATAATTTATACTAAGTGTAATTTAGCATTTGCCATCAATCAAATGGTCAATCAATACACAGGGGCAGATGAATAGTGTCCTATGAGTTTGTGGGAGCAAAGAAAACTAAGAAGCATTAGATACACTGTCACCAGGGCTAAAGGCTCTACTTTCAAAATGTGACAGAGATCTTTCTTTTGCATCATCACCTTGACATGATAACAAAAGAACGAGGCCTTTGATAACCAGCCAAGGAACACTACCTGGAGTGAGTTTGTTTGTTTGTTTGTTCATTGTGGTTTTACATCACTTTCAGCATCATTAGAGTCATTTCGTGCATTATATCTTGTAGCAGATATAGTGCTGCCTCACTGAATTGTCATGTCGCAGGTACCGTCGCAGGTCCTTGACATGACAACCCACCGAGTCACAGATTTACAAGGACAACGGGTTAACACCTGAAGCGAGAAACCCCTCAGTAGCAGATGTCCACCTTTCTCAACCATGCCGCACAACCAAAGCACACGTCCTGACCAAAGCACTTATCCCCAGTGAGATAATCTCTGCAAGATTATGTACAGGATGATAAGAGTCCTCTATAATATGATGTAAAGATATCAAACAGGTAAACCTGGATGGTCACTTGGACCAACAAGACTAGATGAGACATTGCTAGGACTGTGACAGCACCATTCATCTTCCTTTTTATTTTTCTTTCGCTTTTAACAATTCACAGAAGTTCTTGTTTATGAACATTTTGCCATTTTATGCTGATGCGTCATATCTCTTCCTGATAGCTTCTTGGAAAAAAGAAAAGATTTTACCTGATCAAAACACATGGTGCTCGGAATGATTTGAACTAAAACATGGAAATGAAATGAAATGCTGTTTTATAACCCTTTCAGCAATCATGGCCATATTTGGTCGACTTTCGAGCCTTTTAACCGGTTTGAAAGTAACACTGCCGGCAGTGGGAGTCGAACCCACCACCTCCCGTCCTCCACTTATATAACCATCAAAGGCACAGATCCTACACTGTACCAACTGTGCTAGTGGGGCCGGTTCTAAAACATGGACCACCATGTAAGTCTTACCGGTAAATGTCATTCATATTTACCTACCTAATATCAGGACATTTTGTAACTTTAATATAAAACTTAGCAATCATAAATTTGGACAAGTGGGTGCACAAACTTGCTGACCAATCTAAACTTTTTAAATTCTTCTCAAACATAAATATCTAGATATAAATCTTTCAATGTGCATTAAGTGATTTCTATTGATTCTTATCCTTTGTGTAGGGCCACACCTTGCCCTGCAGTAATCACTGACTATGCTTCGCTATTACTCAGGACAAAATGTAGAAAATTGCTGTGCAAAAACAATACTTCTTCAGAATAGAAAAACTGAAGTTTGATGATTTTACATAGATTTCATTAAATGATCTGGGATAGGAATAATAGCAATACAAAGTAAAAACACATGAGCAATATTTACTTACTAGCAAAAACACTGCCAGAGATATAGTCTCAAATACAGATCCTGCATAATCAAGGCATTTACTTTTTTTTCTCTTTAAACATTTGCAGGAACTGCAGTATTAGCTTCAATTATTTTCCAAGTTGGAGTTAATCATTATATATAATAACCAATGAACCTTTCCCTTAACATTACTGACAGAACATGTTTGAAAGAACAATGGGCAATGGGTGTATTTGGTGAACAATAACCTACAATATACCATGTGCCCATACTGAGCGGTTCTGCACGTTTTTATGTCAGAAATCCAATTTCTATTCGAATACAATGATTTGACAAGCAGATACATTTTATTCTTCACATACCTGTCATTTTATCATGGTCTTTTCCTGGTTTTATTTGGTGAAAACAGATGACAGCTGCTGTGTACATGTACAGCCATACTGGACATATCTCATATCAAAAATACATCACCTATCCAAATAAATGAATGTGTCACATTGCCACATGTATCGATATCCAGAATGATAAATGAGATCATTTATCTATCACCCCTAAGAATCACTACAATAAACAATAAAGATATGTGATGGATCATTTCTTATATAACTTGAAATGTGGACCATTCAGATAACTGCGAAAAATGTCACATGTTGAAAAACTGGAGCAGCCTTATGTACATCTATAATATATTCACCATTTTCTTTAAATCATTTCCTCTGCTCAGCCAAAAACCAGAATCAGAATTAATCTTCACCTATGTCAACCTTATCAGTTTTATGAAAAAATCTTTTGAAATTGCTTTGGCAACTGAGTGGCATTTGATGATAAAGTTCACCTACGTCACACCAGGATCAGGTCTCCACTGAGCAGGCGTCCTAGAATTGCAAAATAATCCAAGAATCTGATGAATATAAATGCCCTCTGGTGGCAAAGTTGTGCACAAAGGACAATTTACTGTCACTGACTCTCTTCTGTGCAATGCAAGCTGATGTTGACAGGCAGGTAAATGACATAAAACCTCTTGGCCCAACCACACCTAACTTTCTCCATGATATCAGGTACAGACAATATTCAGACTGTGAACTTGATCCCTATCATGAAAGAAGATAGTACCTCTAAAATTAAATGCTGTAACAGTCTCAAATATCCACTAAGATGGATGAATGTGCAATGATATTTTGATATAATATATAAACATTGCACAATACAATAACAGACAGTTTGTTAATTATCATGATTATTTCTGTCAACAAATTTACGTAATTAAACAATGCTGTATCAAGTTTACCCATCTAATTATTATCTGATACACAGATTCACAGGAAATGAACCTCAGAGAGGTTTCCTATGTGTAATAGGTTTCCTATGTGTAATAGGTTTCCTATGTGTAATAGGTTTCCTATGTGTAATAATCAATGTGTCTCATACCAAGGACACTCACGCCTATACTACTAATAAATACATTACCATAAAGATTTTCATCTCTTGAAGGTAATCATTGATTTTGCCCCAATGTAAGGTCTCCATTGTCAAACATAATCCCCATTCCCTTTACTGGGGCCCTGCTTGTCAATATATAGCCTGCTGAATTAGCCCAGCACCTGACATGTATCTCACCACTTACCACTTCCTATCAAATCTGTTACAATATGAAATATATATATATATATATATATATATATATATATATATATATATATATATATCCATAGCAACTTATACCTGCTAAGTCCAAATAAACCTACATTCACATGATTTTATAGTCATATATTTATCCCTTTCATAATTGCATATATATTTGCAATACACCTTAAGTCAGGCACTTGATTCACATTTTTTATAATGACATAATACTCCCAAATTTACCTTTACATATATTTAATTACTTTATACTAATTAATACTTAATTCACATTTTCTTTTATGACCTAATATTCCAAAATTACATATATTTAATTTGCAAGGAGATGTTACGAGTTTAATTCTCTTGTCTCTCAGGTTACAAAAATCACAAACAATCTTTGTATTTGAAAATATACATAATAGTGAAATCATTATTGCATTGCTTCATGTTATGTCCATGCTTCACTTTACAATATCAGCCACCATATTTATTATGAAGCATATTTCCTGTACTGTGGTGGCTGTGATACCTATAGCGATCCATCATATCAAGTGTGTCTGCCATTGCTGGAGATTATGAGACAAATGAAAATGATAAATCTGATGCTGAGATCTGTCAAAATAACCCTGTATCATATTCTGTGATGCTGTATCAGAAATAAGAGCCAGAATGTCTAATTTTAAAAATGGAAGTTGTAAAATCTGGAAACTTACATAGAAAGGTGAAGGAATCATTGTAGAATTCATCCAATCAGCAGCACTTTAAATATTCCAGCAATGATGGGCCAGCTTCTGAAAAACAGAAGACAAATATCATAAAAGTAATATATAATACTAGCAAACTTCTATTGCCATGGTCATCTGATTATAAATTTCATGGATCATTCTTTGAACTTTTTGCATGTCTGTCGAAAACAAATATCACACTATTAACATATTACCTTACTCAATATGTGATTAATCATATAATTGCTATTATGTTACTCAAAAGAAAATATCTCTAATAATTAATTGATTTTATCTTCCACTGTAAAACAAATATTCTGATATTTGTGGCCTATTGTGCTACTGAGAGACAGGGGTAGAAACTTAGGCCAATATATATTGGGACATCCACCATATACTTTATGTACTTGACAGATAGCTCACCTCTAATGATATATCTATATTGAGCCAAGTGTGCACAAAAAGAAAGGTTGGTGTCCTCTTGAAAAAAAGCAAGTATATTATTGGTTGTTTTGTTTGCTTGTGGCCCATCTTATATTGACAGACAGCAAAGCCGAGGTACTGTCGCAAGGTACAATTCACTTCACTTTTTGTCCACTGCAGCAAGTGGTGAAGTGAAAATCAACCATTTCCCCATTTTCTTACTGACGCTTTCAGACTGAAAGGAAAAACAAAACAAACTAGAGAACATATTTCCAAATATTAACCTCCTCTCATAACTAAAAATATAATCTATGTTTAAATAAGTAGAATTGTGCAGCCATTTTGGTTGAGGGTTGTGGAATGCGAGCTGCTGGCAGGTTGTGGTAGAAACAAGGTGGACTCCAATGGGGCATAAATCTTCATTGACGTGCACTTAGCAGGAGGCTTGAGATGCATCCCATAGATCACCTTCATGTTGTCATCATTACCTGTCTTATCTAACATGCCCCACTTTGTGAGAACATCATCACCAAGACATCCCCACACAAGAGACAATTAATGGGATTTCGCTCTTATTTTTCATGTTATTTTCTTCTCTTGAGAGACACACGTTTTATTAGGGCACCTACTCCAGATAGATAAACACACATCAGTGAGCAAGATGTGTAATTGATTGATTTCCACAGATGGAGGATGTGTACAGCAGAACCATCTTACAAGGGGCAGCTTCAATGCAGGGATATGGCGGCTTCACTGATTAAATCGTCTTACAGGATGGCAACTTGCCGTAGTCTTCATGAGTGGCTGTTCAGCCGTGAATGATGGAATGTTCCACGTCCAATCAGTCATACCAAAGGCTTAACAACTCAATCCAAGCTCAAGTTGTGACTTTTTCCTATCCATTGTCCTTATCTCCATAGTAATCTTTTCTCCTGAGCGTCCTATTGTTCTGGTTGCTATGGCAATTTATTAGCTCAATTCTTTCCTATTATTTCTTAAAATGACTTTTCCTATCAGACCCTGGTAATATATGTCAAGCACTCGTGGAATTCCGCTGTTGCTTTCAGCCTCGGCGAGCACAGATCACTCCTAAATAGGTGGCATTTTGATCATAGTCAATGTGGCCCTCTGTGACTAAATGTGACTGCTCTTAAGGAAAAATGAGAATTAATCATGGACACCTAATAGCACTCTGTAGGCATCAAAATAAATGTGAAATTGCTGCGAGCAGCAGCAACTTGCCAACACAGAACCAGTGCTAGAAATATAGATCCTCATGTTTCCCTGATGTATTGATACTGTGAGGAATATATGCATACATATATGTATACTTATATACTTCAAGGTTGTGAGCGAACAATAGTGTGATTCTTCAGCACATTTACTATGTTGCCTATAAAAAAAAAATCAAAAAAATCTGTAAACATAACCCATTCATAGCTTAATGCTTTTTTTCTATGGAGGAATGCAACCCTATTTTCTCGCTATCAGCCACCCTGATCTCTAGCAGCTTTAAGTGTACCTTTACAACTTCTATTTGCACATTAACATCCTTGTGAGATGCACTGGGGTGTTAAATCAATGCCTCAAAGTGAACTGAAGCAGTCATTAGACCCATAGGAGACGATTTCTGCTGATGCTCCACATGGCATCTGGTTGATAAAGGAAATATCACATTCAACTTAATATGCCTTGCACAGAGCACATTAAGAATACATAGACATATAAACAAACAACATCAGTATTGCACTTTCCAGCTTAAATCAGATTCTCTTTTTTCCCAGTATGTGGTAAATAATGAACAAACCCAAAAGCTCAAAACACATTCACCTCCCAAAATTTAACCCTTTTCCATACCAAATAAAGTAAATGGCAATAGAGTAAGGGTGTTAGGTTGTGTTTGACATATTGCATCTCTCTGAGTGTCACATTCTCACTGCCACAACAAGGCCAGTCCCTGACTTAACTCTGTGATTGATAAACTACCCTTAGCAACACACAACTCTAATTATTCACTGCTTTACGACAGGCTCAAGGTGTTATCTGCGGTGCCAGATATACTAGGACAGCCCAGTTTTTCACTTTGATCTGCCTGCATTTCACAAGAGCCACCAGGTACAAGGAGGTTTCAACCACATTCTCTTAGTACATCAGCAACTCGAACACAACAATATCTTTAATGGCCCATGACAAAATTGCAAAAGAGTGGCTTAAATATCATTCTGTGAGCCATATGTTTTGTTATTCATTTCAATATGAAATCAAGTTTACAGAAAGCCACACTGTGCCAAATGAAGACAGCACATTTGCTTAACCCCACTGCATACATATAGCACTTAACATCACTGACAAATCCATATATCTTATGTCTCAGACAATCAAGTCAACTGATGTTAAAATATATATAAATACAAATATACATTTGGATATCTCTCCTTTTAATGTTGACAGTATTCATGGTGTTTCCTCAGCATTCACTAATTGTGTTTTAAAGGCACCCATATAAATATATCAGTTATTCGAACACATATTCCTCTTGCTTTCTTCCTTCTTTCATTGGCCAGGAATCAATATTTCTACAATGGTTTATTCTCTAAGTTTCTGTCTTTTCTCATCAGTCAATATCAATGTCTCAACCTTTCTGGACATCACCCCACCTTTCACTTCTCTGGGTTCCATTCAGGTTCCCTTCACTTCTTATTTGTATTTTATACAGATCTCCGATTTTTGGTTGTTTCTATGTACACAGGATATTCTCATTGGTCATCATCACCCTAACAATTTAAATTTTGATTCACCAGCCGTCATTGATTTCCTCTTATAAAAAAGCCTATGGACTTGTACCCCTTTCAGGGCCTAGATGCTCACTGCCCGATCTTGAGAGGATTTTCTGTGTAGTAAAAGAAATTGAGATCATCCATGAGATTGATTTTCTTTTCGGGTACTTCCATTCTGTGGTGATAAAGAGAAATGCATTTAGAAATGTGACTGAACGAAACCTGCCACTAAACACAAGTCCACCTGAACACTTTGATGAAATTAGAGATAAGAAGTCAAGCAGACTGTGTTAATGGTTTCAGAAATTGCCTGGTGCCATTAGTAGGAGACAATTAGATGTCATCTTGCCACTCTTACACTATGTTACTTTGCTTTACATCGTCCCTCAGTCTTATCGCATTAAATTATGTACTGTAATTCATAAAAATTCTGTAACCTAAAAAGGAAATGAGCATATGAAATGTCATAGTGGAAAGAAACAAAAATAAAAAAAAGAAATAAAAAAATATGTTGTAAACCCCTGAAAATTTAAATTATTTAAAAAATACTTGGCGTTGCTCATGAGATGAAACTTTTACCAAATGTTGCATGAAAACCAAGACAAAGACAACATCTCGAGACCAAGTTTGCCTGAGGGGTAAGAAACATATTTCAAGAAATTGTCCACATCCACTAGTTGCAAACCTTGCCACATCATCAGGAATGAGATGATGAGATGAAAATAATTCTTATTGCCATCTGATGATATCTTGAACCTGCAAGCTACAATTTATTAATCCATTTCTGACGAATCACAACACTGTGGAGTTTGATATAATTCTTCAATGAAATAATAGAATAACGTATATTTATGATTTTAATTTGAAATAAAATTTCTTCAATAATATAATGAAATGTAACCGCATTTAATTAATTTCCCAACAAATTAATCTTTTTAATGGCAAATTATGCAGAAATGTCCTCAGCTTCCCTTTTTCTGGATTTCAACAATCTATTATAATATGAAAGCTATCTCTCTGGGACATTACAAACTGTCAAAACATCTCAAAATCTTCATCATTCATCAAGTTCGTTTCCCTGTAAGTGGGCCATTAAAAAAGACCAAGCCTTCATCACTCATTATCTGAAATCAACATGTTGATACCAGCATCATGTGTGTTTGGCACTGAAATAATGAACTAGAATTTTACCGCACACTAAAAGATTCATGACAGTAATTTGGCTGCATTGAACATGGGTATTTTTAACCCTGATTGTCTGTTAGATGGATGAGGGTGGCCGAGCAGAAATAGCCAATATTATCATCTATTTCTTACACCTCAAATGACCTTTTTCTGTGTAAAGACTGGTCCTATTTTGCTCATTTATTTCTATCTTGTTACTTCAGATTTAAAATCAAGATCTCACCGATAATAAGATAATATTGAGACAAAAATAACATGACCTTGAGGGCAGTGGGTACTGCCATCAAGAATGATTTGTCTTTTAGTTTTAATTACAAAGAAACACTTGAAAATTATTCTGGATCTACACAAACATCCTGACCTTTTGCAGAATATAATAGATTGGTGCTTGGCATGTAATCGATCATTTCTCTGTTCTCATTAAGCCATTCATAACTAATTGAGATAACTTGCAAAAACAGACAAATTGACAAACAGATGGGCGAAAACATAATTTCCTTTTTAGTGCATGTCAGGGCAAATATAACATTTTGAAATGTTTATATCAGCACCAGAATGACAGCTTTTAGATTCATCCTTTCCTCACAAAAAGACACAAATTTCTGCAGTTATATTGCAGACTTTGATGTTTTTTTTACACAGCATTCAAATGATGTGGTTGTCGGGGCCACATTGGCTTAGCTTCAGCATTGCTGTAGTCCTTGAGTTGGGGGCAGGGAGTTGGCCATTGAGGGCATTCAGACATCAAGAGGTTGTAAGAGGAGGCTGGAACCAGCCCTGATATATTACACAAATATTAGCTCTGTCATTAGACTGGATGGATCACCTGGCACATGTCTAAGGTGTGCCACATTAACTGCAATGAATAGATCACCTGTGATATAGTGCTGCTACTGATGCAACCTTCTTAATATGATGCCTCACAGCTGAGTCTCCACATATCTCATGCCACAGCATTGTTTCTACTTGAAAAACACATACATCTAAAAGGTCTTTTCATATTTCTGAGAAAGTGTTTTTTTTCATATAGAAGTCATCCATTATTAAAATTTCACAGAAAAAAAACATGCCAGTGCTATCATAATGTGCAAGAGCATAGAAAAAGGAAGATATTCCCTTCTATCTTTAGAGAGTTTCTTGTTGCTCATATTGTTTGGTACCTGTATTCTTGAAGGGATCAAGCATCCATTCCATAGGAGCACTTTTTGCACACAATCTGGTATCTACTAAGTCACATCTACTTTGACAAGGGAGAATGACAAGACACAGCCTACAGGCCATGTAAAATACAAGAACAACATGGCAAGATAAAAAACTCATTCTCCTTAAATAGCTTTGAATTGGCTGCAGAAGAAATGGTGGCTAAGTAGGCTTGTCCACTGAAGGTATTGGAAAGACAGGTTTAACACGACTGTCTGGCAGTGGTTCAGAATTAAAGGTACATACTTGCACTGCAAAGCACTTAGCAGTCTGTGTGTGGTTAGGTGGTTAAAGTAATTGTTTTGGAAAGGAAAAGATTGCTGAATGTCTATTTTGTGCTTCTAACAATAGTTTCACAAAATGCCTAAATTGACAACCCTTGATTGGACATTCTAAGGTTTAACAAAGGGAAATTCACTCATTCTGTAGATTACAGCATAAAATCATATTAATGTTTTCTCTCTTTTATTTATCAGACACAGGGATGATCGTGAGATATTATGATTCCAGCAGGTATATTAACACTTTGTATTGGCTGGAGTATATCTTTGTTTCTGCAATGTGCAAGTGACAGGATACTGGTTAATATACAATACGTCATCCAAAAATGCTAACAGACCAAAAATACACCAACTTCTCAGCAGCACCAAAATATATACAGGTTGATCACCTGTAAAGTGTCTATCCATCATGTTAAGACCACTAAAATATGTAAATCATGTTGCCATATACAGATACTTTTACCTCACTCTTAAAAATATAATAGCTCCCTCATCACATGTCAGTCTATCTGACTCAGCCTGCTAAATATTTGAATTATAAACTCACCTTTATCTGCAGTAAACAAAGGCTACGCCAGACGGTATTGTCATAAAGCCACTATGATACAAAGCACTTCTGACAAATCTGATAGACTAACCTAAAGTTGATAATTATACATATCTTGACAAATCACCACCATGATTTAGTAATTGCATTTATCTCATTGCTTGCACATTTCATTGCATTTGTTCGTTTCCTAATTCAGCTTAGACTCAGTGCACTCTTGTACTCACTGGAGTCCATTTCTCCTAGTCTCAGAGTGCCTCACGGCTCATTGGAGACCATTCCTGGCTCTCCACATTTTAACAAGGGTCTCTGGGCATTCCCAGACTCTCAGAAGGTCATTTTGACCATCCACATCATCTCAGGATCATTCTGACCGTCCGCATCATCTCAGGATCATTCTGACCGTCCGCATCATCTCAGGATCATTCTGACCGTCCGCATCATCTCAGGATCATTCTGACCGTCCGCATCATCTCAGGATCATTCTGACCGTCCGCATCATCTCAGGATCATTCTGAACGTCCGCATCATCTCAGGATCATTCTGACCGTCCGCATCATCTCAGGATCATTCTGACCGTCCGCATCATCTCAGGATCATTCTGACCATCCGCATCATCTCAGGATCATTCTGACCATCCGCATCATCTCAGGATCATTCTGACCGTCCGCATCATCTCAGGATCATTCTGAACGTCCGCATCATCTCAGGATCATTCTGATCCACACAAGCTTGAATTACATATACTTGTATACACCTTTCTTGACTATGCATCATGACCAAAAGTACTTATTCCAACTGCCAATACAAGAGAACAAACACATAGAAATGTGGACATTAAGTCAAGAACACTGAATTAAAAGAAAGTTAATAAAGGATTTAGGTTGCCTAGTATGGCAAACTGTAGAATGACCCTATCATTTTGGACTTGTGCTCTGTTCCCTAAATCACAGAAGCATTTAATTTAGTCTGCTGGACAGGTTCATTGATTTCTTCTGGTCTGACATGCCCAAACTTCTCACTGGCACCAGGCACTGGCCTGCTGGTATTGGCTCTGCCCAAATTTCTCACTGGCACCAGGCACTGGCCTGATGGTATTGGCTCTGTCCAAATATATTACTGGCACCAGGCACTGGCCTGATGGTATTGGCTCTGTCCAAATATATTACTGGCACCAGGCACTGGCCTGATGGTATTGGCTCTGTCCAAATATATTACTGGCACCAGGCACTGGCCTGATGGTATTGGCTCTGTCCAAATATATTACTGGCACCAGGCACTGGCCTGATGGTATTGGCTCTGTCCAAATATATTACTGGCACCAGGCACTGGCCTGATGGTATTGGCTCTGTCCAAATTTCTCACTGGCACCAGGCACTGGCCTGATGGTATTGGCTCTGTCCAAATTTCTCACTGGCACCAGGCACTGGCCTGATGGTATTGGCTCTGTCCAAATTTCTCACTGGCACCAGGCACTGGCATGATGGTATTGGCTCTGTCCAAATATATTACTGGCACCAGGCACTGGCCTGATGGTATTGGCTCTGTCCAAACATATGTGTTACATTCATAACTATTCTGAAAACATCTAAATTTGGGTCCACCTGTTGTCACATATCAATCAGTGACATGCATACATCACAAAATGCTGCAAAAGCAAATATATCACAACTCATCTTTATATATATATATATATATATATATATATATATATATATATATATATATATATATATATATAAGGCACACACATCATACATGAAAAGCTTGTTTACAACGCTTGTATTAATGCACTGAGTGACATGCACCCAAGTGGCACCATATCACTTCAAGTTATTAGAGCAGAGTAGAAAAGCTTTTCAAAGTTGTTTCGAAAAATTAGCATCAATTTTTACATTACATTACTATTAAGCTCCCCAAGGCTGTTGAGTACACTATTTGCCTTTTGCAGGCAAAAAATATACCACCAGAGACCGTTTTTCTGAGAGTACCACTCTCTTGAGATCTAATTTTAAAGGTAAAAAGTTATTATTGTTAAACTCATCCATGGTTTTGATAGGTAAGAGTCTGCAGGGAGCTCAGAGGACGATGCCCATTTTGAAGATTTCATTTTAGCAGGAGACAACGAGAAGCTAGTCATGTTTGCTTTACATTAAATGTTAATGTCCATATGGGGTCTCTGCCTGTCACATCTTAGACCAGATAAAGATAGATGTTTGGGGCTGCTCTTCATTCCCGGTAGACTCCCCAAACTGTAAAGACTCCCTCAAGGTATGATAAAATAACACATCACTGTCCAGAAATAAGCATCACACATAAAATATTGAAGCTCACCTATCAGGGCCCGAGCAGACACCTCATACAATAAGCATTGGGGGCTGTCCTTGCTGCCATTCAAGCTCCTAACCACCATCTATTTTAACTGGCCATCACAGGTGATCCAACATTCAACTAAACATTTCACATTTAGGATGGATTTTGATAGTACCTGTTAACAGCCTCGAAGATGCTGTAAAAATTCTGGAGTTATCTATTTTTAATACGAAGGGCATACTCAAACAAATACTGATATGTAAGAAGTGTGACTTACTTGAAGCTTACATGACTAGGAAAAGTTATCAACTTGTTTCAGGGAGAAGTGACCAGGAGAGGCCACCCCTGAGCTCTGTGGAAGGGTGACCACTTACTGGAGACATGACAGTGGCTAGATTATGGGCCATGTTAATGTGGAATGGGTCATTCATAACCTGGGTGTAGACCTGTTGTTACTGTGAGCTCTGCCCCACCAGGACCATCCATCACACCACAAAGTGCTGCTTCCCCTCCTCATGTCATGCATAAACTCTGCCAATGCCAGGATGGGGACAAAACTGGTGTATCTCATCATGCATAAACTCTGCCATGCCGGGATGGGGCCAAAACTGGTGTATCTCATCATGCATAAACTCTGCCATGCCGGGATGGGGCCAAAACTGGTGTATCTCATCATGCATAAACTCTGCCATGCCAGGATGGGGACAAAACTGGTGTATCTCATCATGCATAAACTCTGCCATGCCGGGATGGGGCCAAAACTGGTGTATCTCATCATGCATGAACTCTGCCATGCCGGGATGGGGCCAAAACGGGTGTATCTCATCATGCATAAACTCTGCCAATGCCGGGATGGGGCCAAAACTGGTGTGTCTTATCATGCATAAACTTTGCCAATGCCAGGATGGGGCCAAAACTGGTGCATCTGATCATGCATAAACTCTGCCATGCCGGGATGGGGACAAAATTGGTTCATCTCATTCTACATAATTTCTGTAGTACCTGGAAATATGCACAAATTTTCTCCTGTGGGGTGAGATGGGGAGGGTACATGATAGCATAACTGAGGCTTGAGTTAGTCGAGGGGTGTGTGAGCAGGGCTGTCTACCCCTCCTCTTCCTTATGATTGACTCTCTATTCCCTTGTCATACTTCTCAAAATGTTGTATGCCCCTGAATCCCTATAATTTCCCTCCCCAAATGCTATAAAGAGAGTATATTTTCAAAAGAAAGGGTGCTAAGGGACTTTTTTTTTACTGAGGTATGGATAAAAGTTGATTGTCCTGTTGCAAAGGTTAAATCGGTGAGCACGTTTGAGAAGCTCTGGGAAGAGGCTACCTCCTGTTGTCTTCCACACACAACACTCACATGGGGCAAGGGCTTCATCAATGTGAATGACATTATGTGTTCCCTCGGATGTTTCAATCATTTTGTAACACATCTATTCTAACAAAAATTGTAAACATCATTTCAGATCTCTGTGCAACTCTCTCAAGGATCCAATATTACCATAATGATATAGATACCTAATGGTGATTTGAATCTTGATCTAGCTCCCCATTGACATCAAAGTAACATATTAATATTCAGCCTATATAACTCCCAAATATGGCATTTATATCTGACCATCACTACACAAGGTGCATTATTTGATGATGGACGGGTCCCATAACACTCTGTCATCAATCAAGAGTTATGTGACCTGTCCATTCCAACAGCACTCCCGATCCCATATCACACCGCCTCGTGTCCAACATTCATCTTCAAAGACATTGCTTTGGCTTTATCCACATGACACTGAAGTTATATTGGGCCAAATTGTCTGGATCGGAATGCTGTTGAGAAATATTCAAAATCCCTGAATCACATGAAACATTTAATAAAATTCAACTCCAGCAGTCACTTCAAAGGTAATTTTTATAACTAAATATTTTTAAAATACAGAGGCAGAAGATGAAAATGGGATTTAATTCTGGAATGATCTTATGTGAGTCTAATGCACTTGTCTGATTGTCAATTTAATATCATTTAGACGAGTTAAGGTCAATGGCTGAGTTTGAGGTGATCCAAGAAGCTGATAGCCTTGACAAAGCCAGTGGAAGCACAGTGGGTAGGAGGAGAACTGGCATAGTAGTTTCATAATGGAAGCAGCAATATGACTGTGTGGCACCATACTTGATGCCCTGTGATCCCCCTCTGCAGCCAAAGACTAGTCAGGCCACCCACACCAGACACCACCACTGTAAGCCCCTTGTGCCCAGAAATAACCAAGCTCTAGATTGGCTTTTAAAGCAAACGGTCATTTAAGGGAACCATTTACATTAGAATATTCAAGAACAAGTCTCGTTTGGGAAGCAAGTTGTGGTTGTTTTTTTGGCTACTGAAGAGAGCAAAGAATTGCACATAAAATCACATTTGGTGAAGCAAACGAGACTGAGAGATTCACTGACCATTCACTGACTGTGGCCTTTCCACTTGGATTATATCTCAGATCATATATAATAGCCCAAGTTTAACATCCTAAAATATTGTGATTTTTTTTTTCAGTCCAAATGGAATAAAAGGTTAATTGTGTTTGTGATAGGCATTGATGGGAGTGGAGATTTGGAGCCTGTTATCTGGGTGATCTGTTTCATCATGGGAAAATTGTGCACCATCTTCTAGGTGGGTGAAGGGTGACAATGCATGCGACTCACAGCCCACCAACCAGGCATCCTCCTGAATGCAGATGGACAGTCACCACGGCAACCATCTCTGCATCCCATGCTAACAATGGACATGTGTCACACCACATTCTTCTGTGGGACTGTTAATTATTCTGCTTATAGTCTTCTTTTTCTTTCCTGTCATTTCTTGTTAGAATGCCTTGACATATTGGCCACTTACATTGACAACTTTCCACTGTAAATGTAATTATTTTTTTGCATCATGATTGTATTACACTCTCATTGTATCACTGCATAGCTTAAATCATTCTCGCTGCCCTGGGTAATATTTGTGAAAAAATTGTATTATTCATTTCATAAAACTAAATATATGTACATAACTTATTATAAAATTTTGTCAAATTTTTGGCTCATTAAATCTTTTATTGTTTTTAGAAAAAAGAAATAAATATTCCATTGATTTAGGAAAACAGAATATATATGATACTCAAATACCTTAAAACAATTCTCAAACAAAATTTAATTTTGCTAATAGAACCAGACATTATTTTTAAAATAGAGCACAGCTTTTTTGTAGAGACTTATCAGTGCAAATTAGTTTAAGAAATCTTCAGTGCTAAAGGAAAGAAAGAGCTGAGATAAAACTCACCCAAAGTGAGGCATTTAAGGAAATGAGAAGAAGTGGCTGATGAAACAGAAACAGATCCCTGTGATTTCCTACATGAGGACACCCACCATGATGTCCAATGCATTAACTAAATTGGCAAGAAACATCCACCAGACAAATTGCATTTCCAAATTTTAAAGCAAACAAGTATATTAGAGTTGCTTATTGAAGTGCAAAGCACAGAGAGCTCAGTGTGTGGTCCACAGGATGTACACAGGTTATTGTTGGCGACATGAGAAGGCAACACAATGGCAAGGGAGGTACTTTACTGCCATCAAATCATATCAACTATCTGCTACCCACTGATTAAATAAATATCACTACATATGCATTTGACATATATACATTTCTATACATAACACTTCAATATTTATTTGCACAGTGCAACTACCAAGGTCATTAACAAGTCCATGTGGTTAAGGTTTCCACATTTATATATACAATATTATCTATTGCATGATATATATTTTATTCATACTGCACTTCTACACTGATCTTTAACAAGCTGCTGCCAGTTAAAGCTGCAGTCTGTTATAGACATCTCCCAATATCTGCATTGAAAAATTAAGTATTTGACTGGCAGAGAAAGCTCAGTTGGTAGAACATTCGCCTTGAGACCCAGGGATTCCTGGTATAAATCCCAGCCAGTTACTATCAAGCACTACGAACAGACATTGTCTGGAATCAGCACTTTATAAAAAGTCACCTTTATTTAACTGAAAAATACCAAACTGCATTTATACCTGGCTGGACACTTCCACAACCTGCCAGTCAATCAAGAGTCATTAAATCAATCACTATTATAATATACACAGATATATACACTGGTTCTTTTAAGGATTCTGGGTTTTATTTCAGGCAATGTGGATGCTGGTTTATGTATCGTGGCTGTGAACGCTGGCATGAGAACCCTTGAATATCTTGGCTCTATCCAGGCTCATTACAAGACACTAACAAACCCCTACATTAAATAAACACTTATGCCTGTTCATGTTGCCAATCTACCCATTCCAATGCAAATATTACATTTTGCTTATTTGACACCCATTTTGATGATAGTAAGCAAGATTAATTGAAAGATAAATAAAACTGTGCTGATTAAAACAATGTTGTCTAATCACTCATTGAGAAAATATTTTTATAATGATTTAACTTTGTCAGCGGGCAACATGGTGGACCTATCTGGCTTGGGTAAGGGGCGATCCATTTGATTTTTGTGGGGTGGGGTGGGAGATTTTGGAAAAAAAATTTATTCACCCACCCCATCCCAGAAAAAAAATTTATTCATTCACCCTACCAAAGAAAAAAAATTTATTCATCCACCCTACCAAAGAAAAAAAAATTATTCATCCAGTACTGCTGTCCCACCCCACCCCACAAAAATCAAATGGATCGCCCCTAACAAGAAAAAAAATTTATTCACCCACCCCATCCCAGAAAAAAAAATTATTCACCCACCCCACACCAGAAAAAAAAATTATTCATCCACCCTACCAAAGAAAAAAAATTAATTCATCCAGTACTGCTGTCCCACCCCACCCCACAAAAATCAAATGGATCGCCCCTAATTGCCTCTGCTGGAGAATGTGGCAGGAAACTTAATTTGGCACCCAAATCTGATGGTTTGTGAGTGGCACAAAATTGAAGTCAGCACAGTATTAAATGCATACAAGATCTGGTAATATCCAACCCACATATGCCAATCTCTGCTGTGCTATAAGGAGGTCAAAATAACCAAGTTACATAAATTATTCTATAAATCATACATATATGGTTTAGTATACATTTAACGACAATAACTGTTATTTGTATTATGTAAAATATGGCATTTTTCTGATTTTGCAAATTTGCTCCTGTTACCTTGAAAATATCACAAAATGTCAAAATCTTCTAAGGCCCTCAAACGATTATTAGATATGGCAGATTAGATTGATATAAATGTATTTTAACCACTAAAAGAATCCTCATGAGCTGAGATATTTTGAAAGTAGTGACCTATCTGGCTTTTAAGTAGGTCACTGTGACCTAGTTACACAAATTATTCAAAAGCTAAGGAACATGAATCATGTTAGATAAATCTAATGAGAATAAATGCTATTTGCAGGGTTTTGCAAAGTATCACCAGTAGTCCATTTTGAAAATTGACTCCTATGACCTTGAAACTTTTCAAAGTCACCCAATACCAAATATGACCAAGCCCTTCATAGGTAAATCATATCTTCAGGGTCATATTGATATAGCTGTATTTTTTATAGAAACTAGACCATTCACAAGCAAAGTTAGTCCTGTGTTGGTCATGACCTTGACTTTGGCCCAAGGTCACAAAAAGTTTAGCCAAAATATTTGCCTGATCAACATGTCATCATGTTATAGTATCTAGCCCTTATATTCAAGCATAAATAAAAAAGTAAGAAAACAAAGTGCAGCGGCAGCGGCAGCAGTGGATGCAGTGACAGAACAAGGTCATAGATTCTGCTTATTATGTTGACCTAATTACCATCTACACACAAACTGATGACGTTTCATATGTTGTGTATGCTAAATCTAAGAGTTATCATATATAGGAGTCATTCTCAAAGATCAAAATAGCATACCGTAAAAATTCTATGAAGAGTCATGTGTACAAATGAAGGACAAAAATCATTCAGGGAAGTAAGCACCTTTTAAATGTTTCAGTGAGTTTTCAGAGCATATCTCTCATGAAATGTCTGTTATGTTCAAGAGTGTCGCCAGGTTTTTTGTTGCATGTTCATCACCTGTAAAAAGTGTCTTACTGTGAAATGAGACACTCCTCTCACTTATCAATGGACAGGCCTATGCTGTGTTCTTTTTAAACTCACTCTGACATTGTCCCACCTTTAAAGAAGGTGTGCAGATTAAACAGGCCATATACTATTATACTGAATAGCCTCAGGACACATCATTCAACAGTGCAGTACATTTGCTTGTCTACTTTTCTATTTCTACAACAAACTGAAATCAATTCACTCTTTTATATCCCATTCTGGGATGCACTTGGGAGAGCATATTTTCAGATATTGTACATGTTCTTTTTGCAAAACCAGACATTACAAAAGAAACTATTCATTCCAAATATGACAATTTTACAGATGTTTTCATATATATATATATATATATATATATATATATATATATATATATATATATATATATATATATATATATATATATATATATATATATATATATATATATATATATATATATATATATATATATATATATATATATATATATATATATATATATATATATATATATATATATATCAGGCCTTGACATAAACAGAAAAATGTTGGTTGCCCAGTTGGGCCACCAGAACATGAGAAGTGGTGGCCCAAAGTTTCTTAGGACAATAGGATGTGTGATATAATAAAGAGCATTGTACATAAAGCTGTATAGTGTCTGAGTGGGGGATGCTTGTCCAAATCAAATGTCTATTGATCGTGATATGATATCTATCAAGGATTAGAATAATAAAATCAATATATATATATATATATATATATATATATATATATATATATATATATATATATATATATATATATATATATATATATATATATATTCCAGTGCATGTTTATTGAAGCAACTGTAATGAGCAGAGGTTGGATTTACAAAATGATTGCTTAGCCTTAAAATGAGTTTCCAGTTACTTTGCATGTCAGACTGTTTCAGAGAGTCAACTGATCAGTTCAACATAGGATTTCCTTTCCCACTCCATCATGATTAACACTTCCAGAGACATGTGAAACTAAAACCTTTACAAACAGTTAACATCAGCTTGTATCTCTGCATCTCAAAACTCACCGTTTCTCACAGATCTTTCTTCATATTTTCCCCCCTCATTTTACCTTTTTTTAAATAATAAATTCAAACATTTTGATGTTTACTGTTCATCTATACAGATTTTACAGTGGATATCTATACACAGAACAGTTCCTTTAGAAATACCTTGACTGTATGTAAGGCATTAAATCATCTAATCCTCCAGGCTATTTCCTGAGATTCAGAATTAAGATTTAAGGAAAGGATGTTATTTACCTTCAGGAAAAAAATCTTCAAAAAGAAAAACATAAGAAGACTACAGGTGAATGCCACTGGCATTATGAATATAGCGTGAACCTGCTTTGTGAATATTTTCCAGCAATCTATAAGATCAACAGGCTTTGTCTTCTTCTCCAGCTATAGAAATATTCAAAGGAATGTGCTATCAAGGCAAAATATAACTTTACTATAGAAAAAGACAGGTAAAATGAATGCATATCATTCATATGTTTCTAATTTTAAATAATTCAATGCCATCTAATTTTCTGGTCTTTTTATCTTTCTTTAAAAATCCATTCAATTTAACTTTTTCTTTGAGGATTGTGGTATGAATTCTTTTTACTATTAATCAGTGTATTTGTTCTGTTGCCATTATAATCATTACACACCTACTTATTATCTATCATTATAATTCATCATCATGTTAATATTTGTATAATTTCAATATTTGTTTAATTTGTAAAATCATTATAGATGAAACTGTAAACTATTTTTCATGTCCCTCTTTAAAGATATTTTCTTGTCAACTTATTGAAGTATACATATATAAATTAATTGAGAAATTAATTGAGTTTTGTCTCCAGTTTCCCACATAATATTCAATTACATATGGAAATCAGTATTTGTGACTCATTTTCAATTGATATTTTGATTATGATGTCAGCAAAGAATAAAAGACTGGTTAAAAATCTATTCATTTAAACTGCATACAATACATATCATATGAATGTCATTAAAAATGTTGATGACCAAGAACATTACGCAATAAGGAAAAAAATACTGTTGCTTGAAAAGTATGAAACCGACTATCTTATTGAAATATATGGTCAGAGCTGATAATATAATAAGTCAGATATTATATTTGAGACAGGCACAGTGTCTCTGGTGAAGGGATTGTAAGTTTTAAGTATATGCTGGGGGCTCCCTGGTCTAACCCCGGTAGCTCTCACCAATGACAACAAACTAACCACAGGCAGAGTGCGTGCTGGGGGCTCCCTGGCCTAACCCCAGTAGCTCTCACCAATGACAACAACCTAACCACAGGCAGAGTGCGTGCTGGGGGCTCCCTGGCCTAACCCCAGTAGCTCTCACCAATGACAACAACCTAACCACAGGCAGAGTGCGTGCTGGGGGCTCCCTGGCCTAATCCCAGTAGCTCTCACCAATGACAACAACCTAACCACAGGCAGAGTGCGTGCTGGGGGCTCCCTGGCCTAATCCCAGTAGCTCTCACGAATGACAACAACCTAACCACAGGCAGAGTGCGTGCTGGGGGCTCCCTGGCCTAATCCCAGTAGCTCTCACCAATGACAACAACCTAACCACAGGCAGAGTGCGTGCTGGGGGCTCCCTGGCCTAATCCCAGTAGCTCTCACCAATGACAACAACCTAACCACAGGCAGAGTGCGTGCTGGGGGCTCCCTGGCCTAACCCCAGTAGCTCTCACCAATGACAACAACCTAACCACAGGCAGAGTGCATGCTGGGGGCTCCCTGGCCTAACCCCAGTAGCTCTCACCAATGACAACAACCTAACCACAGGCAGAGTGCGTACTGGGGGCTCCCTGGCCTAACCCCAGTAGCTCTCACCAATGACAACAAACTAACCACAGGCAGAGTGCGTGCTGGGGGCTCCCTGGCCTAACCCCAGTAGCTCTCACCAATGACAACAACCTAACCACAGGCAGAGTGCGTGCTGGGGGCTCCCTGGCCTAATCCCAGTAGCTCTCACCAATGACAACAACCTAACCACAGGCAGAGTGCGTGCTGGGGGCTCCCTGGCCTAACCCCAGTAGCTCTCACCAATGACAACAACCTAACCACAGGCAGAGTGCGTACTGGGGGCTCCCTTGCCTAACCCCAGTAGCTCTCACCAATGACAACAACCTAACCACAGGCAGGGTGCGTGCATGTTAATTTCAAGGCCTGAGTATTAACCTTCAAATTTTTATGATTTCAATATGTACACTGCACTCCCAACCATATAAACTGTACAAACAGGTGTTAATAGTTCATCTTTTATGACATTTCAAGAGGGGCATGTACCTTGAAGTCTGATGGTGGTCGACCTTGGTTCCCCATAACTTATCAAACACCTTTGTGTTGTACTCAATACATCATGACTGGCTTCCTTCTGTTATTCTTTTTTAATTTTTCACTTTGCTCAGTACTTATCACCCAAACACAATCTTTCAGATAAATCTCTCCTCTGCACACTCCATACCTCCGGAATCTTACCCCTGCATATGCCTCTCCACTGTCTGAAGAGTGTTTTCCTTTCACCTGTCATACCTATATTTTTTGCCTGTTTTGTTTCCAGTTTTTTTGTAGTGATTGTCATTTGCTTTGCTGTACTTTTGACCATCATCAAGCCTTCAGCCAGATTTTATGACTGTTATTTCTCATTTGTCACTCGCGAAGTATGTTTCTATCAGATTCAGTAAGACAGGCCAGACAAATTTTTCTGGACCTACATGATAACAATGGGTCCCATCTCCTTACATCTTATCTTTGCATCTGCATCTAGTTAGGGTACCTGTCTTGCTCAATAAATCATTCTCTTTCTCTCTCACTGTCAATATTTTTTTTGGCAGTGTTGTATTGCTGCAGCAAAACACAAGCCTAAAAAATAGTACCACTGAGGGCACTTTGTTGTTCTCCCATGCAGGAAAACTTTGATCAAATCTGTGTAAATCTAACCAATTTGAGGACACAAAACTGTACCTGCAGACAAAATATTCATGTATGCCCTTCAAAAATCAATGAAGACAGGAAAAACACTCACCTTTGTAATGAATAATCTGAATGTTGTGTGGAGGAACTTTCTGTTCTCTGTTTATTTCCACATATATATTATCATAATCCAACCATGAAGTACAAAGCGTATGCTGTCAGACTGGGCCCAATCCCTGTAAAAATAAAATAAAGCAATATTAATTGCTATAAAAAGGTCAAAGTAATTAATATAGTTCTCAGCCAGGCTTTGGTTTATCAGTTATCCAGATAGGAATGGCAAAACTTGGTAGGTTACTTTCACACTGCCTTGTGTTGCCGCTTATCAAACTGGTGATGATAGATGAACACAAATATTTCAAAGCTTTGATCACTGCCTAAGGCTGCACACTCCTCTTCCTCACTCTACCGCTTTCTGATAAAACAAAATGAAATGCCAGTGATCTGAGCAGATCCATGAGACTCTGCCGTGTCGCTCCACTAGCAGTCAATCACACATATCTCCTTAATGCATCTGTGACAAACCTGGAAGTTTCACAGAGACACTGGTGTAGTCAGATATCTTGAAGCTAGAATTTGCATATCAAGATATTCATGTGTATGTTCTAAAGTGACAAACATGTCTATTCATCATACTGGGTTATCATTGTTATACATTATATCAATGCAAAGACAATGAACAACCTTGAGTGATACATTACAAGGTACTATGTCATTTAATTAAAGTGACCAAATTCCCTTGCGCTGGTATTAAAATGTTATGACCCTCATGTTAAAATTGCAAGGTCATGACAAGGTCAAGGTTTCAATAAGATTTATGACCCACATCCAAGTAAAATTCAAATCTGGGTCAAGAACTAATGGCCTTCAGTATCTGCTATCAACTATTATTTCTATAGAAAGAAACCTGTATTGTCCACACAATTACAATAATACAATTGTGGTTTATGGAATTGCTATACAATCAGAACAATATGAAGATCATGCATGCAGTACACAAAGGGGCGCAGTGACCTGACCCTGGCCCTGACCATCCACATGAAGATCACATTTCCTCTTTTATTTCATTTTACTCTATTTGGATATTTCCATTTAAGAGAATGAGGGGGGGGGAGATAATCCTGAATATGAACCAGGCTTTAATGATGAGCTGCCAATACTGTGGTGTCTTGCTTGTTGTATGGGAGAGATCTATCACTGTGATCTGGTCTGCTTGCTGCTGCAGGAAGCTGCAGGAAGCTGCAGTCCCAGGCTGCAGTACTGCCAGACGCTGATGGATTACTGTCAATTCCCATCCCTTTATCACCTAATAACCCCCCAGAAATGCCTGTTTTCACTGCATTTCCCAATCCAATACCACCATTAGATGAATCTGAAGCATTACATAAATAGGCAAACAATAAAATAAATAAATGTTTTAACATTATTTTTTCTCATATAAAGAATGTTATCTCATCTGCAACTTGCAACTTGGAGACAGGAGAGAAATTCAATGATAAACTTCTAATTCTCAAAAAAATATAAAAAAAATAAATAGACTGAGTGTTCAAAACAATTAAAAAGAAAAAAAACTAAACTGGTCACATTATGGTCATATATCATTAATGCCAATAATCATTGATATATTTTTACTTTACTTTTTCTAGACTTCACATTTGAGTGAATCCCAAACTATATAACAATATCTCATAAGGGTGTAATTGATTTTTAAAATTTGAGAACACTCAGAATAGGGGTGATGACAGATGGCATATTCCAGCTTTATGATTATATCTCTTTCATAAGAAGTTGGTTAACATGGGGGTTGCAATTTGGAGACCTTGGACAGGAATAGCATGTACAAAATGCTGGTCCCACATTTGGGAGACACCTCTTATTAATTTATTTCTAGCATTAAGAGAGTCAAAACAAGTTCTATTTAGGTTTAGCTTTCATTCATAAATCTATGGATATGATATATTCATTAATATATAAATTGAACCAAAACAACTTGCATTAAACAACACAATGTTACTGTACAATTTTAAAAAAATACATCATTAGTCTGGATGTGTGAACAAACATACAATCTGCAGGTACATTTTGTCAACCAATTTAACACCATTTTCCATACATAATAGCATATTTAGAGGCCTTAAAGAGCACTTCTGACACATCAAGGGGCAGGGGTTCACACCAAATGTCTAATAGATCTTGTTGACTTGGCTTTCATAAAAATAGGTGAAACTATAAACCTCCAATTGTGTGCTGTGACAAAACATGATTTATCAAAGTCTGAGTGCTCATAAACTAGCTTTTTGTCCTTTAAGCTTTTTATCCACCCTCATATTAAAAAACTCTCCATATTCTAGCAATGTCATGTTTGTCTCACAATCTTCCCAGCCTTGTTTAAAACCAGACATACAGTTGGGTCTCCCAGTCTCCTAATTTTGCTCACTCCACACATTCAAGAGAGTAATGTTAAAAATTTGGATATGCATTTTTTCTGCAACTTACTCATCACTGGAAAAAAATATATGAGTACATAAACTCTGGAAAAAGTCTTTTCTCATTGGCTATTCAGTGAAATAAAAAAATTGTTCCTGATACCTATACCATTCATCAAAATAAATCATTTTATAAACAAGTCATTAGATTCTTAGTCCAACTTGTAATGTCTGTTTCATCAACAATCATTATCACTGAATTTTCTTTTCAAAGTGTTCATGAAGGCCAGACTGGTCACTGAAGCATACAGTTCATCACTGATACCAATACCACTTGTCAATGTGTATAATCCAGCATTATTATCTCCAACATCCACACTAAATGAATAATGCAATGAAAATGTTTTTTTCCACACTACTTGAAACAAAATTTGTATAAGTGTTCACCAAGATGTGACTGCTGACTCGAAAATGATTTTTTCAACAAGCCCCTGTGGAGAAACTTGTGATCCATCAAGTTTCATCAAGTTGCCTCTAAATGTTGCCTCTAAATGTTGACAGACATACAGATGGACAGAAAACGACATCTTAGTCTCACCTACAGCTGTCACAGATGAGACAAAAACTGTCTGCCTCAGAATAGAGAAATATTTCTGATGACATGTGCAAAAAAGGGTATCTTTGAGAGATGAAACTGTATATTTATGATTATAATGGCTTATTGATGCACTGCTGTCTTGATCTATAGGTACATGTAGCTGAAACAATGGTGTCTAGATTATTCCCTTGCCTTGTGTCTTGTTGAGTAAAACAAGGCAAGATGGTGTCAAAAGATATTCTGCACCCATATCTTTCTATGGAACTGCTATTACACAAGAAACAGTCTAAATTTGGGAGCACTTAAAATTAAACTGGCTTTAATTTTACAAGTAAATATTTCAGATCTTTAGCAATTGGCCCTGACCTTTGAGGTACCTTTCTAGCAAATCTGAGGTCTACTTGTTGACGACAAGACAGTTAATTGTCACTGAGGTGCAGGCACCTGCAACCTTCTGACCTGCCATTGTTAAGCTGCCCCCGGCAACATTTATGAATGGCCCATAACTGTGTATGACAATAATACCTGTGCTCATTATAAAACTCCCCAAACATGTTCTGAATAGAAATATAATCAGATGGTAATTTGTGTCACAATCAGCAAGACTACCGTCTTTTGAACTTTTTGCCTGGTATTTTGAGGGGAATAATAAGCCTCTCTGTCCAAAGAATTAACATAAAATGGACATGATAATAGTCTGGATATATGCAAAAGACGCATTTTTTTCCTCAACTTACAATTAAAAATCAACTTAAGCAAAGATATGATTCAAAATATTACGGTTTTAATTCAAGCAGAGTTAGCAATATGTAGTCAAACACTCCATAAAGCCAAGTCTGATGAGATATTTGGGTAGGGTGGTCAGGGGTTTATCCCTGCCATAAGTCACATGGGCTGTCACTGTATAATGGCAATGGTCACCATGGAATCTCAATGGCTTCCCACATTGGACCACGTCTGTAATAAAGTAGGCAGTGGTCCTATGTGGTAATAATGCCAAATTCACTTCATTACTCTGACTTGGGACACATCTCACCTCAAGGTGATAAAATCAAGATTCTACATTAGATGGCATTTCAAACAATATATTTTTCATAACGGACATGAGTATTCTCATCTCATAACCAAGCTCAGGAGACTTTGACATGAAACTTCAACATCTGAGAGTGATGCCCTGAGATCAGAATGAGGATGTCTCAGATATGATATATAATAAGGGCGACTCCATGAGCTTCCCCTTGAGGGCTGCTCCATTATCCCCCCTGGAGGGTGGCTCTATCAGTCACATTGAGGGCTGCTCCATTACCCCCCCCCCCCCCCCCCCCGGAGGGTGGCTCTATCAGTCACATTTGAGGGCTGCTCTATTATTCCCCCCTGGAGGGTGGCTCTATCAGTCACATTTGAGGGCTGCTCCATTATCCCCCCTGGAGGGTGGCTCTATCAGTCACATTTGAGGGCTGCTCCATTATCCCCCCCTGGAGGGTGGCTCTATCAGTCACATTTGAGGGCTGCTCCATTATCCCCCCTGGAGGGTGGCTCTATTAATCACATTTGAGGGCTGCTCTATTATCCCCCCCTGGAGGGTGGCTCTATCAGTCACATTTGAGGGCTGCTCCATTATCCCCCCTGGAGGGTGGCTCTATTAATCACATTTGAGGGCTGCTCCATTATCCCCCCTGGAGGGTGGCTCTATCAGTCACATTTGAGGGCTGCTCCATTATCCCCCCTGGAGGGTGGCACTATCAGTCACATTTGAGGGCTGCTCCATTATTCCCCCCCCCCCCCGAGGGTGGCTCTATCAGTCACATTTGAGGGCTGCTCCATTATCCCCCCTGGAGGGTGGCTCTATCAGTCACATTTGAGGGCTGCTCCATTATCCCCCCTGGAGGGTGGCTCTATCAGTCACATTTGAGGGCTGCTCTATTATCCCCCCTGGAGGGTGGCTCTATCAGTCACATTTGAGGGCTGCTCTATTATCCCCCCTGGAGGGTGGCTCTATTAATCACATTTGAGGGCTGCTCCATTATCCCCCCTGGAGGGTGGCTCTATCAGTCACATTTGAGGGCTGCTCCATTATCCCCCCCCCCCTGAGGGTGGCTCTATCAGTCACCTTTGAGGGCTGCTCCATTATCCCCCCTGGAGGGTGGCTCTATCAGTCACATTTGAGGGCTGCTCTATTATCCCCCCCTGGAGGGTGGCTCTATCAGTCACATTTGAGGGCTGCTCTATTATCCCCCCCTGGAGGGTGGCTCTATCAGTCACATTTGAGGGCTGCTCCATTATCCCCCCTGGAGGGTGGCTCTATCAGTCACATTTGAGGGCTGCTCCATTATCCCCCCTGGAGGGTGGCACTATCAGTCACATTTGAGGGCTGCTCCATTATTCCCCCCCCCCCCCGAGGGTGGCTCTATCAGTCACATTTGAGGGCTGCTCCATTATCCCCCCTGGAGGGTGGCTCTATCAGTCACATTTGAGGGCTGCTCCATTATCCCCCCTGGAGGGTGGCTCTATCAGTCACATTTGAGGGCTGCTCTATTATCCCCCCTGGAGGGTGGCTCTATCAGTCACATTTGAGGGCTGCTCTATTATCCCCCCTGGAGGGTGGCTCTATTAATCACATTTGAGGGCTGCTCCATTATCCCCCCTGGAGGGTGGCTCTATCAGTCACATTTGAGGGCTGCTCCATTATTCCCCCCCCCCCTGAGGGTGGCTCTATCAGTCACCTTTGAGGGCTGCTCCATTATCCCCCCTGGAGGGTGGCTCTATCAGTCACATTTGAGGGCTGCTCTATTATCCCCCCCTGGAGGGTGGCTCTATCAGTCACATTTGAGGGCTGCTCTATTATCCCCCCCTGGAGGGTGGCTCTATCAGTCACATTTGAGGGCTGCTCCATTATCCCCCCTGGAGGGTGGCTCTATCAGTCACATTTGAGGGCTGCTCCATTATCCCCCCCTGGAGGGTGGCTCTATCAGTCACATTTGAGGGCTGCTCCATTATCCCCCCTGGAGGGTGGCTCTATTAATCACATTTGAGGGCTGCTCTATTATCCCCCCCTGGAGGGTGGCTCTATCAGTCACATTTGAGGGCTGCTCCATTATCCCCCCTGGAGGGTGGCTCTATTAATCACATTTGAGGGCTGCTCCATTATCCCCCCTGGAGGGTGGCTCTATCAGTCACATTTGAGGGCTGCTCCATTATCCCCCCTGGAGGGTGGCACTATCAGTCACATTTGAGGGCTGCTCCATTATTCCCCCCCCCCCCCGAGGGTGGCTCTATCAGTCACATTTGAGGGCTGCTCCATTATCCCCCCTGGAGGGTGGCTCTATCAGTCACATTTGAGGGCTGCTCCATTATCCCCCCTGGAGGGTGGCTCTATCAGTCACATTTGAGGGCTGCTCTATTATCCCCCCTGGAGGGTGGCTCTATCAGTCACATTTGAGGGCTGCTCTATTATCCCCCCTGGAGGGTGGCTCTATTAATCACATTTGAGGGCTGCTCCATTATCCCCCCTGGAGGGTGGCTCTATCAGTCACATTTGAGGGCTGCTCCATTATTCCCCCCCCCCCTGAGGGTGGCTCTATCAGTCACCTTTGAGGGCTGCTCTATTATCCCCCCCTGGAGGGTGGCTCTATCAGTCACATTTGAGGGCTGCTCCATTATCCCCCCTGGAGGGTGGCTCTATCAGTCACATTTGAGGGCTGCTCTATTATCCCCCCCTGGAGGGTGGCTCTATCAGTCACATTTGAGGGCTGCTCTATTATCCCCCCCCTGGAGGGTGGCTCTATCAGTCACATTTGAGGGCTGCTCCATTATCCCCCCCCTGGAGGGTGGCTCTATCAGTCACATTTGAGGGCTGCTCCATTATCCCCCCTGGAGGGTGGCTCTATTAATCACATTTGAGGGCTGCTCCATTATCCCCCCTGGAGGGTGGCTCTATCAGTCACATTTGAGGGCTGCTCCATTATTCCCCCTGGAGGGTGGCTCTATCAGTCACATTTGAGGGCTGCTCCATTATCCCCCCCTGGAGGGTGGCTCTATCAGTCACATTTGAGGGCTGCTCCATTATTCCCCCTGGAGGGTGGCTCTATCAGTCACATTTGAGGGCTGCTCCATTATCCCCCCTGGAGGGTGGCTCTATCAGTCACATTTGAGGGCTGCTCCATTATCCCCCCTGGAGGGTGGTTCTATCAGTCACATTTGAGGGCTGCTCTATTATCCCCCCTGGAGGGTGGCTCTATCAGTCACATTTGAGGGCTGCTCCATTATCCCCCCTGGAGGGTGGCTCTATTAATCACATTTGAGGGCTGCTCCATTATCCCCCCTGGAGGGTGGCTCTATCAGTCACATTTGAGGGCTGCTCCATTATTCCCCCTGGAGGGTGGCTCTATCAGTCACATTTGAGGGCTGCTCCATTATCCCCCCTGGAGGGTGGCTCTATTAATCACATTTGAGGGCTGCTCTATTATCCCCCCCTGAGGGTGGCTCTATCAGTCACATTTGAGGGCTGCTCCATTATCCCCCCCTGGAGGGTGGCTCTATCAGTCACATTTGAGGGCTGCTCCATTATCCCTCCTGGAGGGTGGCTCTATCAGTCACATTGAGGGCTGTTCCATTACCCCCCCCCTCTATCACTTTATGCTCTCTACAGGTCTTCAGAAGTTGAACTGTTCTGTAGCAAACACCAGTCCAACTGTCTATATAATGTCTGGGTGACACATACTACTATAATCATTCCAAGTTTTGACAATCATTTTATCATGTTAATAGTAATCATCTTCATCCTCACACATTCTGAATCCACACACATTTACAGATGACTTTTATGAAGTCATATGATAGCTTAATACATTTTCCAGTCAGTATGCTAAAAAATGAAAGCTGAACTGTTATGATTGTATTTCAGAAACACACATATTGATATGAATGTGACATGTCTTTACAGGAATGGAAAGGAAATATGTGAGCCTGCAGCTTGGGAGGCAAAGCTTTATGCTGGACTATGGCTTTTGTATGGCCAGTTAGACCCTGGACATCACAGTATGTATGAAGTCTGCAAATGATTCCAGTGACGCATAATTATTTCCATAGTTGCCCTCACAACTTTCATCAAATTGTGATAGTATTCCCATAAAGTAGACCTGAATCTATCATGTTCGATGATTTGAGTAATTGTCATTTTGCAAAACCTCCAAGCACAAGGTTTCTGAATCTTATCCCAAGTCTGTTGTGACATGATTAGCATTGTCCTGACAAGAAACCAGCTTCTGGAAAAGACAAATGTCAAATTTTGATGCAGAAATCTCATCAAGGATGCTCAAAACAGAAGCAAAATTACTTTATTATGCAAACAGTGTGCAACCTTGGTGTGCGAGGCATTTTCACTTTTCACCTGCCAATCTTGATGTTTTTTCCTGCCCCAATATTCACACCAGCATCTGACAATGTATAAAGTAGCTGCAGTTGGATTTAATCTTGTTCTATCATTCACACATCTGGTTTGTGATTTCCCAATGTTGAAATCATCAATTCTGTGTTTCACAACATCAGGTGCTCTATAGCATTTGGCTCTTTCTATACCTATAGGATACAGCAACATCATCCTTTTATCATATGTATTATTAATTTTAATGCACACTTTTTTGCATTCTATATTTGCTTAATGGGTTACTATCTACCAGAGGCTTCAGGGTCATCTTGTTAATCTGAGCATCTTCAGACAGTCAGAAATGTTATAATTCTAATAATTTATGGATATGAATTATCTTATTGTAGAGGGGCAGAATGAAATGAAAATAAAGCTGAACTGTTATGACTGCATCTAAGAAACACATATTATGTGGATACGACATTTTTCGCACCCGGAAATATGTGAGTATGCAGATTGGAAAGTAAGAAGTTATGCTGAACTGTGCCATTTGTCTGGCCGGTCAGTTACCTCTGGATAGTTTCTGCACCACACCTGTACCGGATATCTATCTTGCCAACTGTCAACACAAACTGCCTCTTTTCTTCACATATTTCTGAAATAGAATTTTTTGTTCTTTTATCTTAAAATCAAAGCGATGTACATCAATACAATGTACTATGTGCACATTACTATCAATACAGAAATGTTAATATTCTAAGAGCTATCTACAATTTAGTTAAATGACGACTACATATCTAAGTTTACATGGCAAGATCATTAGGTATCCTGCCAGCAGTGCAAGATTGGGCAAATACTAAAGCAAAAGGGCTTGCTACAATTTCACAACAACAAGCATAGAGATCCTTCAATTTCCAGTGCCAAATACAGGAAATAGAAAATACACCATAATCTAAAACCTCTGAATAGAAAAGGTCAAACTTTAATTCCCTTTGGCACATAAGTGAAACATTTCCTTCTACAAGCATGTTTATGAGATGAAAACGGTGCGCCTGTGGACTACAGTTAGGCCACTTTGGCTTGGATGTGATTTTTCGCCTATTTGATTGGCCTGTAGCAGTTACTGCACACATCCATGGCTGTTTTTGTTTCCCCGGGGGACCTATTGTTTTAGCGGTGTGATTTGTGGTGTCCCTTATCACAAGTCCACACTCCACCACGGCTAGCACACTCCACTACGTCCAGCACACTCCACTACATCCAGCACACTCCACTTTATTCACCACAATCTACTTCATCTGCAACACCCACTAAAGTTATATCTTCTAGTAATTTCCCTGGCCAGTTCACATCAAAATCTTTTTAACTGGCTGTTCACAAAAATATGAGCATTGGGTTTAAACATCATGGTTCTGTATATGATGTTAAATGAGACTTTATTTCAACAAACAGTCTGCTATTGGCACTCCAAATATTTATTTAATTGAATTATCTAGAATGATTATTTGTAATTAGGTGTCCAAATTAGTCAATTTACCCTGTATGAAAAAAATTCTCATTGGTTTCTGAGCACAAAATGATTTCTATATTGGATTTGGTTTTGACATGTAATAAAACATTTTTAGATTGTCATCTGTATGATGTTCAATAATGTGGAGCCATTGCTGCTTCTAGAAGTTGATTTGCCAATGCAAATCTGAGGATCCCAGAATCATATGCATGCACAAAAACATATAGTCAAACATTTTAAAAATTTTGTCCTTGAATTTATCAAGAAAACAATTGAAAATGATTCATCTATTTGGCCATATCAGAATAATGCTTGTGCTAACCTGTGCTGAGTGAGGTGAACCCATTTAAATTTGAAAATCAACATTGATTATTTTAAAAAGATATTTTTTTAATCTTCAGTGTTAATAACAATGAAAAAAGTTAGAGACCAATTAGTGTTTAGAGCAAACAGATGACAGGATAAAGGCAGATGATGCCATTGATGGTACTATGGAAATGGTTATGTTAACAAGGTGTTGGCCTTAATGGCCAAATTGTACAAATAGATGGATTATTCTCAAAATGATTCTTCCATAGATACATCAGTGTAAAAATCCAATGACAGTCATATGTGAATGATGTGCCTGCTTTCTTTGATCAAAGTAATATGAAATCCACAAAGTCTTTTTGACATTTACTTAATTGTGAAAAAACAACATCATTAAATTAATTCCTCATAAAAAAACCCTTGTTTGAGTAAAAGCTTCTCTTGGGCATTTAATTCATTAAGATTTATTAATTAGGATAGTCATAAAAGAGATTAATTTAAAGATGTGTATGAAACATGCAAGCTGCCGGAAACTTGGTGTCTGCAATACTGTATCATACCTTCATGATATATTCAAGGTTACGTGACTTTACATCTGTTTTTCTGGGTTTGAGATGAAGTACAAATATAAGATTACTCATCATGCTATGCCAATATCTTAAATATCTGAGACTGGCAGATAGTGTCCTTGTCAGTTAAGAATAAAAGAAGATGAAAATTATCTTAGTCCTTTATCTTTAGTAAAGCTTCTACTTGTAAGCATGGCATCTTAAGGATGCTCTGCATCTTAAGGAAAAATACTTTTAAGCAATATGACCACTTTTTCAGAAATCACATCCACACTAATTCATATATCAAATTTCTGGCTTTGTCTGGTTTTATTTATACATGCATTATGTTTTGTCTGAAGGTTGAAATGCTGCATTCAAGTTGAAGCCTTCTGAGCAGTGACCATAGCTTTTAAAATATAAATCTCATCAGGTATACATTTAAAAAGAGAATACCACAAAACATACATGTGCACGGCCTATCTAGGTGATACACAACACAGGGAAACAGGGAAACAATTCTGGGCTCTTGTTTGGTCTCTCTTCTTTGATATTTTATCAAATTAATGTAAATATTCAATAGTGAGTCATCTAGATCTAACTATTATATGATCTGAAAGTATTGAAGAGCAATTATAACTGAATCCAATCTCTGGATGAACTGCCATCAAATTAAGAACTGACTGATAACTAGGAAATGACCCTTGTCAAGATAGTGTTATAATCATTATTAATGGATGCTTACTCTGATGTTAAGAGATCACCCACAAGTCAAGATTGAGCAATTTATATAGTACCTGCCACAAAGGATACACTTCTCACGTACCCAGGAAGTTATCAGAGACAGCATTGATAAAACTCACACAACCTCTGTATCGACACCGGGCAATGTGAAATACACCTCCTAAAACATATCATTGTAGCATTCAAATAGAAATCTTTCTCATTTTAATCTGACTCGTATTGCACACATTTTATCAAAAGTAACTCTGAGAGAAATGTTTTCTTTTCAAATGCTACTGTGAAGGTAAGAAATACCTCTCTGCATAGCAGCCTGCAAACCCAGTAACCATTTCACTGCTCTATGGTGCTAATTGATCGATCATTTATCACAATATAGCATCCTGCAGTCATTTCTGTGAGTTTCATAATTTGGAAAATATCATTATTTTCATGTTGTGATGATAATTTAAAGGCACGATACTAAATCGGATAAAATACTGCCAGTAACTCTGACGTGCATCAGAAAACAAAGGTTTTTGGTTCTCCTGAAAATTAATCTGATGAAGAGAATCATTCTTTCCAATTTTTAATTTCCCCTATGGACTAATAAGGAAATAATAAATCCTCAAGATTAAGTTTGTGTGGAAGATAATAAAGTTCACTCAAAATCCACAAGAATTAATGACTATTTGCTTTCCGTGACTGACAATTTAATTCACGGTAACACAATATTTTTTCAGAGGTTATATAAATTCTTCAAACTGTAGAAGAATGATTTGTGATTCAACATTCTTTAAAGAAAGGCCATTTTGATGGATAAACCTCAAACATTAATGAATCAAAATGGCACGTTTATTTTAGAAAAATGTCCATACACCCAATTACAGCACATGGTTGGTGTACAAACTGGATTTACACATCTAAAGATAACACATGCAATTGAGTCATGCCTGTAAACCTCAAGTACAATAATGTATTTAAAAGAATTAAAAATATAAAAAAACCCGATATTTTCATAGAATTGTGCAGAGTGCAGCCGATACCTGGTGTTGGCGATGACTAATATAAGCAGGGAACCACGTTCAGCATTGACGAGCCCATAATGGGTGTGCAATTCTGACAATATATGAGACCTATTTGTTTCTCAGAACCCCTGGATTATTATGGTGTCACAACATTCCATACACATCCATACTTCAAAAATAAATAAAACGTCTCCACAATATTTGCAAAATGCCTTGTCTCTGTGAAGCATGGAGAACTTCTCCACAATATTTGCAAAATGCCTTGTCTCTGTGAAGCATGGAGAACGTCTCCACAATATTTGCCAAATGCCTTGTCTCTATGAAGCATGGAGAACTTCTCCACAACATTTGCAAAATGCCTTGTCTCTATGAAGCATGGAGAACATCTCCACAATATTTGCAAAATGCCTTGTCTCTGTGAAGCATGGAGAACGTCTCCACAATATTTGCCAAATGCCTTGTCTCTATGAAGCATGGAGAACGTCTCCACAATATTTGCAAAATGCCTTGTCTCTATGAAGCATGGAGAACGTCTCCACAATATTTGCCAAATGCCTTGTCTCTGTGAAGCATGGAGAACGTCTCCACAATATTTGCAAAATGCCTTGTCTCTATGAAGCATGGAGAACTTCTCCACAATATTTGCAAAATGCCTTGTCTCTGTGAAGCATGGAGACCATACTCAGCCCACCAGGGAATGTGTGTATCCCACAGCCTTCCTAATGATGCTGATAATGTGGGTGTTATTCTAACCAAGGCCTTGGCTACTGCAATCTGGCACAATCCACAGTTATGTGGTGATCACCCACAGTCAAGGTATTGCAGGAATTCTATGTGGTCAGTAGGGTCATTAGTTGATGTCTGATCAAGCCAGAGGCTTTACATGCAACTATCATCCATAGATCACCACCAATTTGCAAATTGTCCACATCCCACTAACAAGCTGAAAAAGACTCAATTTACAAATTGAAAACTCTGTTAGTTGGTACGATCAAATGACTTGCAAGAACATATGTAAAACTCAACTAAGTTTCGACAATAAATGCTTACTAGTTATACAGCTGTGTTTGATTGACCCTAATACTTGTTCCGGTCCGAGTTTCTTGATCAGGTTATCGTAAATTAAGGTAAATACAAATAGACAAATTATGTAAATATCAAGATTACCTAATAAAGCAAACAATAAATTCCACAAAGGAGCAAATACAACAAATATTATCCAATATTTCAGCATAATCAATAGCCTAATAAGCACATCATAAAGCTTTGCTGTGTCGATCTGGTGTCTCCAATAGGCTTACACACGCTGTTGCCGGGCCTTCTATGCATAATTTATCTCCATAACTGCCGTAATACAGCCACTGTCTTCATTTCATTGTTCATAAAAACAAGTATGATCATTATGACAAAATTCATCCCATTCATCACAAATAAATCTATGAAAGGCAATGATAATACCTTAGAAATGTGTAAGTATATTAAGTATAACAATGCACTGTGGCAAAGTGAAGTGTGACCATTCTGTGCATTATATGGAGGCATTAGAGGATAACCTGATGGTGATCTAAGATATGTAAGTATCACAAGGGAAGGTCTGCTGACAGAAGGATCAGGAGCAAATAGACAGCTGATCCAGAATGCTTCAGGATACAGGCGACCCCAGAACTGATCCGGAATACAATGGGTGTGACTTAGGACTGGAGTTACTCCAGAACTGATCCAGAACACAGTGGGTGACTTAGGACTGGAGTAACTCCAGAACTGATCCAGAACACAGTGGGTGACTTAGGACTGGAGTAACTCCAGAACTGATCCAGAACACAGTGGGTGACTTAGGACTGGAGTTACTCCAGAACTGATCCAGAACACAGTGGGTGACTTAGGACTGGAGTAACTCCAGAACTGATCCAAAATACAATGGGTGTGACATAGGACTGGAGTCACTCCAGAACTGATCCGGAATACGATGGGTGTGACGTAGGACTGGAGTTGGTCCAGAACTGATCCGGAATACAATGGGTGTGACGTAGGACTGGAGTTAGTCCAGAACTGATCCGGAATACAATGGGTGTGACGTAGGACTGGAGTTACTCCAGAATTTATCCACGATACATGTACAATGGGTGTGACTCAGGATTAGCATTATTCCAGGGCTGATCCAGAATACAATGGATATGACTCAGGCCTAGGGTTATTCCAGGGCTGATCCAGAATACAATGGATATGACTCAGGCCTAGGGTTATTCCAGGGCTGATCCAGAATACAATGGATATGACTCAGGCCTAGGGTTATTCCAGGGCTGATCCAGAATACAATGGATATGACTCAGGCCTAGGGTTATTCCAGGGCTGATCCAGAATACAATGGATATGACTCAGGCCTAGGGTTATTCCAGGGCTGATCCAGAATACAATGGATATGACTCAGGCCTAGGGTTATTCCAGGGCTGATCCAGAATAAAATGTATATGCCTCAGGCTTTTAAGGCTAATCCAGAACATAACCCCCTGGATTGATTGCTCTGCTGACTTAAATGAAAACACGTGAACTGAGATGAAGTGTAACTTACAAACAGGTTATGGTTTTTCAAACAAGATATCAATTCAGTTTTAATGTGATATTCTTTGATATCTTGTTTATTATAACTGTTCAAAAATCATATGAAAAATTGATATAAAACTCCTGTGGTTGCTGTGATATGCTTCACACAAAATGTGTGACCTTAAGGTCACTGCACTAAGGTCAATGGGTGAAGGTGCACAACAAACTGACAGTGCACAACTACACCTTGTGGTTGTCATGCACGCCCAATAGTTAGAATCCCCAGTTCATCATTCATGAGATATAGCCTGCACAATAACACAAAGGTCAAGGTCACAGCATCAAGGTCAAAGGTCAAATCTATGAAAAATGTATATGATGCTCAACAGTGTTGAATTATAATAGCTATTAAGCACTTTTTATTCACTTCTAATGGTTGTGAGATGTTGAATGCATACACATTTTGAATTCAAGGTAACTGTGTCAAGGTCAAAGGTCACATAAACATAGGCATCAGAGATGCATCAACCCTCAGCCCTGGTAACTCATTGCACAACATTCGCTCCACACAATATTTGTGAACAAAACGTCACTGCACCAAGGCAAATTGATGCAGGGGTAAAAAACGCATAAAATCTACTTCCTTTGATAGGTTAGGTGTGTCAAGTATCATGAAACTGTCATCATTTACTCTAGAATTATTGATATGGGCCTGTGACCTTGAAAAGCAGGTTAAAGTCACCGTCCATCAAACTCATGTGGAGTCTTCCCAGATTCTTATGTGTCAATTTTCATGAAGCTGCCATCATTTGTTCTTAAGTTATCACGATGACAAGGATGATTTCACATAATTGTCCCTGTGACCTTGAAATCAGGTGAAGGTCATGTTCCATCAAGAGAAGTCTGAGGTCTTCACCAGATGCTTGTGTGTGTCAAATCTCATAAAGCTGCCATCATTCGTTCTTGAGTTATTGCGATTCTTGGGATTTCACATAATTGTCCCTGTGACCTTGAAAAATAGGTCAAGGTCGCCGTCCACCGAACTAGTCCGAGGTTTTCACCAGATGCTTATGCGTGTAAAGTTTCATGAAGCTGCCATCATTTGTTCTTAAGTTATCACGATGACAAGGATGATTTCACATAATTGTCCCTGTGACCTTGAAATCAGGTGAAGGTCATGTTCCATCATGAGAAGTCTGAGGTCTTCACCAGATGCTTGTGTGTGTCAAATCTCATAAAGCTGCCATCATTCGTTCTTGAGTTATTGCGATTCTTGGGATTTCACATAATTGTCCCTGTGACCTTGAAAAATAGGTCAAGGTCGCCATCCACCAAACTAGTCCGAGGTTTTCACCAGATGCTTATGCGTGTAAAGTTTCATGAAGCTGCCATCATTTGTTCTTGAGTTATCATGATGACAAGGATGATTTCACATAATTATCCCTGTGACCTTGAAAAGTAGGTAAAGGTCATGTTTCAAAGAAAAAATTCTGAGGTCTTCACCAGATGCTTGTGTGTGTCAAATCTCATAAAGCTACCATTATTCGTGCTTGAGTTATTGTGATTCTTGGGATTTCACATAATTGTCCCTGTGACCTTGAAAAATAGGTCAAGGTCGCCGTCCATCGAACTCGTCCGAGGTTTTCACCAGATGCATATGTGTGTCAAGTTTCATGAAGCTGCCATCATTTGTTCTCGAGTTATCGCGATGACAAGATGATTTCACATAATTGTCCCTGTGACCTTGAAAAGTAGGTGAAGGTCATGTTTTATAGAAAAAATTCTGAGGTCTTCACCAGATACTTATGTGTGTCAAATCTCATAAAGCTACCATTATTCGTTCTTGAGTTATTGTGATTCTTGGGATTTCACATAATTGTTCCCGTGACCTTGAAAAATAGGTCAAGGTCGCCGTCCATCGAACTCGTCCGAGGTTTTCACCAGATGCATATGTGTGTCAAGTTTCATGAAGCTGCCATCATTTGTTCTTGAGTTATCGCGATGACAAGGATGTTCGCTACAGACATACATACATACATACATACATACAGACATACATACATACATACATACATACATACCCACGCCAGGAGTACTACAATACCCTCAGCCTGATTACATCAGGGGCTGAGGGTAACAAAAAGGCATAATGAGGCATAGCTATGACCCGAGTCATTTCTGTATCCCAAGTATTAGTTCCCCCCAATAAGTGGTTGTTGAGATATACCGTATTATCCCTAATTGCCGCCTGGGGGCGGAAGCATTGCCTCTGGGCCACTAATATGTGACTGGCAGACATGGGTTCAAAATTGACTGTTTTTTAGATTCCCAATAGATGTTTAGTAACTAAATGGCCATATCTTGTTGCACATGAAGAAAAGTTTGATGGTAAGAATAAATTGTACAGTACAGTATTATTCAATATTTTAGATGAAATAATAAAAATGAATATGTCAGTCCAGACACAAAACAACTAAGCATGTTTGGTATTGAAAATGATAATCTTTTATCATCAATGTTGAGCCCTGTAGATCCCCCACTTGACCACATGCCTATAGGTTAATTAACCAATTAAGTCTGGGGTGTGCTACTGGGCGTCATATTGTGACCCATATGTAACCCTCACTCAGCATTCAGGTGTCAGATCTCACACATTGATGCAACATGGGGAGTTAATTACAGTGTAACATCACTTGAAATTGAGAAATATTAAACAGGTGTTTGTGGAAAACTGTACAAGGGGTATGTTTGCATGAGTATTGCAAGTGAAGCTGTGAGTACTGTTTACATAATTACTGAGATAGCAAACCCCTGTGGGATTGTAAGCCTGCATATAGGAGGGGGGCAGTAATTAGGTAGAGGGCGGCTATTAGGGATAATACGGTACTCCATATAAGATTTGAAGGAATCTGAATCTTCACTTCTATATCTACCTCTGTATGAATTAGAAACATATATTATTGGTTATTTCGCAGAAGATTTTCAAAGAAAATGTTGACAGATGGACAGATGGACAGATAGACAGACACTTTCCCCACTCCTAAAGCTCTAAGGCTTAAGAGAAGTCAGCAGAGCTAAATTTACTGGAGGAGATTCCAGCCCTCGTATAATCCTGGATTAATTAATACTGGATACTGTGGACATGACAAAAGTCTAGCTACAAGATTACTGATACCTGATCCAAAACACAGACAATAATATGTATATATAAATATGTAGATATATATATATAAATACGTAGATATGTAGAAAATATCACTTAATTCAAGGTGATAAGTAGATTTAAAGGAGGCACTACTGCCATATTCTGACTGCAGAAATCATTTCTAACATTGACAGTGGATAAGAGTGTCATCGCATGCGTATCCTGCCTCCGGATCACAATCCTAATCAGATTATCATGTCTCACCAAGTCTCTCCATGGACTGAGGTGCCACATGCTGCAGGATACTGTATCTCTTAATAAAATGCTCTATTTCTCTTCTTATGTGTGAACTAAAATATTGTTCATTCGTTAAATTATATCAGATTCAACATTGTTTGTGAAAATAATACAAAATAAGGTATTTATCTTGTCCGCGATCTGTGGCAGCCTTGCCGCCTGCACATGTCTGGGCACTCTCTTCTCAAGATGAATGATGTCAGTGCTCATATTATCACTCATCATTACACAAGTGCTGTGTAATACAGCTCTCATTATGAGCACCGGGGTTCACCTTGGTGACGGCACACACACCTGGATCACCTGCATAATATGAAGATGACAACGCCACATCTCAGACATTGTCAAGGCATTAAGCTTGGGAATCTCTCTGCTTCTATTCAGCTGATTAACTATCATCTATCCTACTCACTAGTTACCCAGTCCATATTGGAGAAGTACATGCCAATTGTAGCCCAGTTAGATAGTCTGTTTTATTAACTACAAGTGCCACTCAATGCAAATGTATTGTCTGCCATGTGTTTGATCTTATCTACTGTACAAAGTTAGATAGTCTGTCGTGTGTTTGATCTTATCTACTGTACAAAGTTAGATAGTCTGTCATGTGTTTGATCTTATCTACTGTAGAAAGTTAGATAGTCTGTCATGTGTTTGATCTTATCTACTGTAGAAAGTTAGATAGTCTGCCATGTGTTTGATCTTATCTACTGTACAAAGTTAGATAGTCTGTCATGTGTTTGATCTTATCTACTGTACAAAGTTAGATAGTCTGTCATGTGTTTGATCTTATCTACTGTAGAAAGTTAGATAGTCTGTCATGTGTTTGATCTTATCTACTGTAGAAAGTTAGATAGTCTGCCATGTGTTTGATCTTATCTACTGTAGAAAGTTAGATAGTCTGTCATGTGTTTGATCTTATTTACTGCAGACAGTTAGATAGTCTGTCATGTGTTTGATCTTATTTACTGCAGACAATTAGATATTATCTGTCATGTGTTTGATCTTATCTACTTTGCAAAGTTAGATATTGTCTATCATGTTTTTGATCTGATCTATGGTGGTACAAAGTTAGATATTGTCTGTCATGTTTTTGATCTGATCTATGGTGGAACAAAGTTTGATATTGTCTGTCATGTTTTTGATCTGATCTATGGTGGTACAAAGTTTGATATTGTCTTTCATGTGTTTGAACTGATGTACAGCATACAAATAGATATATCTGTTGTGTTATGCACATTACATCAATAGAAATCATCCTTTATGTTTTTGGTTGAAGTTGCTGATGCTGATTGTACTGACTATATTGATTATGCTGATTATGGTGACCATGTAGGTTATGCTGATTATGGTGACCGTGTAGATTATGCTGATTATGGTGACCATGTAGGTTATGCTGATTATAGTGACTATCTTTAATTATGACTAGTGAGGAATTAGAGCAATTCACAGCTATCAGGGAAATTATGTGTGACATATCTGTTGGCAATAGCTGAAGTCAATGTCCTATTCTTGGTAAGATTAAATGAGCTTCTCAGGACCATACTGACAAAAGGGTTTATTCAGGATTTCTTGTATGATCTTCAGCCTAACTGACAGGAGAAAAACCAACATCAAATACATTTAACATATTACTGTTTTGGCACTGAATGATCTTATAATTTTCATGATGTGTTGTTAAGAAACCATTATTTAAATTCCTCATATAATGTAAATTTGCAACTGAGCTTTCACAACTGCTAAAAACAAGACTGTATAAAAAACATAATTGTATGAAATTTTTTTTACAGATCTTTGCTGTGGAGAATGAGAGAAACTGAAATAGATAGAAATCCATGATGACACAAGCAGTTTGATAATTGCCCTGGGAGAGGAAGTGCAGTTTGAGGGTGAGCCCAAGAATGCTGGGAAGCCTTGCTGAGCAGCACCCGATACTGCCATGCTTGACAGGTAGAGATCACATGGTACACCTTCACCCCACCGTACCCACAGCTAAGGTGAAATGTAATCAAAACACAAGTCTCAGACACAACATCCACACGCACTTGTTTACCTTCAATATAATCAACTTATGGCTTCTGTACATATGAAAGAAAAAAAACACACCTCGTAGTGGATCTTTCAGAAAAGGGGCTTGAGCTGAACACGACAAATGAGCACATATTTGAAGGTTAAGGTGGTTGCATAAAACATTAGAAATGTATATAGGGCACAAAGCATTCAACACACAAAAGGACATGACTCATTGGCAATATGTCTGTCTCTTATGCTAAAGGTCCAGTGTTCAAATCCTGTTTGGGCCAAGTACTTAATGATCAAGAAAATAAAATATATACTTCTGAGTTTTCTAACTCCAGCTAGTACTTCTCTTTAAAATGAACAAGGCATTTGGTCCCAGCGACAGGCTTCTATCTGAACTAATTTTCAAAACAATGCTGAAAAGCGTGCTCATCTAAACACATCAAAATGTCACAACAATATTAATGACTAACAGTGTTCTTGGAGTAGGAAAAGCAGAGCAACTGTCTCATGAGCAGATCTCCTGCATGATGTAGCGTTAGGAGTGAGTAATGCCACTTGCCTAGTTCAGAGCAGCTCACCGCTGATGGCTTGATGCCTATCTGTGGATCACCTTGGGGCATTTCATCTCTGTCCAGATTGCACCATTTGGCCTGACAATGCAGCAGTATGGCAGCTGTTTGCAATGGTGTCTGCTGCTAAATCGGAACATGAGCCCCCCTGTCTAATCTATATCTATCAGGTGTCCACAGCATACCTGCATCACTAAGATGAAGCTGCCATATTTCTCATTTGGGTTATTAATGATTCAATGCCTCATGGCATATGCCGTATATTTGCCAGGGGGCTCTTGGAAATCCATTTATCAGAGAAAAAACATATAACATACAAATAAAAAAGTGATACAGATGATGAAATAAAAAGATAATTTAGATATACAGATGATGAAATAAATATATAAATCAGGAAAGACTGTTAAAAGAGGGCTGATCTGTGATGCAACACAGCAAATTGGGAGGAGCCATCCTGATCATTTGGCATGTCCTATTGAGGCCAGATGTTTCTGCTGAGCAAGAGACAATGGAGATTATGCTTGTACATGGCCGAGGCAAGTGTTCTACATCTCAAAACAGTCCAGGCTTCCTGCAAAATTGATGACCCAGCACAATCCTACCTTGATTTGTCTCTTCCGGACCAGGCAGCTGCATTCTGCATAAAAAACAACTGGTGAGGAGATTGCAAGATGTGTTCCGCCTATCCACTGTGCTTCTCAGTACCACAGACCCTGCGGCATGCACAGCTGCAGCTGTTGTGCAGTGCCCTGTCTGATGAACAGAATAGAGTCTTGCCCTGACTTGACAACTCAACATGTAAACTAAATAAAAACAAACTGTCTCTGCATCTTATGGCAGCAATGCTCTTCCCTCTACTTGCTTCGTCACATTCTTGGCAGTCCAGATTTGCCCCACCAAGAGCTGCACCTGTTAAAGCCTCCAAATGCCGCATCCCTAATGGCATAGCAAATTGAAAACACATCTCAGATTTGTCCAAGGAGGTTATGCGCTAAGACTACTGCGGCGCGACCATGACCTAAAGAATTGCTACCAATATCATTCTGTACAATATTGGATATATTACACAGGCCGAGTATTCAGGCTGCACAGGAATACAGATTTACATTATATATATCTGAATTCAATAATAATGATGGAAAAGAGCAAGTCGTTCCATTTAAAATCTTGGAGTGGGGAATCGATTGACAAAGTAGTTGCTTTCTGGAAGAGTTATCATTAAATCAATTTTGAAACCTGACTTCCACTGGATTGATTTATTTCATCAATTTTCTTCACTTTCTTGCAAGTCTCATGAATATTTCAGTGTTGAATAAATGTGAAATTACCTGCTTGATTTTGGCATCCTGAAAACTAAGTTACAACCCCTCTAATGGAGGCATTTTTGGGGGACTTTTATGTATTTCTTGACTTCCCCCTTTGACACATTTTAGTCAACTTAATTCTTAATCAAAAGAGAGAATTTAGCACTGAATGTCATGCCTATTCTCCTAGCAAGAACCTGATACGCTTATTTGATGTTCCTGTGCCACATAATGAGTTTATATGAATCCCCCCCCCAAGATCACAGCAGTTAGTTGCTCTTCTTACTCAATTGGTCAAAACCCATCGCAACTCAGCAGCTAAAATATATATATATATATATATATATATATATATATATATATATATATATATATATATATATATATTCATTCATGTTGCACAGGCTACAATATCTTTGAGAAATCTGTCACTTAAAATTAAGTAGCACATTTCCATTGTTTTAGGTTTGAGCCTTGTTGCATAATGTCCAACCTGTGTATGTATAGTATGCTGTTTTCTACATGGCAGAGTCTTCATGGTCTTTGTGTTGGCAACTGACTGCGTCACTGTGCCTTTATCCGTCCACCTGGGCCCATAATATCCCATCTCTGTATGTTGTGCTACTGATTCCACAACAAACATCCTAACCTACAACTCCTGTCAACCATTTGCCCAATGCCAATAGTAAATGTTGGCCTTGTCTATATTTCCAATGATCATGATAATCCCAACAACCTTGTCGGTATATTTTCTATATAAGACTTAAAAACATGGAATTTCTCTCTTAAAATTACTCTACAAATCTTGAAACCTTTTCCTTGTGAAATGATATCTCAGATTAATCATTAAAAAAGATCGTCCTGAAAGTATTTGGAAGGTTACTATAAAGGTTATTGGGGGTCTTTTGAGAAGATGATCGTTTAAAGAGAGTGTCGATGGCAGCCACTGGATGGAGTTCCGAGGAGGAAGCTGGTTAATAGAGCTTTCAGAATGGAATGGGAAACACACAAATGCTTGGTATATAACCCACTTGGTCTCTTTGTCTGAGATTTGTATCGGCGTCTCCTATGACATTGTCACCGCACTGAAATGATGGACAAAATGACACAGTGGAGCCTTCTACCTGTTTCAATGCAAACGCTTGCTCGTCAGATACTGAGCCACTGTGGAGTTATATTTTTTCTGACCATAGTTTGCCTGATACATTTAGTGGTTCTATTCATATGCCCAGTGAGCCCCTCACCATATGCTAAGTAATGATCCAGGCTCTCTTCTCTTGACTCACTGGACATACGCAGCAACACAACCACCAAGAAAGTCAGCCCATCTCCACCAATCCCTGCGAAAATGACCATCTGTTATCAACTGACTGCCAATAATGGTTTATGATCATAGTGGACAACCAGGGATGACATAGATCTAGTTATTTACTGTGTAATTACTGGAGTGTGTTGCCTGCAGACAGGAGTCTCCTCTCACATATTTGCCACTTGAAAATGAGCACATGTGGGGCCCCTTTTGTTTACAAACATTTCATCCTGCCCATTTGTAGCAGCTCCTGCTGAGCCAAGCAAGCTGTAAACATGGCAACAAAGAAATTATATGCAATGTCAGAATCCAGGATCAAGAATACAAGCAGGCTTCCATCAAGGTTTAAAGATAGTATGTTGTACAATGTGGGCTTTGTACCTGCATTGCTGGCCCATACCATTACATGTTGATCCACACTGATGTGAGTTAAACATAGCCTGGTTGTTGTGGTGATGTTATCAGTGGTATAGGCCACACAGGTGACACTTGATAGAGGGATGAGCACAGTCTAGATACTGTCCAGTAAGGGGCTGCTAAACAAAGCACTTAACACTCCCCCTACACACTGCAATATAACCTGCATCCTTTATCTCTCTTGACCCATCTGCTTAACTGAAACTTTGAGCATTCCCCACCAGCACATGATCCGGACATAAACAATAGATACAGTAGGAAGGGAGTTTTACCTACCGTCTGCTGGGGATGAGTACCAGAATGTGTTGGTGGATCCCACACACACACAGACAATCCAATAAAGCTAGCCTGGTGACGGTGTCAGCATAGAGACGGTGTCAGCATAGAGCCCGTGTCAGCACAGACAGCTCTGGTCGTAGTATAGGAGGATGAAGGTAGCGGGCCTGCATACACACTCTCCAATATCATCCACTGGCAGCCACAAACGCCCCTGCTCCATTTATCAGCAACCACATACCCTCCCGCCAGGATCATCATCACGCCACTAAATTGACCAATAAATCTTTGTAACTCAACACCATCCTTGCTGCAGCTTGTGTGCCCCATCAAGGGATTAATGAATATATGATATTCATTTTAACAGCTTGATATCTAGATTATTCCTTAATACATTTGTTTATATTGTCATGTGGATATTATTCGTGATTCTAATATTTCTTTTATCCCAATACAAGTTCAGTCTAAAATTCAAATATAACTATAATTTTACAAACAACTTGATAATTTGACAACACTTACATGTATAAAATATTTGTTAAATCAATTTATTTATGAATCATCATATATATATATATTAGTGTCAGTATGTAAAAGTTAATGGATATATATATATTCAGCAAATATTTTTAGACACAAGCTTGGTTTTAAAAATACAATTATTGATCCTTAAAATCTGAAGAACTTGGTGATCTATGGACTCATCATGCATTATACATTGATGATTTCCCGGTGGCATGTCGGATTATAATATGACAGATCCAGATTCTGCTTCACAACAGTGGTTACCCCTTAAATGAGGAGATGGAACAATCCGAGGCGAGAGACTTATCACTGCCAAGCTGCCACTAATTAAGTTGGAATATTAGAATGCATGATAGATACCTACACAAGACCAATACACCAGTCACACAGCCATTAGCTTCTAGGTGACGCTTACTCATGCAAATGAGAATGGAAAAATGGGTTTTCTTCACAATATTCCCCCGTGCTATTTCCATAATAATTCACTCAGAAGCAATGCAGCCTGTATGTTCTGTCTCCCTGCACTTGAGATAAATATGTAGACTGAAATAGTACCGAACAGCGAGACTAGGTATGGAAATCTTTCGGTCATCGGCTGTATTGAAATGGGTCTACATGCTGCCTGTGTATGTATTAATCACTTTGATTAAGTGACACGATCTCGAGGCTTATGCTACGTATGAAACCATTTGCATTAGCACTGAATAGCTTTGTCCTGTGAAGCTAACCTTATGTCAGTCAATCTAGAATGCTTACATATCGCTTCTTTGGGATTTGTTAATATTGTGCCAGGCGATACAGTAAACATTAGGTTATTTGTCATAATTACTTACATCATATCTGTAGCTCATATCTCAACCTGTTTTTCGCAGCATATCACTTTCATTGATATCAAAGATACATACATAATATGTTCATATTATCTGACGCCCAATAAATGCACAACATATCTGATAATTTGATACCTATAAAAAAAAGAATCCATAAAACATATAAAGTAACAAAGGTGTGGCTTCCCAGTAAATGAAGTTGATATTTGTAAGGTTCACATGGCACCGGCATGCAGCTCACAATATCCACAGCCATTGTGTGCAATATAACAGGAGTACACTCAGTTGGATAGTGTCAGTATGTAAAAGCTAATGGATGTGAGGGCAGCGTTGATGGATGTAGACCCTGAGGTCAGGCAGACCAACCCCCTCAACATGGCCTGTAGAAGCCTCCAGATGGACCCCTTTACCCCTGCCAGCATTCCAACCCAGCCTCATTCAGCCCAATACAAGTTAACAAGTTGCACTGCAGTGCTCATTATAGGGAATCGTACATGGAATTTTTATGTTTCACTTTCTTGTACACAAACAATTCTCAATCTCTTTCAAGTAAATTTTACCCTCTTTGGTTTCAGAATGTTTGCAAAGTTTTCAACTTATGTCAGCAGTGGAAGGAGTAGATATTTAGGGATCTGCAATGCCTGTCATGAAGATCATTGCCAATTTTAGAATGTTTAAAACAAAATTACAAAGTCATATTCCAACACTCTCATTCCCTTTCACGTAAATCATGTATTTTCACTAAAATTCAAAATGGCCACCAATTTTGCAATGTTTGGAAAAATAATCAGACTATGTTCATAAATTGTTTTCAAATTTCATTTCTCTTGTAGGTCTCCTTAAAGTCACTAACATTCAACTAATTTCAAGGCCTTGCTAATATGAATCCAGGGTTACGCACCATTTAAATAATTTTATAGCATACATCAATGATTTTAATTTAGTAATTCTATTTTTAACTATTGTCAACTTATCACATTTATAATTTTTCTGAGATTGGGTCACATGACATTATCTTGATGCTCAATGGCATTTCAAAGCATTGATAAGATGCAGGACTAGTTTAAGTTTGGTAAAGCTTTATTTGTTGTCAACTTATCACTTTCACAAAATTTTCTCAGACTGGGTCACATGACTTTGAAATGTAGGTCAAGGTCACTGAAGAGCACTCCACCTAGAGACATTATCAAAATGCATCTATAGTTTAAGTTTGGTAACACTATCTTTATTTTGTGTTCACAGGATTTTCAGAGATCAGGTCACATGACCTCAAGATGTAAATCAAGGTCACTGAAGAAGAGGAAACCATTTTTAAGATCTTCATATGATTCATTAGTGGTACAAACATTATTTGTTCTTCAGTTGACAAATATAACAGATGATGCTGACTAGGACATTCCTCCCTCCTCTCAATTTGCCAAGGGGTAAAAAACCTATTCTCCACTTCATCATATCTCAGATACTCAAGGACTGTTACTTCCTATCATTTATAAACTTCAAGTTTTGTTCAACGTTTTGATCCACAATCATGCTTCTCTGTATTCTCTATGTTTACTCTGAGTTAGTGTGGATTAATGCAGGCAGAGAGTCATTTAATTCTTCAATTCTTCCATGTGAAAAGGGATGTTTCATCAGATGGGCTCTTAATTAAATGATGTTCACACCAAATTTAAGTGAATAATTATGACCACTTTAGAATAAATAAACAAATAATACCTACCCTTGGACACCCTCCTGGTGGGATTAATAGTTCTGTGCTAAATACAAGCCAAACAAGCCATTTTTCAAAGATATGTTCACCCCTTGAAGAAACGACCTTCACCTTGCTGGCACATGTTGTTATTCTCATGAGAAACCTTTGAGCCAAGAAGCACACAGCAACTAGTGTCAAACGACAAAAAGATTAGTCTTCATACACTTTGCCCAAATCTCAACATCAAATAAAATTACAGAAATAATTTAAACAGCTATGAATTTGTGAGAACAAGACAAAAATAGGTAAGAATAGAATAGAATGTATTTTATTGGAATAGATGAAAATAAATGAAATGAGAATATACTGGTTATACTGGAATAGATCAGATTTGAATAGATTTAATTAGACAGGACTAGATTAGATTAGAATATATTAGGTCAGAACAGATAAGAGTAGAATATATTTGATCAGAATAGATAATAGATTAGGATAGATTACATTAGGATAGATTTGATTTGAATAAAATTGATTAGATTATTGTAGAATAGAATATATCAGAATATATCAAATCACAATAGATTTGAATAGAATAGATTTACAACAAAAATATAGCTTTCAAAAACAAAAGTTGTGGAGCAATAATGTTATTATGGGGATATATGACTATTTTGTTATTATAATGCTATTTTGAGGACTAATAAATGACATGCTATTATTGTAATATGATAATAATTGAATATAGAGGGGTTATAACATTACTTGGAGGGTTGGCTGTGGGTAGCACCCCCAGAGTGATCATCCAAACTACCACCTGACTTCTCCACCACACTTCACCCTGGGAGCATACCCCAGGCTCAAAGACCTGCCAACATACCAAAACCTCACTCCAACTCCCTGCTTACACACATAAGACATGCTTTGGTATCTAGAAATGGGAGATCTTAAAGAAAAACTGCTTAAAGAAAAATATTGATCAAATCTATGTTTATGTTTGATTGTTTAAGTCCATTACAAGCAACCTTCATAATTATTTCACATTGTTAGATTTATTATTATCAGTTGACCTTTTTCAAGAATTTTGAATCCGTGATTTCGAAGAAAGATTTCCAAAAGGTTCAGAATATACAGATATTGAGGCTATGACTCAAAATAACAAAAACAAATCATTAAATCATTCCAGATATTTGGGACCAGAGGTGGCAAAAAATATGAGTGTGCATGGACAAGTATTCTACTTCAGTTCCTGCCTGGCAAGACCCACAACCTGCTAATCACTGTCAAAATACAACGCCCCAATACTTATATTTGTACACCAGTAGATGGCGCCTCAAGGTCTCCAGTGTGGCGGGGGGGGGGGGGGGGGGGGGGGGGGACAAGATCTTTTTTGGCTCATTCTCTGACTTATCCACTAGAAGGGTGGTGTTAAACATTCACAATCTACACCCACAAAAGATGCATCAAGTACCAACAGAGGCATGCACTTTATAAATCAATTAGTACTGCAATCAGGCACTACTGCTCAAAAAAATAAATCGCCACATTTTCAACTGTATCATGTTTGACTGATCGCTATTTTGTTGCTATCTTCCTGTTTCAAGCCTCAGTACACTTGTCATACTCAATAATACATCAAACGAAAAATGGTCTTGCCTATTCCTATTGGTACCACCATTTTTATCACAGCCCGATATGCTATTGGAGGGAGACTGATGCATCTAATTAGAGAATAACATCAAAATAAATCCTTGCTCAAGTCATTTAAGCTGAAGTACCTGTAATGTCTCAATTTTGAACCACTTTAAGTAATCACCTCCTTTGAAGTCACAATGTCAATTCTTCTTTTTCACAAGAATAAAACCCACCTTAAAAAGATATTCTGTAGGATGTTATTATTCTCCACACCTCTTCCCATCAGTTGGCAGGGGGGAAATCTGCCTGTTTCATGCCTCAAACCAGAGATTTCTGTCGCTGCTAATGAACTTCTTAAGGGCACACAATTCTGCTGGGTCTTCTCTGTCTCGGCAATAATATCCTCTCACAAAGTCCACAAAGTGCCTGATATGCCACCTCCCTTGGTGTAATATCTTACTGCTACTTGCCTAGGCAACGTGACTAAAGGCAGTAATTTTCTCTGAGTTCTTCATGGCTTTATTCTCAGTATTAGGAGAGTAATAATGGTTGTGATTGTATGCCCACCCAATATTAGGATTTTAAGCTTATTAATGATGTCAACTTGACCGAAACTAATAAAGATAATTACTTAATATTTACCTATGTCAGTGACACATTATCTGCTGTCAGTGACACATTATCTGATGACAGGAGATATGTCAATGATGGTAATTAATTATCTACCTATGATGGTGTAGGATATTTGCTTTGCAGGCTGGCATAGATTATCATAGATTATCACTATCTCTAATGTTCAATGAACAAATTTATCATTATTTGTAACTTATGATAATATTATAACCCAAATATGTTTTTCTGATCTTAGTTAAATTAATTATGAACTTGGTCAATTGTTAAGTTTGTCTAATCCTGAGTTCTGGGGGGCTCCCATGCCAGCGACCTATTGGTCTTATACCTCAGTCACATTTGCGCCGATTTCAGTAAAGATGCCCGGCCGATGGGTATTTTTTACAAAATCGACAGGCAGTTCAGATTGCCGTACGGGCACCGGGAGATCATCGGCCACAATTGGGCATCTTTAAGACGTCGGCCGGGTCATCGGGAACTTTTAGCTGCCACATAAAAGTTGCCGGCGTTTCCCTGATGTCTTATCAGCAAATATCATCTTAAAGTGCACGGCAGGGTCCCGGCAGTGTCCCGCAGGGACATCGGCAGATTATCTTAGGGCTGCCGGTGGCATCGTGCGGTGAAAATAGGATTATATTTATTTCATGTGTTCATAGACCATCGTCAGATGATCGCACGGGCTCCCTGCGATATATCATAGACGTCTTTAAGATGTCTTTCAGACGTCTGTCAAATGAAACAGACGTCTTTAGGATGTCTTTCAGACGTCTGTCAATGAGACAGACGTCTTTAAGATATCCTGCAGACGTCTGTGTCATTCAGTCTTGCACGTGCCGTGCGGTGCCCTTTAATAATGTGACCACAGCTACGGCATATCTCAGATTGTTGCTTATAAACTCCCCGGCGCCCGGCAGACTGTGAAGTCGGCCGATTGTTACTGCCCGGCCGGCGCCCGGTGCAAAAGTGACTGAGGCATTAATGGGAGTCTCCCAGATGCTGTGTGGTGAATGGTCGCATAGGTGACACAAACCAATGGACATCTGTGACTTCAAAAGGCAGATCAGTAGTGGATTATGTTTTTGTCCCACACCATGTATTGGAATATATTGAGTCATTCAGCATACACACCCCCAGACAGTTATGTGATAGTTTAGGCTATAAGCCATGTGGAACAATACCAGATCACAACATTCTGTGTGTTGATATCAGAGTTAATGAAAAGCCAAATGACCTGTCACAGTCTAGTGATTATGTGTGTGACCCAGTGACACAGACAGGGCAGGCCCAGGTTAAAAAGCGGATCAAAACACCATTGCCTGAGAGCTTTCTAATTAGTGACAGTACAAAGCAACTGATTGCTCAAACAATTCAAAATATAGAACAGACTGCTAGAAATCAACATGATATTGACACCTTGTATGAACAGGTGTGCAGTGTGTATTATGAGGATCTTACAACTAATGCCCCCAGGTGGCTTGGGACAGTGGCAAAAAGGAGATATAAATATAAACCAAAACCCTGGTGGAATAAGGACCTATCTAATCTATGGGACAAATTATTGAAATGTGAAAATGACTTCAGATCTTTCAGAGGACAAAAACAAATTTTAAGGAGGTTAAAGGAGAAATTTAAAAGTACCCAAAGACAGTTTGATAAGCTTTATAAGAAATCTAAAAGGATTTTTCAAGATGAGCAACAACAGGAATTACTTACTTTTGAGACCAATGATCCAAAACAATTCTGGAATAAAATAAACAATCTTGGACCAAACTTTAGAAAGAAAGACATTCCATTAGAGACAATTTCAGAGGATGATGATGTGATAAGTGAACTTGAAAAAGTACTAGAAAAGTGGAAATGTGATTATGAGAAATTGTTTGGAAATACCACCAGTGGGACATTTGATGAGGAGTTTTTAAAGGAAATTAAAGAACAGAACTCAGAATATGAAACAAGGATGAACAGTCAGGAAAACCCAGATTTAGATATGCCTAGTATAATGTATGCTCCCGTTAGTCAGCAAGAAGTCTCCAAAGCTGTGAGATCAGCAAAAAATAATAAAGCTGCAGGATGTGATGGTTTGCCTAATGAGGTATATAAGAATGACTCATCAATTCAAATGTTATGTACTTTGTTTAACCAATGCTTTGACACAGGATTAATACCATCAGTATGGAAAAGGGCGATAATTAAACCTATATCCAAAGGCAGCCAGTATGATCCACGGATCCCACTTAATTATAGGGGAATAAGCCTATTACCAACCATGTATAAGCTTTATACTTCATTGCTAAATAACAGGATGGTACCATGGCTAGAAGATAATGGCAAATTTGCTGAAGAGCAAAATGGATTTAGGAGTAAGAGGTCATGCATGGAGCACATATATTCTCTCACAGCAGTTATTCGGAACAGGAAAAATATGAAAATGAGCACCCCAGCCTGCTTCATTGATATGAAAAAGGCGTTTGACTCAGTTAACCATGATTGTATGTTTCATAAAGTGCTGCAGTCTGGCATTACAGGAAAGTTATATTGGAGCCTTAAATCATTATACTCAGCACCCATATCAGCAGTTCAAATCAATCAGCATGTGACAGGCTGGTTTGATGTAAAGGCTGGGGTCCGCCAAGGAGACAATTTGTCCACAACTTTATTTGCACTTTTTATTAATGACCTGGCCGAGGAACTAAAATCTACTGGATGTGGAATATCTATTGCGGATGGTATTAAATTGTGCTGTCTATTCTATGCAGATGACATTGTGATCTTTGGAAATAATGATGAGGAACTACAGAAGCTGCTAGATGTGGTGCATAATTGGACGTCTAGATGGAGAATGTTGATAAATTATGATAAAACCAAAGTTGTGCACTTCCGCCCACGTAATATTCCTAGATCACAGTTTGTGTTCACATGTGGTCAAAATGTCATTCAGGTGGCAGAATCCTACAGATATCTGGGCTGTGAGCTAAATGAGTTTCTTGATTTTACCCACACATCTAAAGTGCTAGCTGAGGCCTCAGGAAGATCTCTTGGAGCAGTAATAAATAAATATAAATGTGCAGGAGGGATGTATTATGAGTTGTATAAAAAGCTTTTTGATACATGTGTAGTGCCAGTTATGGATTACTGTGGTGCCGTGTGGGGATTCAAAGTCTATGACAAATGCAATACCATACAGAACAGAGCAATTAGAGCATTTCTGGGTGTTCACAGATTTTTTTCCAAACACTGCAATACAAGGCGATGTTGCATGGACCTCTCCTGTCATCCGTCGACAAATTGACATGATCAAACTGTGGTACAGGATACTGTGTATGCCAGATTCAAGACTCCCTAAACAGTTGTATAAATGGGAATCAAGACTGAATCGCAATAATTGGTTTACAGACTTGAAAAAGGTTTTTATTTCAATTGGAAAACCAGATATGATTGATGTTTTGGACCCAGATAGTATCTCATTAAATAATGTTTTAAAATGTGCTTTGAATGAACTCAGTTTACGGGATGAGCATCATTGGAAGGCTGACTTGCAACAGTCAGCTAAGCTAAGGACATATAGGCTCTGCAAGAGAGAATGGCAGCCTGAATGTTATTTAAAAGTGAGGCTCAATCGTCAGCAGAGATCTCTGTTTAGTCAATTAAGGTGCGGTATCTTGCTGCTGAGGATTGAAACAGGGCACTATGGACCTAGGCCTTTGACACCTGAGCAGCGCATATGCCTTCTGTGTAATTCGGAGCCAGAAACAGAACTCCATTTCTTATTTAATTGCAAGATATATCATCATCAGAGACAAATGTATTATACGTTCATGAACAATGTAGTGCCACATTTCACAGAGCTGGATGATTCCAGGAAATTTGATACAATTATGAATAACCCTAATGTAATTAAAGAGACTGCTAAATTCATTGTGAAATGCTACGATGAAAGATGCAAAAGACTTTTTAATGATTTTAATTCAGAGGGAAATAATGACATATAAGCCATTCTGGCTGGGTGGCCAATTACAATTTAAAAGTATTTTAATATTTTGTATATATGCCTTTTAACTTCATGTAAATTGTACATACCACATGTCTATTGTAATAAAATCAAATCAAATCAAATCAATCCTTTTTGTAAAGGGGTCAAATAAATTGTTTCTGAGTTCTGAGTTCTGGTGACCTGATACCAACTAATCAAAGTAACTATACTCATTAATAATAACAGAATGATGCCCACAAATGGTGTTACAGGATGCCTACTAATGAATGTAACTTGATGCCTGCTAATTAAGGTAACATGATGCCTGCTAATTAGGGTAGCATGATGCCTACTTATTCGACTATGATACCTGTTAATTAGGGTAACATGATGCCTGATATTTAGGGTAACTTGACACCTGCTAATTAGGGTAACTTGACACTTGCTGATTAGGGTAACTTGATGCCTGCTAATGAATGCAACACACTCCCTTCTAATGAATGTAAGATGATGCCTGCTAATTAGGCTGACATGATGCCTGCTATTGTAGGGTAACATGATGCCTGCTGATTTGACTATGATACCTGATAATTAGGGTAACATGATGCCTGCTAATCAGGGTAATGTGATGCCTGCTAATTTTGGGTAATATGATGCCTGCTAATTTTGGGTAATATGATGCCTGCTAATTAAGGTAGCACAATATCTGCTGATCAAGCCAATGATAATAACCTGACACCTGCTAAATTAAGGCAGCACAATAAAAGTACATTATGTGGGATTTAGATTCATAAATATAATACCCTTTCAGTGTTTCAAGAAAGGTACATAATAATGATTTTATTTATTTTCACCTGCAAGGAGCATCCCATATGCCTGGTTGTTGGATCTGAGGAAGTATCCGTGACTTTATATTGTCGACCAGACATTGAACTATCAGTCAATGGATTGAGCTGGTCCTGAGCAAGATGTATATTTATGGAACAGGTTGGTCCGATGTGTGGCATTGCATTGTGGACAACAATCCCAAGTTTATCATGAAATCAAAATATATGTGAGACAAAGAAAAGAAGAGTACCTGTGACTTTATTTTTAACATGCAAAAGTTTAATTTCAAGACACCAATTTATCTCTGTTAAAATAGAATCTCTGGCATTTCCAAGCATCATTTCATCAGAGGTGTGATGGGTGACCAGGAAATAATTCGAAGGCCTATATTATATCATTCATGAAGAAAATCTGTAAGAAATATGTAGCTATGCCTCCTCACCTTGCTGTCTTTGAAACCCTCTGGGACAAATAAAAGTCTTTCCTATTATAAGTCCAAATCCAAGGAAAGTAACAGCAAAATTACTTATATTTTCTTCCTCCATCTTAATGGACAGAAACCCTGCAAGCAGCTGTTACCATGGGCACAGTCATGAAAGGTCAAGGTCACAATTCCTGCTCAACCCCTGCTGTTTGTATTAGTGAGTTGTGCAAAGTTTCGTTTAAGTTTTCCCATATAAAAAAGCTCCATGGCATTTTCATTAACAAATGTTTTATAAAGATCTTCTTAAGGTTCTAAACCCTCTTCAGTATTATCCTCTCTAAATCGGAATTCTATTTAAAACAGGAAATAGTTATTTTCTGCCACATTGGATATTCCAATTATGAAAAAGCACATTAAGAACTTATTACTTTAAGATGCACTTAAAACCCATTTTGTTTCCATAGAAACTATGTTAATGATTCATTCTAATTTAGCTTTAAAGAAGATTAGTCTATGTCTAATCCATTAGAAATTTAGTTCTTCCTATTATGGATGACACAGTAGTTTGAACTGGCCGGATCAATTCATTTGAACCTATTTATCATCTTACAATGTTTGAGATAACAATTCTATGGCCTATGACAACTATATTGTAATAGTCCAAATATTTTGTAAAGTCTTTCATCAAATCTTCCCCAAAACAATAAAACCTCATACCTTTCCAAATGTGTTGGATAAGACAGAGGAAAAATAACTATCATATTGAGTAGTTGATTTCATACAGATACCAAACTTAAAGATATATCATCCCACTGGAAATGACAGCTCTGGCTATCATTGCCACTGATAAAGTACTTTTCAAATTATTATCTGCAAAAAAAGGTCCTCACTGATACCAAAAGTATTAATCAAATTGCTTAATAAACCAAAAAATGACATCTCCATCCATTATATTTGCTTAATCTCTGTGGCAAAGTTTTCATAGTAGTACCTGAGGCATGATTGGAAAACACTATGAGACACAATATCACACAGATAACAAGAAGCTAAAAACATTGACTTCTCCCTGAGATTGGACATATGTTCATATATATATATATATATATATATATATATATAAATATACATATATATATATATATATATATATATATATATATATATATATATATATATATATATATATATATATATATATATATATATATATATATATATATATATATATTACTTACCTCTTTGTTTGTATGTCTAGCAATCTGCAGGATCCTTGACATACCTCTTTGTTTGTATGTCTAGCTCTCTGCAGGATCCTAGACGTACCTCTTTGTATGTCTAGCTCTCTGCAGGATCCTAGACGTACCTCTTTGTATGTCTAGCTCTCTGCAGGATCCTAGACGTACCTCTTTGTATGTCTAGCTCTCTGCAGGATCCTAGACGTACCTCTTTGTATGTCTAGCTCTCTGCAGGATCCTAGACGTACCTCTTTGTATGTCTAGCTCTCTGCAGGATCCTAGACGTACCTCTTTGTATGTCTAGCTCTCTGCAGGATCCTAGACGTACCTCTTTGTTTGTATGTCTAGTACTCGGCAGCATTCTTTACTTCACTCTTTGTTTGTGCGTCTAGCTCTGTGTGAGATCTCAGACTTTCCTCTTTGTTTGTTTTGATGTAGGTATGTAACCGACATATCATAAAACCATCTGATCTCTGACTTGTTGAAACACAGAATTTTGCATTCAATAACTAAGTCATAGAAGAGATAGCTTGGGTGGTCTAATAATTCAGCCAAGACAGATATTTTCATGATTTTGGTCATGATGGATATAATTTAAAATATCTAAATCTGCATCATTTTGATTGGAGAGAATGTTATATTTAATTAGGCCTCATCTCCATCTACTTCTGTCAACCAAATGCACTCATGTTGCAAATGAGATTCCAATCCAACTTTAACAATCTTACAATCCTGTTTTAATAAGCTGACTTCGTACTGTGCTGTCATGGGAAATTTAAGTGACAAGTCAATAACTGAATCTTTCGGATCACTTTTATAATTGGATGTGATTGCCTTGTTAGGAAGACAAACATATTCACATAGGAAAATAACGAAGTTTCTCACAGAGAAACCTGACATGTGCTCGACTCTCTGGGTAAATCCTTCCTTTGGATACATTTGATGGGATTCAGAGATATCCTGCATTCCTATAAACAGCTTCCTGCTGCTCACCCGTGTGTCCATTTGTGGGGCTTTCATCTTTTAGTACATTTCCATGTTATCTCTCATCTATACTATCCAGGTGTAGATTTCTCCAAAAGGGAAAGCATGGTTATGGTAACAGTCAGTTTTGGAAGGGCAGTTCTCTAATGTAATGGGTGATTCTAGTGGGTAATTATCTGTACAAGCCCTCAGCCTGTGATGTGAATGCTTACCGGAGGTCCAGCTTGAAACTAGACTCCTTGGCTTCCCAAACATTAAACTTCCTCATTCTATTATACTCCCTTTGATCTCCTCAAATTGATGTAAGAAGCAGATAATTTTGTGACAGATTTTGTGATTTTTTTCTGAAATAGGAATTTCCTCATGTGGTCCATCACATATTAAATGCACTGAATGTAAAAAATAAATATTAAAACAAAAAATAAATATTCTATCATACGATACGTACAAAGAGCGAATGTAAAAAATAAATATTAAAACAGAAAATCCTAAATATAACAAATAATAGCATTGGAGCAAATAATATATATATCTCCGGTTTATATATATATATATATTTATATGATGTGAGATTGGTTAATGAAATAGTGCAGCCTACTCTTGCCGCTCAGAGATTGCTCAACAGAGAAGTGTTCTGCCAGGTTTCCGGCAAGTGACAGGGCCGGTGGCAGCTCAGGGTATCAGGCATGACAGCACCAGATAGGCGAAACCTCACAAATCACACATGATAACAACTCTCCTAATTACATGAAAGCCTCTACACTTTTCTCAAAGTGTACCCTTCTTGAGCATCATGACCTTTGCAGTGCCACCTTTTTAGAACCATTTCATTTGCTTTGTTTTGCTCATATGTTTTGTGACTTTAATGTGTGTAATAAACTGTACCATTCATTTCAATAAGTGGGAGAATTTAAATATGAATTTAATATAAATAAAATATAAAGAAATACACAATCTGCCTGGAGTGTCCACTGAGATTATAAAATCAATTTTTCTGTATGTGGTAACTATTTCAAATATGCCATTTTATGGTAACAAAGACATTGCTCGAAAATAATATATATTCTTAATAGCTGACTTTAACATATATACATCTATAGCATTTTGACACTCACCCATCACTCAAAGAGTGCAAAATTGTTCTCAAATACAAACCTACATGTCAAAGAATTTGAGTAAAACCATGTCAATGAACAAATTTTTGGGGATTCTCATAAATATTTTTTAAATATCTGTGAATCATAGTTGATGGGGATTCTCATAAATATTTTTTTAATTTCTGTGAATCATAGTTGTAATATCATTGTGGAAAAATATATTTTCATACTTTTGATGAAAAATCGACTATATGAATATGTAAATAGCATTGTTGTTATGAGCAGATTTTTTTTTTGAGATAATCTTTCTCGTCGTTTGTTTCCAAATTAAACCATAATCCCCTGCTGATCTTGTTATCTTGAGTATCGGTGGTGTATAAGAAACTGAGTGTGAGTGTTGCTGAGTGTGAGGCAGGAGTCAGCCACACTGTGCACCACACTGGCAGGGACAATTTCCTGCTTAGGTCAGCAATTTTGACTTAATGGACACATTCATATGGGAGTGATTTTGTTGTCCCAGACAATCAAATACTGTCTGATAGAAGGAAATTGCACTTGGACTGCTTTTTTTCTCTCCGGTTTTTGTACATATTTATTCAGTGTGCATCACCTTGCATGCTAAAACTTCATATGCGATATCAATCGAGGAGAACAGCAGAATGATTTCTATTTCTTTGAGGGACTGAAGTGCAGGATACAATAAGATTACATAAAGGCTTGAGGCAGCAAGATAATAACAGGTGATGCAACATGATAACAAGAAGTGATGCAACATGATAACAAGAAGTGATGCAACATAATAACAAGAAGTAATGCAACATGATAACAAGTGATGCAACATGATAACAAGAAGTGATGCAACATGATAACAAGAAGTGATGCAACATGATAACAAGAAGTGATGCAACATGATAACAAGTGATGCAACATGATAACAAGAAGTAATGCAACATGATAACAAGTAATGCAACATAATAACAAGAAGTAATGCAACATGATAACAAGTGATGCAACATGATAACAAGAAGTAATGCAACATGATAACAAGTAATGCAACATAATAACAAGAAGTAATGCAACATGATAACAAGTGATGCAACATGATAACAAGAAGTAATGCAACATGATAACAAGTGATGCAACATGATAACAAGAAGTGATGCAACATGATAACAAGAAGTGATGCAACATGATAACAAGAAGTAATGCAACATGATAACAAGTGATGCAACATGATAACAAGAAGTAATGCAACATGATAACAAGAAGTGATGCAACATGATAACAAGAAGTAATGCAACATGATAACAACAGGATGTAATGCAACATGATAACAAGAAGTAATGCAACATGATGACAAGAAGTGATGCAACATCATAACAACAGGATGTGATGCAATATGAAAATAAGAAGTAATGCGACATAACAATAGGAAGTAATGCGACATAACAATAGGAAGTAATGCGACATAACAATAGGAAGTGATGCGACATAACAATAGGAAGTGATGCTTACAATAGGGAGTGATGCAACATAACAATAGGAAGTGTGCGACATAACAATAGGAAGTGTGCGACATATCAATAGGAAGTAATGTGACATAACAATAGGATGTGATACAATATGAAAATAAGAAGTAATGCGACATAACAATAGGAAGTGATGCGACATAACAATAGGAAGTGATGCGACATAACAATAGGAGGTGATGCTTACAATAGGGAGTGATGCGACATAACAATAGGAAGTGATGCTTACAATAGGGAGTGATGCAACATAACAATAGGAAGTGTGCGACATATCAATAGGAAGTAATGTGATATAACAATAGGAAGTAATGCGACATAACAATAGGAAGTGATGCGACATATCATTAGGAAATAATGTGACATAATAGAAAGTGATGCGGCATAACAATAGGAAGTGATGCGACATATCAATAGGAAGTGATGTGACATAATAGGAAGTGATGCGACATAACAAAAGTGATGCGACATAACAATAGGAAGTGTGCGACATAACAATAGGATGCGACATAACAATAGGAAGTGTGCGACATAACAATAGGATGTGACATAACAATAGGAAGTGATGCGACATAACAATAGGAAGTGATGCAACATATCAATAGGAAATAATGTGACATAATAGGAAGTGATGCGGCATAACAATAGGAAGTGATGCGACATATCAATAGGAAGTAATGTGACATAAAAGGAAGTGATGCAGCATAACAATAGGAAGTGATGCGACATAACAAAAGCAAGTCATTATGTGACATAACAATAGGAAGTGATGCGACATAACAATAGGAAGTGATGTGACATAACAATAGGAAATAATGTGACATAATAGGAAGTGATGCGGCATAACAATAGGAAGTGATGCAACATAACAATAGGAAGTGATGCAACATATCAATAAGAAATAATGTGACATAATAGGAAGTGATGCGGCATAACAATAGGAAGTGATGCGACATATCAATAGGAAGTAATGTGACATAATAGGAAGTGATGCAGCATAACAATAGGAAGTGATGCGACATAACAAAAGCAAGTCATTATGTGACATAACAATAGGAAGTGATGCTACATAACAATAGGAAGTGATGTGACATAACAATAGGAAGTGTGCGACATAACAACAGGAAGTGATGCGACATAACAATAGGAAGTATGACATAACAATAGGAAGTGTGCGACATAACAATAGGAAGTGTGCCACATAACAACAGGAAGTGATGCGACATAACAAAAGTGATGCGACATAACAATAGGAAGTGTGCGACATAACAATAGGATGCGACATAACAATAGGATGCGACATAACAATAGGAACTGTGCGACATAACAATAGGATGGGACATAACAATAGGAAGTGATGCGACATAACAATAGGAAGTGATGCAACATAATAACAATGGGAAGTGATGCGACATAACAATAGGAAATGATGCGACATAACAATAGGAAGTGTGCGACACAACAATAGACTGTGAATGTGAATAGTATTCTTGTGACATTAATCACAGAACAGCATTCCTGCTCCAAAATCTGACAAAGTATATTGTGCAACCATAAACAAATATAAAATCCAGTTGAATATTAGTGAGATATGCAGCCTCAACCGACCAGAATTTATACATTTCAGTTCACCTCAGCAATTTATCATATGATATGTATACATTCTTTAATTGCACATGCATATGCATCCTGTAGACATCTAACATGTTTAAATGAAACCCTATGTGCAACTGCTTGAGGGGAGAACGTTCCATCTGGCATCAAAGAAAAAGCTGTCATCTGATATCATTCACTTCTACATGATGACAAAATAACTTCCGGCTCTGCTCCAAACTCTCAAGCACAACTTAGTTGAAATATTGCACCTCCTGGCACCAAAGGGTTAACGCATTGAACTCAATGCACAATATTCTCTGGTGTATTTGTAGTGGCGAGAGCTATGCATGTATATTCATATGCGGCTTGCATGTCGAGGAAGAGTTTGCTCAACTTGGCCTGCCTTGGGATGCATTAATCCTTATGAAATATCGTATAATGCCAAATCACAGATAAAAGGCTTCATTATTGCATCCTGAATGCAACATCACTTCCCCATTATTCTATAATTGTTCCATCTATATTTTCACATGTTCTCCCTGATGTTTAGTCTTGGCAATTGCATACATATTTGAATCCATTCATCTCATTGATAGAGAAAAAAAAACATTCCCTACCTCTGAGTGGTCAGAAATATTAACTATGAAAGGAAATGATTATGATTATTTTATATAACTACACAGTTCAGAGACAATATATCATTTGTAAATTTATTGCCATCAAATTCAGTTCTTTAGAACTTTCAAACATAAAATAGACATCATCATGTGCGGTAAAACTAAGAATATAATAGACACTACATAGTGCTTTACAAGTAATGCTGACAACTACTTTGAATACTCTTTGGGGTGGAAATCCAAATTGAATATATCCTGATCTTACAGATGCTTCCCAGGTCAAAATTGAACCATCCTATTAGAGCCTTTTGGGGAGGAAAACTGGGCTGGGAATAGAAGATTGGACTCATAGAATTTAGCCTCATAGAGATTAGACTGTACAAACAAATCTGACAGGGAATTGCAGAGGTAGATATCAGTCTCTACTGCCAATCCAGAGAAGTCTCAACGACAATTGCTTACCATCTGTGACAACTCATTCCATATGCTTCCCTAGTGCCCATCTTATCCAATCACAATATGTCAGCTTGGCAAATAGCACATCATATATATATATATATATATATTCCAGTAGTCAAATTAAACACAACATATAGGGTTGGCATTACTGTCTAACAAAAAGCAATCTACAAATCTGATTTGTCATCTTACTGTGCATGGTTGTGGTCAGGTCTGAGATTGACTGTGGGATTGTCCTGCTGTAGTTTTGTTGATTGCTTCTAATGGGGGGAATCTCAGAGTCTCCTCTAATTGCTCACGATACACAATCTGATATACATGTATAGAAAGTTTGCTCTAATACATGTCTGCTATCCAGATTTGTATGGGATGAAATCATCTCAGATGTTAGTGTTCAAAATATAAATTAAATGATCAAGACAATAAGTCATAATGGTGAAACATATGGTAATTTAATGGAATGTAAGATTAAGAATAATTGACACATTGTCACTGATAACTTTAAGACTTGTTCGTGGAGAAAAACTAAACATGTGGTAAAATTGGTAGATATGTAAAGTAATTTCAAAAAGATGTTCAAAATTAGAATCAAACATCAGGCATGAACAAAAGGTTTTGATGAAAGGTTTTGATGAAGAATTTTAGGAAGGATCAATTTGTAGAGAGAATGAAGAAAGAAATCATGAAGACACTCAAGTTGAATAGATACATGAACTGACACTGTTTATAATGACAAACCTTAGCTTTACCACATACAACAGCACAGGACTATGGGATACCACAAAACATATATCAGGGATATCTTAGTAGATAATGACATTGATATTCTTTGCTTGCAGGACAAATGGATGCACAAAAACAATTAGGTGACTTGAATGGTATATTTGAAAATGTGTACATGGGCAATGGTATCGCCAGTGCGGAAGATGATTATATTGTGTATGGAAGACTCGAGGCTGGGATTGCTACGTTTTGGCAAAAAGGCATCACTCATAGGATAAAGCCAATTCCCAAGATATGTTATATTGTGTACACATTGATGTTGGAAATGGTTCTAATTTATTGTCTGTGAATGTGTACATGCCAGGAGGTAATTATAAAGCCACAATATAGAGATGGTCATATCAAAATACAGAAGTGAAGCATCGTGTAGCTGGATATATGAACATAGATCTTGAAAGGAAGAATGCACACTCAAAATTCTTTAGTCAGTTTTCCAGGAGAAAGGAAATGTTGTTTGGTAAGAAGTGTGCTAATGCCCAGTATACAATGCTCACATGTTTCCAATGGAAGACAAAGTCGGTCATGCAAAGATCATTTTATGTGCACTGATAACAGAGTACTTACATATGATGGACAGCCCCACATGTAAGATAATACCAGGACTTAAATATGACATCAACATGAATCTCTCAGGTCATAACATGCTAAACATGGTTCTTGATTTGGATATACACTAATATGTAACTTAAGAAGAGACAACAAATGATCAAACATACAATGGTATGAAATAAGTGACACTCACAGACAAAAGTACCAAAGTGAGTTAAGAAAGTATCTGTCTTGCGTGATTTTCCCTGCTGCTATAACAAACTGCAATGCTGTGATGTTTGAACCGACAAGCTGGAAAGTGAAGGTGGAGCAGGTGTCGTTGGTAATGTTGAGATGTCGGAATCAGGAGTTTCCAAAGGTTGGGTGGTCTGTGGTGGCCCAGAATAACACTTTTCTTGGACAGGGAGATAACCTGTGGTCAGTTTCCAAAATTGGCCAATGTTTGATGAGACACAGACATCAATTGAATGCATATTGTGCAGGTCTTACAGATGTGTGTGTTCAAGCAGGTGAACAGAGCCTGCCAGTACCCAAAGGTTCAGGGGGAAAAGTATAAGGTAATTCCTGGGTGGAAACTCAGGGTCAAGATGTCTCTGGAAAGAGTACAAGGGAGTTAATGATAAGGTTAGACCCCCCATTGTGGAGATTTTTGGCCAGAAGTATAACAAGAAAGTCTTTTAAAAAAAAAAGAATTTGTTTACAGTTTCCTTTTTGAAAATGATATTTATATTTTCTCATCATTTTGAAGTTGCCGTAAATGTAGAGTACAGTGACTGGCAACTGTCTGAAACTGGCAGTTGAAACTCAGACATTTTTAACACAGTCAAACATGTAGCATACCTTTTGTGCATAAAGTTATTAATTTTCATATATTCTCAGTTGAGGTGTCCGCCAGTCTGTGACACTGACAGGCAGGTTTGTGATCTGCAGGCCCCTCAGAAGTACATATCGCTCCATAATTCTGTGTTATAATACCCACCACTAATAGCATTTGAGCTGAATGTTGTGTCTCACATGTTATCTTGTGATTCCACTGTCTTTCAAAATGTGAAAAGTGTTTATTTGTTTTCACTGCACAAGTGATGTGCCGGAAGCCATGATGACTAAGGTAGTTAATATCACAGGTTGCCAGAGAGTGAAAGTCCCCAGCCCCTCTCTGTCTCAGTCTTATACTATTAACATATATAAAAGTAGTGATGGAAGTAGAAGTTGTCGTAAATGTAGACTACACTGACTGGAATAAATTCTATGTTTGAAAAATTTCAATTCTATGTTTATTTATGCAGTTGAGATGTCCGCCAGTCTGGTCTGTGACACTGACAGCCAGGTCTGAGATCTGCAGGCCCCTCAGAAGAACATATAGCTCCAAAATTATGTGTTATAATACCCACCACTAATTGCACTTGAGCTGAATGTTGTGTCTCACATGTCATCTTGTAATTCCACTGTCTTTCAAAATGTTAAATGTGTTTATTTGTTTTCATGCACAAGAGAAAGTCCCAACCACTCTCTTAGCATGCTTAGTATTAACCTATATAAAAGTAAATGATATCACCCTGGCTGCCTGTGGTGGAGGTCGAGAGACATGTGTGACCTACTTCCCAAACCTTAACCCTGTATCTACTCCACTGGCTACACATGTGGGCTGTGTGACGAAAATGTATTTACGCATTGTTCCTCGTCGGCTCCGTTCGCTTATAGTATACTAAGTCTCTCAGAACAGAGCCTTTCCTATGACATAGATTTCATTCTTGGTCTTAGACCCTGTATACTAAAAAAAGTATCTAATTCTGTTCTGTCTGATAGCAAAACATTGAAATAGTTAAAAGATATGATAGATCAGTAGTTAATGTATTACAGCAGTGATGAACATTATCTCTCTGCGGAAGAAGTACTGTGAATTAGTTTGATGTGACAAAAGATGTGTCACTTGGTATGGTACATACAGCTCTGAGTTCCAAGAAATAAAAGGTATGCACCAAGGTGGTGTGATATCACCTCTGCTTTTTACAGTATATATTGACGAATTATTGCAATAGTTAGGGAAATCAGTTATAGATAGCTTTATAATAGGACATTAATACTATGGGGGCTTGGTATATGCAAATGACCTTACATTGTTCCAGCCTCAAAGGTCTACAAAAGATGATTACAATTTGTGAAGATTGTGCTGTTGAGTATGGGGTGAAATACAATCCAGTAAAATCACTGTGCACAGAATTTGGCTGTGATAATCCTTATGACTGAAGTGACAAGAAAATGTATTTCGATGGTCAGGTACTTGGGTGGACAACTGTCAATGTCTTGGGAACTTTATGATGAATAATTTAAAGGAAAAGGTAATGATTGGTCAAAATAAAATATGTCATTTACACCATCCTGAAATTAAAATCATGCTGTCTCTCATTGATTTATAATTGTGTTTGAATGAAAGCATATTGTGATGTATAATTTGATTGTGATGAGTATAATGTGCTAAATTTAGATAACCATCTGTTTTATTTATTATTTAGTATCCATGTGCAATTAGTTTGTAAATCTTTTTCTTTGTGCGAATAATGATCTTAAGATGAACTGCAGGAGATGCATCAATTAAGATGTGAAATGATACAAGATACATATGAATTCAAATCATGTAGCTCTATACCTAAATACAGAATATAACTCCCAGAAAATAACAAGAAACATGAGGAGTTTCAATATGAGGAGTTACAACTTAAAACACTTTCTCCGTTGTAATATACTGTATATACCTTATTATACCTTATATATCATTGAGAAATTAAGTAAATTTTTTTTCAAAGTTTGGAAAATTAAACTGAAACAGTGACAAGAATAGCTAAATTTTGTGGAAAATAGAGATGTTAAATACAGCAGCCTGGGTTAGAGCAGAGCACAGCAAGGAAGCAAACAGGTGCATCTATTATTGATGGCACAGGTTACATATTGTCATCAGCACCAGTGCCAAGTGCAGGATTAAAGCTGGGATGAGATAAGCCTCAACACAAATACATTGCCTATCCATGGCTCATCCAAGTGTTTATAGTTGTTAAATGGTTACCTTTTCATATCATAGTCATCTTAGTCTGAGTTCCTGGCAAAAATACAGGACATTCATGTATTGCTTACTTTTCAAGTAATCTGAGCAACTGATGAATATTCTTGTTTTTAAAAAACTTGTGATTGCAGTGCAACATGGATGATGTTAATAGCTTAAAATCCGAATGTGGGTCAGAACATGTTGTCTTGATGTTCACACTTCTATGTCAAGAATCTTTGCACATTTCACATAACAGAGTTCCAATAGAAAACAGAAGAATGGCAAACAAATATTTGCAATTTTTAACTTTTGATCTTATCACCATCAAATAGTACAACTCAACCAGGATTTTAGAATATTCCCAATTTTTATAAATGATGTGAAAAAAGCTCACTTAAAACAAGAGAGCTATAGTTTCATGCATTCAATACAGACTTTAAAATATAATACTTACATATATATTACATTTCAGAGTTATATTTCCTGCAATAATGTAGAGAATCATTTAAGGATACATTTCCATTACAACTAGAGGGCAATTCTTATGTCAGGACTTGTGCTATATAAATTTCAATTATATAATACAGAAAGTTGTGTTCATGATTAGAACTATATTGTTATTGGAGCTATGGTTTCATATAAAAACTCATAGAGCTTGAACAAGCTCAAGTCTGATCTTATGATTAATGTTACAATGAAGGCTGTGCTTGCTTCTGGTATGTCAGGTAATCCTCATATTACATGATTCAAATTTATATCTAGTTTGCTTAAGTTCAAAAAGGTCTATTTGAATTGTTGGGTCATATGTTTCTTGCATAAGTTTAGATCTTGCAGACTTTATCTTTATCACAAAAAATATTCATGTATTTGTTGAAAGAAAGTTGTTGAAATAGGAAGATCAAGCTGTTGGGAACATTGCAGTATTTAGAATGTTAAGCAGTTGGCTGACACAGGGAACATTAAATAGAAGGATTTAATAGTCATGTGTCAGCATCCCGGTCATCCACCACGCTCTCCTCTTTGTACTGGTTTATACAGAGATAAGAGATATTTGTGGGATGTGGTCAGTATTAACTCTTTCCTCTTTGTACTGGTTTATACAGAGATAAGAGATATTTGTGGGATGTGGTCAGTATTAACTCTTTCCTCTCTGTTCTGGTAAGATGTGGTCAGTATTAACTCTCTCTCCTCTCTGTGCTGGTTTATACAGAGATAAGAGATATTTGTGGGATGTGGTCAGCATTAACTCTCTCCTCTCTGTTCTGGTAAGATGTGGTCAGTATTAACTCTCCCTCCTCTCTGTGCTGGTTTACACAGAGATAAGAGATATTTGTGGGATGTGGTCAGTATTAACTCTCTCCTCTCTGTACTGGTTTACACAGAGATGAGATATTTGTGGGATGTGGTCAGTATTAACTCTTTCCTCTCTGTGCTGGTTTATACAAAGATAAGATATATTTGTGGGATGTGGTCAGTATTAACTCTCTCTCCTCTCTGTGCTGGTTTACACAGAGATAAGAGATATTTGTGGGATGTGGTCAGTATTAACTCTCTCCTCTCTGTGCTGGTTTACACAGAGATAAGAGATATTTGTGGGATGTGGTCAGTATTAACTCTCTCTCCTCTCTGTGCTGGTTTACACAGAGATAAGAGATATTTGTGGGATGTGGTCAGTATTAACTCTCTCCTCTCTGTGCTGGTTTATACAGAGATAAGAGATATTTGTGGGATGTGGTCAGCATTAACTCTTTCCTCTCTGTGCTGGTTTATACAGAGATAAGAGATATTTGTGGGATGTGGTCAGCATTAACTCTCTCCTCTCTGTTCTGGTAAGATGTGGTCAGTATTAACTCTCTCTCCTCTCTGTGCTGGTTTGTACAGAGATAAGAGATATTTGTGGGATGTGGTCAGCATTAACTCTCTCCTCTCTGTGCTGGTTTATACAGAGATAAGAGATATTTGTGGGATGTGGTCAGTATTAACTCTCTCCTCTCTGTGCTGGTTTATACAGAGATAAGAGATATTTGTGGGATGTGGTCAGCATTAACTCTCTCCTCTCTGTTCTGGTAAGATGTGGTCAGTATTAACTCTCTCTCCTCTCTGTGCTGGTTTATACAGAGATAAGAGATATTTGTGGGATGTGGTCAGTATTAACTCTTTCCTCTCTGTGCTGGTTTATACAGAGATAAGAGATATTTGTGGGATGTGGTCAGCATTAACTCTCTCCTCTCTGTTCTGGTAAGATGTGGTCAGTATTAACTCTCTCTCCTCTCTGTGCTGGTTTGTACAGAGATAAGAGATATTTGTGGGATGTGGTCAGCATTAACTCTCTCCTCTCTGTGCTGGTTTATACAGAGATAAGAGATATTTGTGGGATGTGGTCAGTATTAACTCTCTCCTCTCTGTGCTGGTTTATACAGAGATAAGAGATATTTGTGGGATGTGGTCAGCATTAACTCTCTCCTCTCTGTTCTGGTAAGATGTGGTCAGTATTAACTCTCTCTCCTCTCTGTGCTGGTTTATACAGAGATAAGAGATATTTGTGGGATGTGGTCAGCATTAACTCTTTCCTCTCTGTACTGGTTTATACAGAGATAAGAGATATTTGTGGGATGTGGTCAGCATTAACTCTTTCCTCTCTGTGCTGGTTTATACAGAGATAAGAGATATTTGTGGGATGTGGTCAGTATTAACTCTTTCCTCTCTGTACTGGTTTATAGGTCAATGGATGCAAGGGCAAAATAATACACTGCGAGCTAAAGGCTCAGCAGAGCTAAAAGACATGATGTGATTTTTTTGTGGATTAACCAGTATCAATTTACGTTTTAACAAACTTTCAGAAGAGATGTCTTCAGCATAAGTTCAAGTAGTCTTTAGCAATATAAATTAATGATATCAAGGCACTGAACAGGTTACGCTTCTGAATGTTTTGTTATGAAAAGAACGAATTTTAATCACCAAGATATTACAAATATATTTTCCAAAGAAAAGCTAAATACCATTTGCAGGCAATTAAAAAAAACATGTGCTGACTTTCCATGTTGTGCATTTTGTTTGTTGCTATTTTCCCCTGCGATATAAAGGACAGCAGTCAATAGTGTTGCAGAGGTAATTGATGGGAGACTCTATGACGGGGTACCCAGTGTGAGCCTGGGTGGGTTTGCAGTCACCTCTCCAGCATGTTATTTCTGATCTTCTCCTGGTGCAGTGATAATCAGATTACAAGGCTTCTGTGTGACTTCCCCTCATTTGCAAACTGACATTAATCACCATTATGGCTTTTGGTTACAGGATGTACTTTTATACTTTTAAACTTTTAAAATTTTTAGACTGCCTCATCACTCTTTAATCTTTTGAAAAAGTATGTCATAATATTGTACGCAGCCAGACAAATTGCACCGTAAAATGCTGACTCAGCATTGCTGCATTACTCCTGTATGACTGTCTGCTTTTTCAAATGCTCATTATTAATAAAAATGTGCAATAAGTTGGAAATGATGTATCCTCATTTTTCTGATTAAATATTTGTTGCATTTTATTCTATTTTAACACAGACCCCAGACACTAGTTGACACTTCTCGAGTCATGTCAGACAACTAACAGGAATGCAATCAACTCTTTGAAACAATATAAATACTTTGAGATGCATAAACAGCACTCTTTGAAAATGGAGATGAAATTTTGTGGAATTGGCACCCATGCAGAATGGGAACTCAAGTGAAAAGGTGCATAAATAAATCACATGAAAATGAATACAAAACAAAACATAGGCATCAGAGATGCATCAACCCTCAGCCCTGGTAACTTATTGCACAACATTCGCTCCACACAATATTTGTGAACAAAACGTCACCGCACCACGTAATTGTTCCTGTGACCTTGAAAAGTAGGTGAAGGTCTTCACTGAGGTCTTCACCAGATGTTTATGTGAGTCAAGTCTCATAAAGCTGCCATCATTCGTTCTCGAGTTATAGCAATGATAGGGATTTCACATAATTGTCACTGTGACCTTGAAAAGTAGGTGAAGGTCATGTTCCATAGAAAAATGTCTGAGGTCTTCAACAGATGCTCATGTGTGTCAAATCTCATAAAGCTGCTATCATTTGTTCTAGAGTTATTGTGATTCTAGGGATTTCACATAACTGTCCCTGTGACCTTGAAAAATATGTCAAGGTCGCCGTCCATCGGTCTTGTCCGAGGTTTTCACCAGATGCTTATGTGTGTCAAGTTTATTGAAGCTGCCATTATTTGTTCTTGAATTATCAAAATGACAAGGATGATTTCACATAATTGTCCCTGTGACCTTGAAAAGTGGGTGAAGGTCGCCGTCCACTGAACTCGTCCGAGGTTTTCACCTGATGCTTATGTGTGTCAAGTTTCATGAAGCTGCCATCATTTGTTCTTGAGTTATTACGATTCTTGGGATTTCACATAATTGTCCTTGTGACCTTGAAAAATAGGTCAAGGTCGCCGTCCATCGAACTCATCCAAGGTTTTCACCAGATGCTTATATGTGTCAAGTTTCATGAAGCTGCCATCATTTGTTCTAGAGTTATCACGATGACAAGGATGATTTCACATAATTGTCCCTGTGACCTTGAAAAGTAGGTGAAGGTCATGTTTCATAGAAAAAATTCTGAGGTCTTCACCAGATGCTTATGTGTGTCAAATCTCATAAAGCTGCCATCATTTGTTCTTAAGTTATTGCAATTCTTGGGATTTCACATAATTGTCCCTGTGACCTTGAAAAATAGGTCAAGGTCGCTGTCCATCGAACTCGTCCGAGGTTTTCACCAGATGCTTATGTGTGTCAAGTTTCAGGAAGCTGCCATCATTTGTTCTCAAGTTATCGCGATGACAAGGATGTTCGCTACAGACATACAGACATACAGACATACATACATACATACATACATACATACATACATACATACATACATACATACATACATACATACCCACGCCAGGAGTACTGCAATACCCTCAGGCTGATTACATCAGGGGCTGAGGGTAAAAATACATTATTTGAAATCAAAGATTTAGCTTCAAACTGTGTGAAATATCAAAGCAGCAAATACATTTTTTGTAGTGGAAAGTGAGATGTATCCAGCGATAGATAGGATGTTCTCATGTTACTGCCAATGTCACATCTGATGGACCAGCAGGTGATGTATTCATCCCATTGCTCTGTGCATAGAATTATAACTGTGGAAGAGGTCACATGACAGGATATGACATCATAGCAATGCTCAACATGCCAACAATATCAGCTTTCAGCTAACCACTTACTGTCCTCTACCATTTTGTTTTTACACATCATTGGCATGATCATTATGATGAAAGTCCAGTTGAATCCTTCTTTGACTGTACCACAGACAATAGATGCTAAATGAGGTCAGCAGAGATGGTGCTACTGTGACCTCTCTAATGAATTAGTTATCATGGAAATGGCATCTCAGGAATATGTCTATAATGGATTTACTGTTATCTCTAATGCACTATTTCAGAAGCTTTGTATTGAAATCACATATTTCAATACATCCTAAACAAAAACAAGTATAAATAAAAACTGAAATTGGCAAAATAGGAGTCTTGTAAATCATGTTAATCCCTGATATATAACATTACATCACCGAACAAACTTTAATATATAAACATTTAAAAACAACCCCATTATATATTCTGATGAGGTTTTGATTTATTGAAAACATTTACAATATTGTTTCCACCTCCTATAATAAACTATAATTACAAAAAATATTATATATATTTTCACAGCAATTAAGTCTCAGAAAAACTGCAATCAAATAAGAAAAGCACTGCTGACATTTCCAATGATTGAGAAGCAGAGGTATCATTTTCAATTCTCTCTGCACACATATAACATCCACTAGAATAATAATTAACAAAAAATAACATAGAATTCTTTTGGTTACATTTAGATGAACATGGTGTAATGTAAATGTCAAAACCAACAAGAGGCAGACATTTTCACTCAAACTTGCAACTCTCAAATATTGAAACCAAATGGTGGAAAGTGAAAATGAGACAAATGCAGGGCTTGGATATTGGGCGACATGAGATGACACGGTTGAATTTTACATGAAGCTATCTGGGTCGTGGCCTTAAATCAACAGGAAGACAAGGACACATATAATTCTGACTGATGCTTTACATTCATTATTTATTTGCTTCTTGCTTTGGCCCAACAAAGCAGGAAAAGGGGAATATATATATTCTTTGTAAAATGGGATCAGATAATATTATATTGAGGAATGAGATGTATAAATTGTACTCAAAATATGATTATTCATCAACAAAGTTGAAAAAACTCAAGGGTGATTACGGGTTTGACCCTAAATAGGAAGGACATCATCTCATTGGCATTAATCCGTGCTCAGATTTGTCAATCCTAACACAGGAACTACCATGATGACTGATTTGCACAAACTCGCTAAAAATCACATTGACACCAATTAATGTATTATGACATGTGTCTTGTAGTGAACAGGAGTGGATGAGGGATATGAAACTCATGAGCACAGTCATCCATGGCAAGCAACCTCCCTAAGCACATACAGCTCTCATGTCACCATGCTTTCAACAGGCAAGACCCAGGCCATAGCCATGACAAATATTCTCCATCTTCTGACAAATAAGTTGTTGTTTTCTCTTTTCATAATATCATCCAACATTACTGTCAGTAGTGACCTAATTTGTCTCTCGTTGAAGAAAATAAATATATCCACAACACACAAAGGGCAAAGAAATGCTCAAATGTGCCAAGTTCCTGAATGACACTAGATAAGGATACTCAGAGGTAGAAAGTGCTAAAAGGCACTGACCTACTTAAAGGAACAGGTGTGAAAAGGCACTTATCTGCTAAAAGGTAGGCTTAAATGGTGAAAATTCACAAAGCAACTTGCAGTACCAAAAATTCTGTTACAGGTTTTTGACTTATTGATCATTATTTTAACATTGAAGGTGCATATAACCTTTGAATATGTTTCTTTTGTTTATTGATTTGGCCTTGTGATCATGAAATAATGTTTTCAAGGTCACCAATATTTAAATTTTTATAACATGTTGTTATTACAGGTTTCCATGACACCAATGAATCATAAGTCTGTATTTGTTCAAGGTTTATGTTGCACACATTATTCTGGGATAAAATTCATTTATTAGACCATGTGATCTTTGAATTCATTATCAGTCACCTCTTCAAAGATCATCATATGAGTTTCTACGTTTCTATTTAAATGTCACTGCTCTGTTCACTCCTATTCAAGAGTTACTGTGGCATGAGAAAGTGTGAAAGATAAATCGATGAAGAGAAAAACATAAAGGATATTATCAACCCAGCAGGATATTTCTTTCAGTAAATAGAAACCAATATAAATTCTTAAACATCTCTCCAGTTTCAGCAATTTCTTGGCATTCTTAGATTTCTTGACATTTTTAGGTCTTTTTTCAAAACTCATGTACCCTATGACAGTACCACTGGTGAGTCAGTTAAAACATATAAAGACAGACATTCAAAAGCTTTTCATTAAACAAACAGACAAAAATTGCCTAAGTGAACACAGGATGTTAGCCAAACTCCAAAGGATAAAGACTATAAATCCAGACTCTCTTCTTAAGATGTTTAAAACTCTTTTGTACTGAAAAAAAGCACTGAGGTCAATGGCCTTTTATTGATTTTTCCATTAGCATTGATTAGTTAAAGCAAGCTTAACCTTCATCATTCAAAGTCCAAACACTCCACAAAAGCAAAGCCAGCTGTAATCTGCATTCAGCAGAGTTTGTAAGGGGAATTACGATTGGTCCTAATATTTCTCTCAGATGGCCATTGGTGCATTGCAGTTCTGCAGGTCTATTATGCAGCCATTAAAAAGGTCGTCAGTGCTGAGTTTGCCTCCCTCTAAGGTAACAAGGTGACCTGGCTTGTATTATGTAGCCACAGAAAAGGTCACAAGTACAAGGCTTGCTTCTCTCTGAGGTAACAGACCTCCATGACCTGAATTGTATTATGCAACCATTAAAAAGGTCACCAGTACAAGGCTTGCTTCTCTATGAAGTAACAGACCCCCATGACCTGGCTTGTATTATGCAACCATTAAAAAGGTCACCAGTACAAGGCTTGCTTCTCTATGAAGTAACAGACCCCCATGACATGGCTTGTATTATGCAACCATTAAAAAGGTCACCAGTACAAGGCTTGCTTCTCTATGAAGTAACAGACCTCCATGACCTGGCTTGTATTATGCAAGCATTAAAAAGGTCACCAGTACAAGGCTTGCTTCTCTATGAAGTAACAGACCTCCATGACCTGGCTTGTATTATGCAAGCATTAAAAAGGTCACCAGTACAAGGCTTGCTTCTCTCTGAGGTAACAGACCTCCATGACCTGGCTTGTATTATGCAACCATTAAAAAGGTCACCAGTACAAGGCTTGCTTCTCTCTGAGGTAACAGACCTCCATGACCTGGCTTGACATCCTCAAAGATATGTGTTTCTATGTGACCAAATACAAAGGGATCGCATTGACTTGATGTGTATCATTAAAGTTTTACGTGATACGACCACAGACAAGTAGCACTGCAGGATGAGAAGGATGTGTCATCCAATGAGACAGACATATTGGTAAAGAAACACTTCTGATCAAGTAACATTCCGAATTAAAATGCGCTCAGAGAGCGCAGAACAATGCCCTCCTCCTGCATACCCCTGTGGCCAGTGCCGCCTAGTGGCCAGTTTGCCCCGCACCTCAAATTCACAGAATCAGCATCCATTATGTAGAATCAAACCCCAATGTTCGGGAGCATTGAAATGAGGGCCACTCTAAATACTAATGGGGATGTCGATTTTTCACCTGCAAAGTAGGTCACACTGACCCAATTACATAAATAAACATTTTTGCAGCTTATACCAATTGATAATAAGTAATAATGTTTGATATATGTGTATTCTGCAAAGAATTAACAAAATCGGCATGTTGGCCATTTTGAAAAATGGCTGCCGTGGCTTCAAAATTTGGTCAGTATTATACATCATCGAACTTAGCCTAGCCCCTCATAAAATACACCTGTACACCAACTTGTGTCAAAATTGAAACATTTTTATAGAAGTTAGAGCACTCACGCCCAAAGTTGACCCGATGGTCACTGCGACCTTGACCTTTGACCTAGGTCACCAAACTTTCATGGAAAATATTTACTTGGACTATATTGTTGTAGGCATATGTAGGATCATCCCTGTGGTCCAGCCACTTTCGAGTGTTGGCCATTCCAAATATTGTGACGGACACGTGATTACTATATGCCCTCCCTCGAAGGAGGAGGGCATAATTACAATTTATGTGTAAATCTGTCTAGAAAATAAGTCAGGTGACACCTCCAGGTCATGTCACGGATTGCAGGTCAAGTAATCCAAGAAGCCTGAGGTGACGCCTCCAGGTCAGGTCATGGGTTGCAGGTCAAGTAATCCAAGAAGCCTGAGGTGACGCCTCTAGGTCATGTCACGGATTGCAGGTCAAGTAATCCAAGAAGCCTGAGGTGACGCCTCTAGGTCATGTCACAGATTGCAGGTCAAGTAATCCAAGAAGCCTGAGGTGACGCCTCCAGGTCAGGTCACAGATTGCAGGTCAAGTAATCCAAGAAGCCTGAGGTGACACCTCCAGTTCATGTCACAGATTGCAGGTCAAGTAATCCAAGAAGCCTGAGGTGACACCTCCAGTTCATGTCACAGATTGCAGGTCCATTGACATTGGATATTTGCACAACTCTCTTTTTCTAGGACTGTTCCTTAATTTCGCTCCTCATTCCCTTTGGAATATTGTATTCCTAAATTATCATAGACTTCACAACATATAGATTTTATGCTTTAAAGTAAGATGTCAGAGCAACAGTTGTGATTATTTCCCTTGTTAATTACTCTTTAGTCTCACTCAAATACAATTTTCAGGATCATTAAGATAACATCATTATAAGAATATGCAAGTCACAGCTTTTATTCATAATCTCAATGTAACTTGGCTTGCAAATTATTTGTAAATTATTTGTCTGTGGATTTAGTAAAGGAACACTTTGATATTAGTACCATTATTACAATGCAGACAATGCAATACAAACACACAATATTAAATTCTAAGGGTGAGTAGTAGAGATGGCAAATTGACTGCCATTTCATTGATATCAGGTTACTAATATAATTCAGTTGTGTCTGGCAACAACTTATGGGAATGATTTGTGTATAGAAATGTGCCTGACTTTTATTGCGGGCAAGTGTATGTCGACACTGATCTGCTTATCCTTCACGTTTAGGTTTCAAGTATATTTTAGCCCTTGACATCACAGTTCTACTCAAACCATCACAACCAGATTAGCGTGAAGGTTAAACTTACTTATAATTCAGGTGTGCAAGGTTCATGTACTGTCATCCTTTTAATCAATACAAATACATCAAATACTTTTTAGGCTGAACAATTTTAGGTTTATGCACTATTCTTTACTTTTGGTGTGCTCATATACAATAGGATGGTTCCTTATGCCATAGTTTAAGGGCTTTTGTGATGCAAGACCCAGACAAGATCACATAATGGTTGAGGACAGAACAACAGTACTGTACTTAGTTTGGGCAATTCACATGCTATATCCAACATAGATTGCTCAAAGATTAATGAAATGACAAAAGGATATTTTTACCAATACTTGAAAGATAATGATTACCCAGAAGACAGTTGGGCTAGCATCAGGGGCAGGTGCACTGGAACTGACAGTGTTTCTACTAGTCTGGGACTATGGGCTAGTGCTAAAATCCCAGACTCTGCTGTTTCTGGAAAGTCTATAGATCTTGATGCCTTCTCTTAGCTGGTCTTTGGCAATGACTGGTTCCTTTTGTGTTGAATTATTTGATTTTGAAAATTGTTTTTCTTTCAACATGTTGCCTATCATTTTCTTAAAAGCAAAGTTTTGTAGTGAAACTTGTCATGAGGGTGGTATTATAAGTATTTCTAAATATCTGCAACCAAAATCCTCAAGTTTTGTCTTTTAAAAGGTGCTTAAATTTGCAATATAATTACATGCTATATCCAATATATACGCTCCATTGAGAGAGAAATAACCTGACATCCTGCACTCCACTCACTGATTCACTCTGCTGACAACTGTGTCACATACATGGGAAACACCACTGGTTACCAATACTCAATGCTACATTGCCAACGTGTGTCACGTTATCATAAAGTAGCAAGTAATTGTTATCATTGTGCAGTCTTTGTACTTATGTGAATGTTGAGGAAGTGTAATAACAAATTAGATGGCAGATGTTTCTGTGAGATAAGACAGAATGTTTCTTCTGGCCATTCTTATGTGGTGCTAGCCACAATGCCAAAGACAACATCAATGTATAGCGTCAAATGTCAAAGTAATACCCCAACAAAGCCAGGATGCTTTTTATGCACCTGGACATAAGGATAGTCTCAGTGTAGTACACATCACTAACTGCCTGATTGTGATCCTGTGTCTGCTCATAGAGGAAAAAAACTGCTCATTTTCACTTATGACAATTGGCAAATGGAGGCGGAACGAACTTCCGCTTGACACTTTCAAGCAAGGCTGTTGTGTTTCATAACAGTGGAAGGAAGGTTCACTTCAAATGTAATTTGCTGACCTTTGTCATTTCCACACAATATGCACCGAGGTTCGAATGTGGTGTTTAATGTGAGTAACAAACCTGAGATACTGGACCCCTGGCAACAGGAGTGACATTACTGCCCTCTAAACAGATATGGAGTTCTATCTTGGGTGTATCTACGCTTGTGAGTTATGACATAAAGCACACCGCAACCAAATTACGATGAGCCATGGATGTCTGGGGAGTATTGGACAACCATTAGCAATATCTCAACATTTCATAATCCAGCCTCTGCTATTTTGCTGAAAGGCCGACTAGTCCTGGCTAAAAGATGGGTGACACACGGCACTCACTTCCCAGGGATCATTGTGGGAGGAAGGGCATGGTGCAATGCATGCTGGGTAATGGGCAGAGTGGCAAGGGCCCCCTGGGGATGAATTTGGAACCATGTAGTGGCAGTCAAAGATGGCACAGAGGAGAAAGTATGGAAATGGCTCACAGCAATACTGCTAGCATCACGGGACTTCACAGACCACCAAACTTTGTCTGATCAAAGTACCACATAAACTATAACTCACTTTGATTTATCATAGACCTTATATAAAAATTCAAAGTACTTATTCATCTCTTGAATTGCATTCATGTTGAGATGGATGTAAATAAATCAAGGAAAATTTAGCCAGATGTGCTTATCCATGAAAGAGATAATTGTGAGTGAATCGTGTGATTCAGTGAGTGTGAAGCAGGCATGTAGTCTGCTGGGAGATCTATGTATAACCAGCAGGCACGAGGTGTTGCCTTAATGCAATAGATGGCTGCAGAAAACACCACAAACATCCATTAAGGTCATAGGCAAACTTCAACATTATGTATATGCCACCTGGTGACAAAACATACATTTGTTAATATTTCTGAAATCAATATTTCATGTTCTGTCTAATCTGAAGACCTCTATTTTGCCTACTTTTTCAAATAAGCTCAGTGCCTCCTTCACAGAGTTGAGCTTTCTATGATATTTTAGGTTGCTCAAAACAAAGACAAATGAGATGGTGGAGACCTAAAATGAATAAACCCAAGATATATTTATGGGCCCAGCTCTAAAAGGTGGTTGTCCTAGTCTTAATATCAATAGAGTGCAGGCTTTATTGATTACTTTGCCTGAAACTTTGCTTTGAGATAACCCAAGCTTAAGTATATGCATAAAACGTTGTCTTTATCTGGGATTAATAAGATTTAGTTGCCATTCCTGCAATATTTTAGCAAATTTGATATAACAATGATGTCAAAATCAATAATCTGTATTTTTTGTATAATCTGCTAACATTTAAAAAATGAAGCACTAGTTGAATACAATGGAGACATGGTATCATTTATGAGACAACAAACACTAATTTAACCTCAAATGTTGAATATAAGGTTATAGGTCGTGACCTTGATGTCTGGAGGTCAAACACCCCCCTTACTTTGTCACCACTTCACTATTGCTTCCATTCTCATGTTATTTGAAATAAATTTTCTTTTTCAAACACTGATATAGAAAAGCCGAATACAATATGCTGAATAAATTTGTGTAGTTGAAAATAATGTTATTTACACACTTGCATTGTAAATATGTTTGAGTAATATGAAAATTATATTCCACGATCAAATTATTAAAATCATATTTAAAAATATACATGAATTTTAACATTTTTTTATTTTTATGATTTAGATTTGAACCAAAATTTGACTGCCATGTGCACACAAACTAATGATGTTTTACACATCTTGTGTGCTAAGATTAGGATTGGCACTGACATATACAGTGCCACTGATATCTTTAATCATTACATTATTCTGAGAGATCAAAATGACACAATTAAGAAATAGATAAGATCATAGTCATACATATATCTGAACAAACAGATATGTTCTGATGCAACTAAAATCAGAGTGGGGTGCAAAATCAGGTAATTCCCAGTTAGCCTTTAATATCATTACAAATAATATCCCATCGTCATGTTTGCGTTTTCTTTAATTTTGTTCTTGGTTAACTTTCACTTGCAAGTATAAACTCTCTCAAAGCAGTGTGAGTCACTCTCTGAGGCAGTGCAGTGTTCCCTTGCCAGGGCAATGAACTCTCCCGGTTACAAAAGCAAATTCCATTCTACCCTCTGGATAGGAACCGGAAGAGAAGGATTACCCCTCTCCACATGGAAAACAAGATTTGATGGATCCTGTCTATGTGGAGTGCTTCGTGCATATGCTGTTTGTACTCATCACTAAGCAATGCTTGAAAAAAACAGGACACATTTCTTACTTCTTGATTTCTAACTTCATAAATCTTCATGATGAGGCCTGCTTCCAAAGGACAAAGATTCTAAAATGCAAAGATGCAACTTGGACGATGTTGGCTTCATTTAAATTTGGTCCTTTTTATTGTTATGATAAAGTTTGCTCAAAAACAAACAAAAAACATATTCATCAAGCCATACCAGCATAAAAATAGATAAAATAAATGATTTTCAGGTGTTCACTTTGGAGGCACTTAACCAAGCACCGCTTCAACATAGAGAGAAGTATGCCCAGGATGATTGGCAAGGAAAATAAATGGCAAACTACATAAATCATGTCTTAAAAATATCTTTCTCGTCAATACTACACAATATTCAGTGAAAAGATCTCTGAGAAAAAGAAGTCAAGTCAATGTAAAAGATAGGCGCCAGAAAGATGCTTGACATCCCAGCATTATTTAGTTATTACTATCTTTATTTTTTATTATTTTCAAAATGCTATTAATAGTATAATTATTTCTATATCTTCAATTTATTGTCACTTTTACTTTCAACCAATACATCAGAGCTGAGTGTATTGAATGCTGAATCTCTAGGGATGGCTTTATGGATGGATGGCTTTATGGATGGATGGCTTTATGGATGGATGGCTTTATGGATGGATGGCTTTATGGATGGATGGATGGCTTTATGGATGGATGGATGGCTTTATGGATGGATGGATGGCTTAGTGGATGGATGGCTTAGTGGATGGATGGCTTTATGGATGGATGGATGGCTTTATGGATGGCTTTATGGATGGATGTTTGGCTTTATGGATGGATGGCTTTATGGATGGATGGATGGCTTAGTGGATGGATGGCTTTATGGATGGATGGCTTTATGGATGGATGGATGGCTTTATGGATGGCTTTATGGATGGATGTTTGGCTTTATGGATGGATGGCTTTATGGATGGATGGATGGCTTTATAGATGGATAGCTTTATGGATGGGTGGATTGTTTTATAAATGGAGGCTTTATGGATGGGTGGCTTTATGGATGGATGGCTTTATGGATGGATGGCTTTATAGATGGATGGATGGCTTTATGGATGGCTTTATGGATGGATGACTTTATGGATGGATGGGTGGCTTTATGGATGGATGGCTTTATAGATGGAGGCTTTATGCATGGGTGGCTTTATGGATGAATGGATGGCTTTATGGATGGATGGCTTTATGGATGGATGGCTTTATGGATGGATGGCTTTATGGATGCAGGCTTTATGGATGGATGGCTTTATGGATGGATGGCTTTATAGATGGAGGCTTTATGGATGGGTGGCTTTATGGATGGATGGGTAGCTTTATGGATGGATGGCTTTATGGATGGATAGCTTTATGGATGGCTGGCTTTATGGATGGATGGCTTTATGGATGGATGGATGGCTTTATGGATGGATGGATGGCTTTATGGATGGATGACTTTATGGATGGATGACTTTATGGATGGCTGGCTGGCATTATGGATGGATGACTTTATGGATGGTTGGCTTTATGGATGGTTGGCTTTATGGATGGTTGGCTTTATGGATGGCTTTATGGATAGATGGATGGAAGGCTTTGTGGATGGAGGCTTTATGGATGGATGGATGGCTTTATGGATGGATGGATGGATGTATGGCTTTATGGATGGAGGCTTTATGGATGGATGGATGGCTTTATGGATGGCTGGCTTTATGGATGGCTGGCTTTATGGATGGCTGGCTTTGTGGATGGAGGCTTTATGGATGGATGGATGGCTTTATGGATGGATGCTTTATGGATGGATGGATGGCTTTATGGATGGATGGAGGCTTTATGGATGGATGGATGGCTTTATGGATGGCTGGCTTGATGGATGGCTGGCTTTGTGGATAGATGGATGGCTTTATGGGTGGATGGATGGCTTTATGGATGGCTGGCTTTATGGATGGCTGGCTTTGTGGATGGATGGATGGCTTTATGGATGGATGGCTTTATGGATGGATGTATGGCTTTATGGGTAGACGGATGGCTTTATGGATGGATGGATGGCTTTATGGATGGATGGAGGCTTTATGGATGGATGGATGGCTTTATGGATGGCTGACTTGATGGATGGCTGGCTTTGTGGATAGATGGATGGCTTTATGGGTGGATGGATGGCTTTATGGATGGCTTTATGGATGGCTGGCTTTGTGGATGGCTGGCTTTGTGGATGGATGGATGGTTTTATGGATGGATGTATGGCTTTATGGATGGATGGCTTTATGGATGGATGGATGGCTTTATGGATGGCTGGCTTTGTGGATGGAGGCTTTATGGATGGATGGATGGCTTTATGGGTGGATGGATGGCTTTATGGATGGATGGCTTTATGGATGGATGGTTGGCTTTATAGATGGAGGCTTTATGGATGGATGGATGGCTGGCTTTATGGATGGAGGCTTTATGGATGGATGGATGGCTTTATGGGTGGATGGATGGCTTTATGGATGGATGGCTTTATGGGTGGATGGATGGATGGAGGGAGGCTTTATGGATGGAGGCTTTGGATGTATGGCTTTATGGATGGATGTATGGCTTTATGGGTGGAAGCTTTATGGATGGATGGATGGCTTTATGGATGGCTGGCTTTATCGATGGTTGGCTTTATGGATGGCTGGCTTTATGGATGGCTGGCTTTGTGGATGGAGGTTTTATGGATGGATGGATGGCTTTATGGATGGATGGTTGGCTTTATGGATGGAGGCTTTATGGATGGATGGATGGCTTTATGGATGGATGGATGGCTTTATGGGTGGATGGATGGCTTTATGGATGGATGGCTTTATGGGTGGATGGATGGATGGATGGAGGCTTTATGGATGGAGGCTTTATGGATGGATGGATGGCTTTATGGATGGCTGGATGGGTGAATGGGTGTGTCAACCTTGTAAGCTTGATAACTTTGCCAATAAAACTTAAATTCCTTTCAAACTCTTTGGGGGGAAATGCCTCAGACAAATTTGACCATTATGCCTCTGTAACCTATTTGTTTTTGAAACATTAAATTTGCCAAAACAATTTGGATTCATTCCAAACTTGGTATGTCAACTTGGTATGTTTGGAGGAATGTCTTGGATGTTTTTTGTATATCACAAATCCATACGATATATATTTATCAAGTGCTTGCATTATACTTATGTGATGTTGAGGGCTGAATGTACATGCAACTCTGATGTCTTTATTATGCTTATTTGTACTGATTGTTCTGATTTCATACTAATTATAAAATGCAGTTTTACATTAAGTATCACTATGCAACTTAAAAACATTCATTAATATTTCTGAAAGGATTTGCTTTGCACCAAGATTTTCAGGTGATTATAAAAATTGCCATCTCTGAGATGGCCATTTGTTTAGGGTGCGCTACTGTGGAGGTGAAAACTTGCTGTTAAATTGATCAGTCCCTATCCTACCATTTGCAGAATCTTTGAGCCCCTTAGGTCATAAAGAACAACACTCACATTCTCAGACTATGCTTTGTAGGAATCCTGGAGGCTTCAAACTTGACCTCTAGTGTACCCAGGCCACCAATGATATTGCGTGGAACGCATATTTTGATATGAACAAAGAACGATTCAGAAATCGTCAAGCCTGTATTAAACACACGTGGACAGTCCTTACTTTACGCAAGTCATTGAGAATATTGTTTTATTTGTTTAGTACTTTTATACAAATTGATATTAGAAGTTTTAAAGGGGTTTATATAGAACAGTTCTTGCATTAATGCTCACCTGAGAGTTTCATCTCAGGCTTGTGATGTGAGTTCAAAGTGAGTTCAATCTACTGAAATAAAGTACTGTTTATATTTGCACTTAAAGATTTAACTCACTTCTGGAATAGAGAGCTCCCACTTGTTTGCTTTATCACATCTCCTCCTTTATGAGAAGTGGGTCGATGCTCAGAGTGATCTGCCCTCCTTCATGATGTGGTCTTATCTATCATCATTCCTCATTTCACTTACTTTCTCTTTAAATCCTAGTGAGGCGTGCAGGCTTGTAGAGAGTGTAAATCAAAGTGGCCCAGTCCACATTTCACATTATACAAACTCAATCACACAGGGCAAGTGAATTTACTGGCTGGCAGAACAAAGCTTCTGTACTTTAACCCATCCTGCCCTGCATCTTTTCCCACTGCAGTTCAACGACTACAAAAAATTGTTCTCTCACAACTTCAAAGTTTTATCTGATGCATTGGTTTGGCTCAATGTGGTTTCAATAGATTTTTCTTTAAGTCTTTGAAATCATCTTCTTGTCAAGCCAATCAGTTATTTTAAACGCAAATCAGCTTGGCCATCCACTGTTAATAAAATAACATGTTTTGACTTAAAGTATAAAATAATGTCTGCAATATTCAAATATTCCAATTGACATTTCAAAGTAAATCATCTCCCTAAATAACAAAGGATCACTTCTTATTAAATGCTGAAATCAACAATTTTGCCTGATATTCAAATTAACGTTTTTGTGTGATATTCAAATTGACCTTTTTGTCTGATATTCAAATGAACTTTTTGGGTGATATTTAAAATGGTTTCTTGGTTATAATCACTGAATATACATTTGATTCAATGAGAGCTTATGAGCCTTTACAATCTTATATTACTCTTCCCATTTTATATAAACAGATGTGCTAGTAAACAAGTCATTATCAAGTCGAACTTTGGCAAGCGGACATGATCATCAAAAGCTTGGCCTGATGAGATTTTCCCATACTGTGGGCCTAGTATTGACCTTCACTTAGAGCTTCATTAGCTCTCCTAACAGGATCGACTTCACACTGTCCAGCTTGAATGTATTCATAATGGTCCCTTGAGACATCATGCTTAACTTGCTGTAGCATTTTATGTCCTAAAAAAATAAGCTTTTCTTCTGATTTCCCTACCAACCCTCGTTTAAACCAGCAAATGTTTATTTTTCTAAACGAAAAGACACAATTTTATTAATAATTTTAAGTATGTATCTCAATTCTCAGTATATGTGATCACATTCAAGAGGAAAATAAAAAAAATAAAACAAAAAAAATCAACCCCCTTTCCTATTTTCTCAGGGCATGTTATTGAAAACAAGGCTATTCTTTGTTTTGCTTTGTCGCAACAATCATTGTGTCTTGAAGCACAACAAACTACATCTATTTTAAACTATATTATCAGCACACAAACATGAACATTGTATTATCTGATAAACTAAACAATGTTATCATCCTGCCTCAGAATGCATTTGTTTTAATCAAATAGTTCTTGTTAGAGCCATGAATTTAAACTCCCAAGAGTCCCAAGAGGCTGGGAATTACCTTATCTGATAAAACACTGATGTAACCATATTATATGTATTCCATTTCCAGTCAGTATTATAATAAAGAATACAGTGCAAATAATCAAATGGTAGCTGTAGCATCATGTATATGTACAATGATCCCTTGGTAATTAATGAAAACATTTATACATATATGCACATAAAAGCCCTCTTCTACTTTCACAAGTGGTGTGATAGTTACCACTTTGCACTGATATTTAGAAGCATAATGCCCAGGTAGGAGGTTGACTCTTTGGAGAAGTCTCTTTGTAATATAGCAGAGGTTTCAGCTTTTGATAAGTATGAGGCTGTTTATCAAATAGTCATGAGAATCTCATTCTGGCAACTAATGCTAAAACAAAATAAAATATAATTCCTCATTGCTTGTAGGTTCTGCATTGGAATGTATCGTCTTCCATAAAGATTTGAGAATCAAAGGCATGCTGAGTGGCCTGTATAAAAGGGCAAAACCCAAAATGCTTCTTAAGCAGGGAACTCGGTTCTCATCTCCTATGTAGCCCTGGGGTGGACACATCCAATATTAACACTTTGTTCTCTCTCCCGGAGGTCACTCCCAAAGCAACTCAGAACCAATATAAAATATTAACCTTCTATCAACCTAAACCTTCACTTTCTCTGGATGACAAATAAAGAGGCTTTTAGTCAGAAAACCTTTTGGGATGTGCAATATGCCGACAACAAAGAGAAAACTATAGATTATCCAATAAGACTCGATCTGGCCGTGTTGGCCTTATTTACCCACCTATGACAAGTTACATTATACATGATCTGCCCATCAACTGTATGTCAACTGTTTTGTCCCTTCAAGCACTCATGACATTACAGAAGTCTATGAGGTTAAGTCTACGGTAAAATATTTCAGAATTTCATCTACAAATAACTGCTTTCATCTTTAAAATGAGATACCTTGTGACAAATGTTACAAAAGGTACTGTAACAAAATCATTGACTGTTAAGTCCCCCGCCATTGAATGTGGTAGAATCAGATGAATTAAGAAAATGTTGAAATGTTAGCTGTCTGAGAATTGCAGAATGAAGAATACAAAGTCAGACACACATCCAGAGTGATTCTAAGAGGTACTGGAAGATCGCAACATTTTCAAAAAGAAATTTTTTAATCTATGACATACCAAACTCATCACTTCATTTTCTGTTTAATTTGTCTGCCCATATCTATCCATCCATACCTCGATTTAAATGGAATTCATGACAATTTCATTAACCATGGTCAGTTATTTCAGAAAGGGAAATTCAGCTTAACATGTAGTATTCTTATTTTGTTCAAACCATGTCTAATAAGGGCACCAAACATTATATCACAAATTACTTGTTCTGTTTGAACCACAACCAAAATCTTAATACAATATATTAAATGAATATACAATTAAAGGAAAACCAATACTAAAATTGTTCCTTTATTTTTGTAAACAACATATGGATGTCATGATTTTGGTCAATTTACTGTTATTTTCAAAATCATCATTTGCTTTTATGTGTTTTTATAATATACAGTATGTTCGATTGGTTAGTAAATTATATTTTTCAAAGTTTAAATTATATTGCTTGTAAAATTCACCTTAAAATGTGATCTGATAGGGGTTGCTCTTTTGCAAACAGCAGATATCATGTTAGATTTCCAATAATCCTCAAACCACAATCACATTTTCAATTACACACCCATATCCTGATCAATAAAATGTCTGCTCGATTTCAGTTTGAGCTTGAAAACATGTCTGCATTCGCTTGATCTTTGATTCAGAATCTATAATCGCTCATTGGCTTGTGTATGAAATTTGTTATCTAAAACATCAGTTTTAAACTGCTTTGTGTCACAAAAAATATAGCTTTGTTGATTTTTTTTTGCCAGTCCTTATTCCCTGCGACTGTGCTAACTTCCGACATGGTCTGCCCCCCATATCTGGATCACCCCATCTTGCATCCTAGACCCGCACAATTTAAACCAATTTAGCCTGTATTTGGACACAGGATGAGAGGCTTAGCAGTGTGCGTATGAGGAATATTGATCAAGCTTGCCTCTCACAAACTTACCTCAATATCACTGCCTCATAATTAAAGGGTGTATACCATATTCCACAGATAATGTGCCACTTATTTCTCTCTCCCTATCTTTATCACATGTTTATCCTCATATCTGATAAAGAAACACAACTCAAATCTCAATGAAGATATCTCATTGACTTGAATAGCCATTAACCAATCAAGGATGACAATATATATCAGACCATTTCAAAATAATAGAAATGTATTTTACCTATTTATTTTCTATTCAAATTTACTATTTAGCAATTATGACCAATATGGTAGACTAAATAGAATAGCAAGAGTTGAGATTTGTGGCATTTGGGATAATTAATCTTCACAGTTTATTCAGACTTGGATTTAATTAATAGCCCTCACAGTAAACAGGCAACAAACTCAATTTGCTGTTAGTTCCTAGGAAATGTGAAGATAAATATCTGTCCATGAACAGGCCCTAATCCTCCTCCAAACCTTCCTACCACTCACACATCCAATAAATCATACATTTTAATTGTTCAGCTATTGTAGGAAATTAATTCTGATTAAATATTGATCTGGTATTATAAGACACTTGAATCAGCCAGTGTTATGAAATGCCATTAGCATGACCAATGAACTCTATGCCAATTTTATCAATGCACATCAATTATCCAATACTTATGACAAATATATTAGGGTAAACTGGCATTTTTGATTATCACTTTTCCGACTTTATTCCTATCTGCCACATGTTTTTACAAATACACTTCAAAATCACACTGGACAGTTTGTTACCCATAACATAGATTGATTTGCTTTCTCATTTCTTTAAGATATTCGGGATTCATTAATATCCATGTTTTACATGGACTTCACTGCATTCCTTTCTCAGATGGCAGAAGGTTAAAACACACACTTAACCTTTGTAGCAATTACTGTCAGTGTTGGTTAAGGCATTCTCTGTGTACACTTTCAGTCCCAAATTAATCATGCTAATGACACTTACTACTACGTGCAAAGTCTCTTGTGTGCTTCCTTTCCAAACAAAAAGCCTGTTCTTCTAGATAAAATTTGATATAAATCCACATTAATCCACTCAGTAGCATATATTTTTGTTAAATATGTGATATTCTAAATCAATATCATAAAAGTTTTAATAAAAACAATTGTATGCCAATATTAAATGGGTAAATGTATATCACAAAGATAACTGGATGTTATGGACAGAGGCAGAGGCATGGACAGAGAAAAAGTCATGGACAGAGATAGAGACATGGTCAGAGATAATGACATGGACAGAGATAGAGACATGGACAGAGATAGACATGGGCAGAGATAGAGTCATGGACAGAGGTGGAGACATGGACAGAGGTGGAGACATGGACAGAGGTGGAGACATGGACAGAGGTGGAGTCATGGACAGAGGTTGAGACATGGTCAGAGATAGTGACATGGACAGAGGTGGAGACATGAATAGAGATAGAGTCATGGACAGAGGTGGAGATATGGTCAGAGATAGTGACGTGGACAGAGGTGGAGACATGGGCAGAGATAGAATCATGGACAGAGGTGGAGACATGGACAGAGATAGAGTCATGGACAGAGGTGGAGATATGGTCAGAGATAGTGACATGGACAGAGGTGGAGACATGAACAGAGATAGAGTCATGGACAGAGGTGGAGACCTGGACAGAGATGGACAGAGGCATAGACATGGATAGAGGTATGCCTCTGAAGAAATTAGAAATTTTCTAATAATTTCCTCACTAAAGATTCATGAAACACAACGATAATGAATGACAAGACATCATGCATGACTTATATCACTTCTGTATTATTCTATCTTCAATCAAGTCTGCTATATTTAAGGTGTAAAGAGTGATTCCATGCAGAGGATGAACCAGTTGGGGTGGATAAGTTTGGCATCATAAATAATTGAAAGCACTCTCATCTGGTGTCTTCATGGCCCAGATGTTCTCAGCGAGATGAAGGGCTTGTGTGTTATCTACACCGAAACAGTTTTCAATGAACCTTCAGGGGATTACAAAGAAGCCATGGAGAAAGGGACGTGGCCATATCTGGGCTTGGTAATTCTGGCTCTACACCTGTGTCTCGTAGGCTGAGCCCCGGGATTTATGTACCTCTTGATTTAGCCATGCTCAGAGTGAGTACCACTGACTATGGAGACTGATTGCCACTTTCTGAAGTATGAATCATGTGAGGTAATAATGACTGCGCCCTGCCCGCCGTGCTGGATAATCGAGGCTCCCTTGCAGCCGATCAGGGCTTGCTACCAGCCCATCAGCATGACATGGCAACTGGTGATGGGCATAAAGCTTTGGTGAGGTTGGTGAGGGCATTATCAGCCTCCTTCATACATCCTCATTATCCACTGTAACCTTTCCCACACTTGCTACATTATTGTACCACCTCACATTGTTCACAGATTTACCTTCCACATCTGCTCCACCAGACACAATACAATAAGTCTACAATAAATGAAAACATGTGCAAATGCAACATAAAAATATATCAGATTAATCACTTTGTATTCATCTCATTCTAAAAGATGCTATGATCCTTGTACTTCGCACATACATGCATTTTTATGAACATAATGACTTCTATTACAAATTGTGTCTTGTGGCAAGCTTTTTTGTGTGCCTGAACTCATAAAAATTTCATTCAAGCACACTCTTCTATATGTTCTGAAGTGAAACTTTTGATGTTATTTTTCTGAAAATTGTATTTTTTAATGTCAACTTTTTCAACACGAAGTATCATTGGATGACATGACATACAGATTCATTGCATTGAATAAATGAAAATAAAACATAAGAGTTGGGGTCAAAGTGTGCACATGCCGCTCTATAACATATCTCAGCATCTGACATTTCTTTGTACCTTATGCCAAATACCCTGGGGCACCATGACCTTTTCTCAGTTAAAATAGAAGCAGGACGGAGACGTCTGAATTTTTTTCAGTTCAATTCATCACTTTCCACTGCTCTTTTTGAATTTCAATATATGTATGCATATGTATATGTATATGTATATGTAAATAATCAGGGCAGTAATTTTTTCTGAAAAATATTTAACTCATTTTATAAAATGACATCTTATTTCACATAAAAATAGACCTGCCATAAGAAGCTAGGACAATAAAACAGATACAAATGATAAATGTTGATACATGTAGCATTGACATGCAGTCCATAAAATCCAGAAAAATTAAACATTAATTCACAAGATATTCCACATGTGTCCTGGCGATGATACTCTCCACAACATACTTTTTCTATAAGAGAATATACCTGACTTTGGAGATGAGAAACTGGAGAATGGTCATGGGTGAATACAAAGTTGAATAGGGTATGGCATCATAAACCTTCACACCTCTAGAGTTACCAGGAAAATCATTTGTGATAGCTGCAACTGCCAGTACAAAACAAATCTATTAATATTCTTTCGCCAATGAGTTGACAGTCAGATTTTTCTGAATACTGATGACTTGCACTCGATTCTGTGCACACATTTATAGTTTTGGCGGAAGGGACTGATATAATAGAGAAGTCCTGCTATGGAGGGTATCAAAGAAAAGTCATCCCACAATAACTTTTCTCACCTACACACTGCTAGGGTTGTTCTCACCCACAAACTGCTTGCGTTGTTCTGGGTGATCAGGTTCAAATTGAGTATTGTAGGTGACTCTGTGTAAACAATGTGTACTATTCTTAACTGGATTTATACCAGGCTCTGCAAATAAAGACCAGGGCTGAGAATTTTAGGAGACCACAATCACTAGTCTTTTAGGAGACCACAATCACTAGTCTTTTAGGAGACCACAATCACTAGTCTTTTAGAAGACCACAATCACTAGTCTTTTAGGAGACCACAATCACTAGTCTTTTAGGAGACCACAATCACTAGTCTTTTAGGAGACCACAATCACTAGTCTTTTAGGAGACCACAATCACTAGTCTTTTAGAAGACCACAATCACTAGTCTTTTAGGAGACCACAATCACTAGTCTTTTAGGAGACCACAATCACTAGTCAGCAGGGGATGGACCATTAAACCTCAAGGTAGAAGGAGGATAAATCTTAACTTTTAATATGTCAGGTCTCACCTTGAAATGACAGAAATAACAGAACAAACTGCTCTGTCAATGGTATACTTTTTCAACCAGATGTTTCAAATATAACCCCCTCCCAAATTGTGAATGATCCATTCTAAATTACTTTTGAACATATGAAATTGACATGAACACTTGTACAGCTGTGTTGTTGTGCAACCAATTGCAGAACTGTATGGTAATTGCATGCTGATATGTGTGGAAAACTCTATGTAAAGAACAATATATTGTATCAGAGGTAGTGTATGACGCAACCTTGCCATGCAGAGTTGTGGACTTCTAGTATGTTGTGAAGAGGTTATAAAACAACCCTGCAAATTGTTAAATTAATTAGTCAGTCATTATCATATTGGAAATTAAATTAAATATGATGATGAATGAGTTGTTTATGTTTAATAAATTTCAACACAATTAATGAAACAGTTGCGCCCATTTTTTTATGAGGGAGAAACGGGCAAAGCAATGTGGCAACAAAGCAATCTATTTGTGAGAAAATTGACCCGTGCATTACATTGGTGTAATGCTAGTCATTTAATCTTCTCACTACCTCTGCCATCATTGTCCCATATGGACAGAGCTCAAAATTTGGAACTTCATGTCCAGTCATGCATTTGAGTCATGCCACCAAAATATCATCCAATCAGAATTGACCAGCGTCATGTCAGCGACCTGTTATCAGTTTATACTCTCCTTATCAGATCCTGGGTTTACACCAGGCTCTGCAAGTACAGACTAGGATTGAGAGTTGTAGCACAACATCTTTGTAAAGTGTTATTTTGTGCATTGATATATCAATGATATAAGGCCACGGGCCGTGGCACAATTGGTTAGAGCGCCAGCTTATTAGCACCAGTTCCACTGTGGTGATCCAAAGTCGTGGGTTTGATCCTTGGCCGTGCCAAAATTGAATACATGATACAATTTCACACATGAGTTGAGGTACTTGCCTAAATGGCTAACCTGTTGTCCTTGTAAATATGTGACTGGGTGGGTTGTCATGTCAAAGGACCTGCGACATGACAATTCAGTGAGGCAGCATTATATCTGCTACAAGTAGGTCTCATCATGAAATGACTAGAATAATGTTGAAAGTGATGTACAACTCCAAACAAAACAAAAAACATAAATCAATGATATACTTTTGCAACCAGATATTTCAAATATACCTTCCCCCCAAATTATAAATAACTCTAAATTGCTTTTGAAAATAGGAAATGGACATGAACATGTGTAAATACAATAGCCAACCAACTGCAGAGCTGTATGGTAATTGTATGCAAATGTAAAGAAAAAGTTTTTGCATTTCATACCAATTGAGACAGAGGTAGTACATGTATGTTACTCTACCTTGTCATGCACAGTAATCAGTTTAAAGAGACACTCACCAATCAGTACAAAGCATAATCTTTATCAATAGTTATCTATTCATTAACCAATCAGTTTACAGCCAGATGTTTATGAATAGTCATGGCTTGCGGCATATCCTAGATTCACCTATTTATCTTTGGCGGCACAGAATGATATGAGTGAGAAGTCCTGTTCTGTGGGGTAATCTCTGTATTAGATCATGATATATGATATATACCAGAGATCTGCACATGAGCATATGGTGGGACTAATTTCAGTGGGGCTACTTACAAAGGCAGCGGTATGGTGTGGACAAAAGGACTGTTGCACACAATCATGACTGAAATCACTTCCACAACAAGTGGCAGAACTCATACATGTTTTGTTTTTGTAGTTTTGGCATATTTGCTTTGATATATTAGTTGCTTTTCTATGCCGCGGACTGGAGTGTGTCTGGTTCACTTAGGGCGACACCTCATCAGATTTGCCTTTCCGTTAGATCATGACACAGCCGGACAGAAATGGCCATCTTGAAAACGGCAATCGGAGGCCAGTCTTTCCAGAGCTTTTAGCAGCCGGCTGAAGTGGCAGCCCATTTGCTGTGAGAGGTCTACAAGGAGGAGACTCGACGAGGTTGTCCTGAGGTCAAAAGATCTTGTCGAACCCTGGCAGCGGAAATGAGAAGGCAATGGCCAGCATGGATTCCCTGTCTGTTTGTTAATCCACTTTCTCTCAAACCTTCCCAGCATTCTGCATTCTAAACCTCAAGCTCCTTTGCAGCTTCACATTGTTTCAGCCTGATTATTCTCATGGGTTGATTCAGCTGTCTCATTACGCTGTGTTCGCCAAGGTCACCCCCAGCCCTTATACTTGAGTTAGCCATGAGACCTCGCTAACCCTTGTCACTTCAGTTACCATGCCTCCCCATCGCATCCCACTCCGGGCTCATGTTCTGTCTCCCTCCATGCAATTACAAGCAGATTAGCGCTCCTTGTTCCCCACTCGGCATCTGTCTTGTTTGCGACCTTTCTTTTGGTTATTACTTCAGTTAGGAGAAAGTGCATGTTACGTCTCTGCATGTCCCCCTATAGGTGGTCTGTGGTACGTGTCACTCACCGACTCTGCCCTCCAGACCACCATAGCGACCTCCCATATCCTACACTCATCATTTGTCTCGCTCGCCGAAACTCTCCTCAGCCAATACCACCGCCCTGCTTACTGACATTTCCATCTACCCCCACGTGCCTCACTTACTACAAACACAAAGATTCAACCTCAAAAGCACAAAACACCTGGAAGACCACCTAGTTTCCAATATTTCTGGGCTATTTTAACAGCTGTTCTGTCTGGAAATGCAGTATCTCATATGTCAAGGCAATGATGCAATGTGTGTGTATCATCTTTTTTTGTTAAGTCATGCTGGATTTAATTTGAAAATTTTACCCTGGCAAAGGTCAAGAATGTTATTTAAATGCCACGAGAGGAATTGCTGTATTTCATCTGTAATATTAGAATTACATGAATCACATTCATCACATCATACCAACAAAAGCTTTCACTGTTGTTGTATGCTTCTTAACTTTACGGAAACCAATTATCCACGACATTGACTTGAGGTCAGGGATTCTAATTCAACTTTCATGTCTCAAGAAAATTGGTGTAATTTGTGTCATGACCCTGATCAAGAGATCAGGGTCAAGAGGCTGGGCAGGTACCAGGGTGGTGCAAAAAACACAGCCTTCGCTTAGCAGCCCGATGAAAGTCCAGGTCCCAACATGACCTCTCTTCACCAGCTGGTGGAGCAGCACGTCGCAGCCTAATACCCTGGTGTGTTTGATATGCCGCTATTATTTGAGTGGTCTATTTTGGCACTAAGATACAGCCTGGAGATATCATTGGGGTGTTTACCTGTGACTTCCCACTGGGAGATGTGCCTTTGTCCCAATAACTCAATAGCCACTTGGCTGTCAACAAAGATGGTTGCCTCTATTTTGTTCTTGGAAGGTCACTGATGCTTGGAGCAAAGTGGGTGCCAATAACTATGCTTTGTGGCCATGGCTTTCTGACAACCACCTTCTAAGTCACCTCCAAGACATTATGTAGAGAATACCTTCCTTAACAAATACCTCCTCACTTTTATTGCCAACAACACTTTGCAAAAAGGTAAATGTATAATCCTAAGTGCTGTACAAACACCAAGTAAAAAATAACACTGACGTTAAAGAAGCCTTTCCGCTTTGAGGATGAATGCACAAGTCCTGTGCCTAATCAACATTCCAAGCGCACAGGCAGTGCAGTAATCAAGGCACTTTCTTTCAGCTAAACATATTCTCTTAGTGGAATAAAAAAACCTTTCAATGTGATAGTGAAGTTGATGTTTTTTTTCTCCTGTGAAAGCCAAACAAATGTTAAGTGTGACAGTTGAAGTTGACTATACAGGATGCCAACTGAAGTTGATATACCTGTGATATATTATTGTATTGTAAAACTTTTCATTTATTATCCGAATTTGTATTTTGGTAATGTTAATGATGTAGTAGTTACTGATCAAACCCAATATTTATTTGTACATATCTATTAATCTGGATCATCAGGTGATTCATAAAATGTTCCTTGCTCCACTGGCCTTTGAAGACAACGGGACCATGTGATACATAAGCTGTACATAAGCTGTACTGCACTGGCCTGTGTGGATATGGGGGATCATGATATGATACATAAGCTGTACCTCACTACATGTACACTGGCCTGTGTGGATATGGGGGATCATGATATGATACATAAGCTGTACCTCACTACATGTACACTGGCCTGTGTGGATATGGGGGATCATATGATATATAAGCTGTACCTCACTACATGTACACTGGCCTGTGTGGATATGGGGGATCATGATATGATACATAAGCTGTACCTCACTACATGTACACTGGCCTGTGTGGATATGGGGGATCATGATATGATACATAAGCTGTACCTCACTACATGTACACTGGCCTGTGTGGATATGGGGGATCATGATATGATACATAAGCTGTACCTCACTACATGTACACTGGCCTGTGTGGATATGGGGGATCATGATATGATACATAAGCTGTACCTCACTACATGTACACTGGCCTGTGTGGATATGGGGGATCATGATATGATACATAAGCTGTACCTCACTACATGTACACTGGCCTGTGTGGATATGGGGGATCATGATATGATACATAAGCTGTACCTCACTACATGTACACTGGCCTGTGTGGATATGGGGGATCATGATATGATACATAAGCTGTACCTCACTACATGTACACTGGCCTGTGTGGATATGGGGGATCATGATATGATACATAAGCTGTACCTCACTACATGTACACTGGCCTGTGTGGATATGGAGGATCATGATATGATACATAAGCTGTACCTCACTACATGTACACTGGCCTGTGTGGATATGGGGGATCATGATATGATATATAAGCTGTACCTCACTACATGTACACTGGCCTGTGTGGATATGGAGGATCATGATATGATATATAAGCTGTACCTCACTGCAACGACCTGCCCAGATGTAAGGACACAATGATGTGACAAACAAGTTATAACTCACTCAAAATAACCTGTGCTGTCATTGTTTTTCAAAAATATCTGCTGTTGCACCCCGGTGTTGATGTGGTGGATCAAGGTGTAAAATGTAAGGTGTAGCAGCCACCCAGGAGAGCGGTCCCTGACTTCTTTATGAGCTGTGAGCATGCTGAGATATCTCGGCACCTTGCTTCACCTCCCAGTCAGGAGCCACATCTCCCCTGACTTCTGGGCCCATCAAATGTGTCAAGGAGGCAGTTTTATCGTTTTGTTGTACAAGTGAGTACACATGGTAAAACTTAACTTTCACAAAGTTCGTATCTTATGTTGCTAGGCTCACAAAGTCACACATCTAGTTTAGGAACTTTGTAAAGTCTAGTAAATGTTTAAGTGATTGATCAAAATAAACATACTATTCCAGGATTAGAGAATAATTTGGTAATTGCAGAATCAATCCAACAATTAATATGAACTATATAATTAAACTAAGCTTTCCTCCCCATTTCATGTCCACGAGGGACCCAGGCAGTATTTAAAAGGTCCGAGTGGGATAGAAGTAGTCAAAGTAGCTAGATTAAACTTTTGACTTTCAGTCAGCAACAGAGGTAAGATTTTGAGATCAATTTGCTATCATGTACAATGACAAATGCATAGTTAATGAGATCCTTCCTCTGGAAGTTCATTGATCTGATGTTTGCCATGCACAAAGGGACTCCTGTCCTAAACTTGCCTCACAAACCAAAACCATGTAAACCTTTTACCCTGCTATAATCTAAGACAAAATATTTACATTCTCCACAAAGATATATTAGCGCCCTGGTTCCAAGCAATTTACAGGATTTTATTGTTCCCCTATTCATAAAAACACATTTGGTTTACCTCAGCCAGGTTTTGTTGACATGGGCATGAGTTTTGTGAGACAGAGGGCATTCTCAGTGCCTGGCATGACACCGCCAAGCTGGCACCTCCCCGGCTCTGATGCTATGCACCAACTAATGCACACCACACTACTGCCCGAGCACACTGCCAGCAAGGGACATGCACACAAAATACACAAACATGTATGTGTAGAAAAGCATCAAATGACTGTCGAAATTTGTGCAAAATTTTCACATACTTAATAAGCATGTATGCATAAATCTGCGAAGGTTTGGTATTTTAACAGTTGCAAAATAAAAATCTGTTATTGAAGGATTGAAGAAATGATTTTGGATGGAAGAAAAGCTTTCTATTTTAAAAACAGTTTTCAAATGTGATCATTCATTCAGAAATTGATTATGCAGAGTAAATCCATTGCTCTCAGTTTTCCTGCATTCAGTACCTAGCTGATTACATTCACTCAAACTCATTTAGGCATGTTTGTCTCTTATGTTTTTGTTGATACCCTGCAATGAATTTTCAGTTTTTTCAGTTTGATTGCAAATAACTGTATAGATGCTACAATAATGGCCATTGAGGGTTTCCATTGAGATGTCAGATATCAGTCCCAAACAACAGGTAAACAGGGGGGTGAATGACCGCTTGTCCCATAAGGGGGTCCAGACAGCTTATTATTTACATCATGCCAATTCTGCCCCTGCCATGATTGATGTTCTGTGATTATTTATTAAGTGTGACTACATGCATGTAGACACATCAATCTGTCTCTTGCACACCTGTCTAATGTATCCTGCCTTGAAGAAAGCACCTGCCTTGAAAATATGAGTTACAGTTTGCTATCCTGGCCTCTCATAACAGCTGCTACAAGTTTTGCTTCTGGGTATGAGGCAACCTTCCTTATGCATTATGACCAACATGACAGAACATGTCCACAAAAACTACAAATTTCATTTTTGACCCTCTACTCATTTCTGATGGCTGTTTTCAGTATTTTAGCAGGAGGTAAATGTGACTGTTATTGCCTCAACAACAGAAGCTGACAGTTCTGCCTCATAAACTTGTCCAGTAAATCTGTTACCCTTTGCCGCTTGGTGAAAACGGTAGAGATTCATAACTCTCAATTATTCCTCCCAAATGAAGCATCAAAGGCCAATAAACTTTTTCACGATCTTGTAATGGCCCATATGCTTTGTGCATAAGTGACCAATATGAGTTTCCACAGGCAATTCTCCAAGTAAGAAGAGATAAAATCTCCAACTTCATTTCCACATAATTCTTGTTATTGCCGTGATCTGTACTATATCATACTCTGATTCTGGCAGTTGGCCTCCTAGTGCAGTGCAATTAATACTTCCAGCAGTTAGTTTTTTTATTTTGTGAATCATAAAAAGTTCAGTCTTATGATTAACCAATGTTTCAAGCAGAGTTGAAATGAAAGAGCTGAGATACATTTACACTAACAACGTTCATTTGTGAGCTGAATTTGAAAATAAAGTTTGTTTTTCATATCTTGCATCTGATGCATAATCTCAGCAGACAATCTGGAGGTTGGCTGCAGTAAATGATTTCATAAACACCAGGTACATTCATTCACAGTAGGCATAAATTCAAGGGAATTTGTAATAACCCATCACATATTCTATCATAACAAATCAATATTTATTGTGTGCACATTTTTATTTCAAATACTAATACTCTACTACCATTCAATTAACATTATTGGTAAGAAAATACATATACATACCTCTTTATCTTCATATCTGGCTCTTTCCTGTTGCATCTGAAAACCTATGATTGCCCGTTAAATGTGTGAGGAAATATTTACAATGTTTCCATTATGAATGTAGTGGAAATTGATAATGTAAAAACATTACCTCCACATGTACCATGAAAACTAGTCTGACATATTATTGTAAGTGACAATATCAGGGCTTGATGGAGGTAAAATGAGGCATACATCTATTTGGTCACACATAAAAAAAGTGCATGGCTATGGGCGACATCATCAGGTCACGCATAGCTGTAGTGTGACCCTATTTGGTCATACATACTTCTTACATGAAACAATATGGTCATGCAATGGTCACTTGTGAAGTCATTTGATCAAGCTCATGCATGACTAAATAGATGTTTGACTCCAACTGATAACATGGCATCTTTGCCCTTCTCCCATTAGGTAAATATGAGTTATTTTGGTAATCCAAGATATAAGATTTTATTAACAATATAATAGAATGCAATCTCTCAATACTTTAATAAATAATCCTTTTCAACATAATGATTAAAAATGGTAAAATGAAGATGCAGCTTATGGTGGAAATCAGAGCTTAAAGGAGAGAGTATCATATAAAATATACAGCAGTTTGAATGGTGGTTTTAATTGCTGCCTGAGATAAATGAATTGACATTACTTTAATCTGGCTATATTCATGAGACTATTGCGATTCACAAAGTAAAGGATTATTGGCTGAAATCAATTCCTTGAATATATATATATATGTCTATACTCTAATCTTTGTACTCCTGATGGCACCTAATATTGTTTATAAAAATATTTAGTCATACAGCATAAATGTTTCTCGTGTTTTATTTTGATGAATCAGTAGGTGCACATATATGGGCTCCTGACCACCCTGATAATATCTGCATATTAAACATACCATTAATGATATTCCAATTATTTCTATTATCCAATTCTCAACAAATCAATGCTGTACACAATTAAGTCGTTACACCATGATGCCACAGAAGTTGCAGACAGTGCAAAGAAACATGGGTAGAATCATTTGTATGGATACAGATAATCATCTCAAGGGAGGATGTATTGATAATCCAATAAGATTTCTAGGATAAGCCATAAGGCTAATATTTGCCCCAGCCCTTTGTGTGCAGACAGTAAAACTCATCAGGTCTCATCATTGTGGCTCAAGCTATGGCAATAGGCTCTTGTTGTTGGGCTGATTAAAATGACCTCGCAGCCTTCTCTGCCATATTGTCATCTGAACAAACGAGCCCTGCAATATTCTGCTTCATAGCTCACAATTTGGTCACACCATTGAGGTGAAAGTCACCCATTCTGCTATGAGGACAAACATGTCACCCACATCACTGAGTGTGTGGGTTAGCCACCTTGAGGAAATGAAAATATTACCTCACACTGACCTCCACAAAGTTTGTGTGACCTGTTAAAATAAGCTTAGGGTTTGATTTCTGTGCCTAATCAAGCTGACCTTGACCTGATCATGATTTATGGTGCGAAAGGGGTTTGGATTCCCAGACAATGCAGACTAATTTGCCTGCGAGCATGGCCAAGCTTCCTCACAATGTTACCCAAGGTTAATCACTGGGAAAAGATATAAAAGAGTCCTTCAGCCTCTGACAATCCAATGTCTACTCAGAATGATCAACTGTTAATTGGCCATGATTGGGCTCAAGCACTTACCAAACCAAGATATTTCATCACCAGACATGTGCAGTCTCTAATATAACATAATCATCCCTGTTCTAATGTGGTCCAATTCGTATGAAATCAATAGAAGACTGAAAAATTCTGCTTCGCAGAGAAGGAAAAAGTGCCCAAAAAACTCAACTAATGTTTTATATATTTTGATACTAATAACTTTTAGTATTCAATTAAAAAGACAAACACGTGTATGGATTTTAGTACATATTCAAAAATACAGTACACATGGCTTAATTTTATAAAACTCTCTATTCCCTCAGATCTCTGAACTATGTATCAGTTTCGTGCCAAATGAAAATGATCTTCAATGACAAGGCTCTTTGCATCCTATCAAAAAAGACCTATTGGAAGTTATTTGGCTGCATTTGGGGCCATATTGGGGCCACAATTGTCATCAAAGTAAAAAATAAATTGAAACACATGCAGGTTTCACAGGGTGATCTGGAACTGCAGAGGACAGACATGTGGGATATTACAGTGCACAATCCTGCCTTTCCACTTGAAGCCCATGCCCTTCAAATTCAGGAGATCCCAGCTCTAATTAAATCTAGAAGAGCTGTCTTTGAATTTTCTTGTCTTATTCAGTATCCAGGGCAGGCTTCAAAAACATCAGTGAAGAAAATCTGGGAAGCCATATTGAGCAGTGGGGTTGAGGAGGCAAGCCCTGCAGCAAAAAGCAATACTGGCTAATCATTGGATAAAAATCATCAGCCCTTCAAAGCCTAAGAGATATGACACAGGGAATATCCAATTAGAAAGTTGCATGAAAATACTTTATTAGTTGAGCTGATTTATAACCATGCTATAGAGGGCGCTAATAATCCTCCTATTTCTTCATGCTATTAGTGTTTCCCCACACTCACAAGCTTTATTGAAGACACTGCAACAGCCAATTTTACAATAAATAATGTTAAAACCCTTGCTATCTTCACACTCTGTTGGACTATTAAACATCATAATGTGCTCCAATATTAATCACATTTTGCACAAGATAATTTTATCACTGGATACAAAAGTGCTGCAATACAATTTAATATTCTCAAGGGTTTCAACAAAAACCATATGCATTGCAAAGCGTCAGTTTGGTTGTGAGCTACTAACCTGCCATATTGTGTATTCAATGTGGAAACCTTTGCTTGCATATTGATGAAAGCTGACAAATCAGTTTAGGTAAAATATCAGACACATGTACATTGAGAAATCAGAAATCAGAAAATATCCCAATCGACAAAGGTGAATACCATGATGGTCATCATTTACCAATATAAATATTTCATCTGATGGCCACTGATCATATTGCCCCTCTATTATTCTATATAAATAAACATCAGAAATCCAGGTACACTCAGCCCTCAGTAGTCATTTTGTAAATGTAAAGCAAACAATAAATGTTGTGTTTTTAGCTGTGTGGCAATTAAAACTATGGGCTTTGTATTTTCTGACTTGATATATGTCTCAAGGACAAAAAGGTCACATGGTTAAAATTGCCAAGGAAATTTTCCCAAAGAGTTTCATATCAAGTTTGAAAAGATCCCAATTCGTTTTGGCAAAATTATTGCGCTTACATGTAATGGGCCTAATATTTTCCTACTTGACCTGTGTCACAGGGGAAGTATTGGTTGAACTTATCCAAGACATTGTCCCAAGAGATTACATACCAAATTTGAAAGGAACCCAAGTTGTTTAAGCAAAGTTATCGTGCTTAAGCAAATGACATATTCAAACATGCATGTATATATATTATATATATATATATTTACTTCCATAGAAACATCCATACATACAGATTCAGCACTACAATACACTTGGCTGTAGTGAATCAGCTGAGTATAAAATTAGTTATTCCTGGAAGAATCAAGTGAGCTTTTGACCTGATAGGTAACAAAGGACAGATTTCATTATGAACACATCTAAAGTGCTATTAAGATAAATTATCTGGTATCAACACAAAATAAATTTAATTATTATAATCATTCTTATGACATACATTTCTTGTTTTGTTCTTCCACAAAAACTGAAAGAATCCTTGATGAAGAGTGAAAAAATGTTGATCAGTTTTCCTGATCCTTTCTGCACAAGACATTCAGTAATAAGAATAAATTTTCTGCTTTGACATAAAATCTGGCAAAATCTCTGGGCTGAAATACTACACTTTGGCAAAAAAGCGTTCTGTTTGTTAATCACTCTGGAAGGAATGGCAAAAATTGTCTTTGATAGAGTTCTAAGATTAACTTAGTCTTTTGTTGTTTCATTATGTTTGCTTGGTTTGTTAATGATATAGATGGGCGAGTTTTATGTGACGCCTTTTATCAACAGACTCAACTGTGACAAGATCTCATTACAGAAAAGCAATATGGAGAACAAAGTAAATTTACTTGTTCTGCATGCTTGTAAGCAAAACCTAAGGTTCCAATATCACCTGAAGATTTATTTCAGTAACTAGATATAGTTACTTTTAAGAGCACATACCATTTGAGTGATAAAGAAGTTTAAATCAAATTTTGAGATTCTCTTTAATTTTGTGTTTATTTAGAAAAAGTACGTACCCAAAGTTATAAGAGACTGAGTGAGCCATCTCAGTTCTTATGATGCAGAGTTAAGTAAATTGTGTCTTCTAACGAAAGAATCGCAGGCCACTGCATTAAAAGCAGGTAGAAATGATTGATCCAAAAATATTTGCTACCCATTGAAAATATTGTAAATTCTTTGTTTTCATTTCATTATTTTGACTGGCAACAAATCTTTGAATATTATATTCTTGTGACACAAGATGTTTCAAGGAATATTTAGACACTACATAAATGACAATGAAAAGTGCAGGAACCATAGTCACAAATGAAAATTGCATGACCCATAGTCACAAATGAAAAGTGTAGGAACCACTTTCTTAAATGAAAAGTGCATGACCCATAGTCACAAATGAAAAGTGCATGACCCATAGTCACAAATGAAAAGTGCATGACCCATAGTCACAAATGAAAAGTGCAGGACCCATAGTCATGCAGGAAAAGTGCAAGAACCATAGTCATGCATTAAAAAGCATGTTATGCAATATCCATAAACAAAACCATGCTGCTTATAAAATAAAAAAACAACAGGAATTTTAAACATATTTGGTTTCATTATTGGAAATTCAATATATTAGAAATCAATCAGGATGGCTTTGTAAGAAAAAGGAAGCTACAGGAAGCCTTTTGACACACTATCGTATTGACAGGAACTATATATCACATGGACTGCCCTGATCTTCAATACCATGCTCTCTGTACATTAAGCTACAAAAGGCCCTGTATCTCAACATGGCAGATGTGGAGCTTCTCATAAACTCCCATGAACACCATACCATTATTACACAATAGAGAGGATTACAAGGAGATCCCTTCTGGGGCCAGGAGAAACATGCTCCGATCATGCAGAGTAGCTCGTAATCAATCTCACCATGTGTCACCCGCATCTTTTCATCATCTTCTCAGCATTCAGCTTATCTATCTGAAAATACTCTGCAGCCATACCAACACCTTATATATAGATAAAGTGTTGCAATAGCTGTGGAGTATTTTTTATAACTATATATATACATCCGGGAAGATGACAATAGCAATGCCATACCTATTCCGAGTTTCATTGAATATCATGTGATTGTGTTGGTGGTGCACTCAGCTAATCCCCTCTCCACCATACAAGATTACTCAAGGATTTTATCAAATACAATCTGGAAATATAGGATTATCTAACTTGCACTAACTAAAATTAGAAAATATGGGCTGAAGGCCTCAAGAACTCAGACTATATTTGCACTTTAATCTGAAAAATACTGTTTGGAGAGCACAGACTTGGCTTACATAAACAGTGAAAACAGTAGAAAGTAAGACTAATGGTTTAAGTTCGGTTATGCCATTTTAATTTGTTGTAAATTTATCATGTTCAAAATTTTTCAGAGATTTGGTCGCATGACCTTAGATTGTAATATGACCTTAGAGTATAACTTAAATGTTTTTTTTAATCTCAGTAATATAGTTATATAATCTATAATTGTTTAGTTTAACTCATCAAGAGTTCTGGGCTTAACGAGAGTCTCCAAGATCCTTCTTTTAAAAGAGTCAAATAATTCTTTTTAAGGTCAGAGTGAAGGTCAAGTCAAGGTTGCCATGAAGTCCATCATTTTGGGACATTGATAAAAAGTGTCCATGACTTTCGTTTGGTGATGTTATCTTTAATTATTGTCAAGTAAAAGCATTCACAAGATTTTCCGAGTGTCACATGGCCTTGAATTGAAGGTCAATGTCGCTTACTTGCACATCATTTAAAAATATTGATAAGATATAACTATGGTTTAAGTTTGGTATTGCAATGTTTATCCATTGTCAACTTCAGGTGTTCCTATAAATTTTCAGATCAGGACACCTAAAATTGTCAAAGTCACCGACAATCTCATCATTTTGAGGCATTGATAAGGTGCATCCATAATTTGAGTTGGTAATCATATCTTTATCTATTTTCAACTTATAGGGTCACATGACCTTGAGAGTAAGGTCAAGGTCTCTGATAAGAGGATAATTTCAAGAACTTGTATCCATGATTTAAGTTTCAGGATTCAGTCCAGTCATTAATTTTTCTCAAGTTATTGCATATGAACAGGGATAATTTTTCTTATTTATAAAAAATCTGCGCCTCATAGAAAATAGGTCAGATTCTTCTGGCAATACTTAATTTTATTTATGAATAGCTAATAAATCCACCCAGAAGTTTCAAAGGTGAAGAGTTTTCAGTAAAGAAAGATGAATAGGGTGAAAGAAACAGCTCCTTCTAACAGCATAAGCTATGCTGACCTAATTAGTACAACCAAAAAAGCAGATCATAATATGACCATGGCCCAAAAATGAGAATAAGTATGTTATTGTAAACAAATATTATCAAAACTCAACAAATATAACTAAGTACTACATATTTAAAAATTACCTAAAAATTCTAAAGTAAAAGCAGTCTGAAGATTGCCCAAAATGTAATTAAAATTTACACGTCTGCAACTTGAGGGCACCATGTGTGCATCAAGTGAGAAAAGTTTAAATGAGTTAATCTTACACTGTGCCTCTTTCATCTTTCAGCATTGAGCCCAGCTTGCCTGGGGAGTGGTGTATACACAGAGCTGAGACTGTGAGCCTGCCACACAAAGCTCCCTGACCACTCCACTCACTGCCGCTCAATGTCCTGCCATTGTTTGGCCCTTGTAACAACCACACCGACCTCTCAGATGGTGACAGAAACCAGTTCTTGTTTTCAATCTCCATGGGAACCTTCAAGTGATTGTCAACTTTGAATACTTTCCATCTTGGGAAATGTGCAGCTGTACAGCACGCTCCCTTCTTTCCTAAATCTATCCACAGGGGCAGCACAAAGTCTGGGGCATTCAGTGCCATGTCTGTCTTGAGGATGCAACATTCAAAAGTGGTGTGTCACTTTGAAAAAGTACTTTGTATTTGTTGGCTTTCGATATTGAGGCTTGTCCAAATCCCAGCATCAAGACCATTCATTCTTTGTAGACAAAAAATATGTGTGAAGGTTCAAACATGACATTTGAAAATACAATCTCTTTAAGGCTAATTGCCCTGAGTAATGCCCTCCAGTGACAAATATAAAATCCATGGAAACAAATCATGGGACAATATCTCAGATTTTTCAGAAATGAACCTAAAAAGCCAATGTTCAAACATAATATCTAGTGAAAATTTAGATATCCATACCATTGAAAAAATGTTCCCAAACATGTCTAGCAATGTAATAAAACATGGGGTCAACATGCTTATATTTCAATAATTACACTTTCCTTGGTCAATTGCGGAATATAATGGAATAGCATTTAATAAAATTGTATATATTTAAAATATATCGTTCACACAGATGTTCTGAACAAAAATATATAAAAATAATCAGAATGATATGGATTTTAATATTTTTAATGAAAACATCTTGAAATTCGTTTTTGAATAATCATTGGTGACCAACCTTTTTTTCAAATTGGAAGTAAATTAAATAATTGTTTTCATATTTTTTTCACTTGGATTTTGTTTTTTGGCCCTGTTGAGTTTATAACAAAGCCTGCAAAATCTACCTTCACACTGCATATCAATCTATGATAGTCTATGATGAGCTGCAGTGAGTGAGATCTGACAGCCCAGCAAGTGCAGGTTGTTACCTGGCAGAGCAGGAGGTGAGACTCTCCAATGTGAAGTTAGGAAAGGAAAGTAGATGGGATGGGCACTGAGGGGTGGCCCAGGGTATTGTTAGGCCCAAAAAATAACAACCTTGTTTCAATATCTTCCCCTGAAAAAACCTTAATTAAGAATTGAGATATAAACATGAAATTACAATTATTACTGAAATTATGCCATTTGAGACAAAAAACCCATATGGGTTGCTGGTTTGAGCTGTGGTAGGTAGGGACATCAGAAACAATCTTTCTTTATTTTGGGCTGTGAAAAAGTATGTAGAAAACAATGACATGGGATAATAATCTACTCACATAACTTATTTGTAAACAAAAATGGAGCTGAATATCAAAGTTAAAATTTTAGATTTTAGATATGGTGCACTGTTTATTGGTACACTGGTTGGGAATTACGTGAAAAATGTGATATTTCGGTGTAGAAAGCATGACAATGAGACCAGTATTAGCAAAGTTATGACACGTTTTATGAAAATTAAAGGTCATTGCAGCTTTAGTTGCACGCAAATTAAATCCGCCATGATGACATCAATAACAGTGACTGCAATAAATGATCATATTTTATGGGGGTTGTAAGTTTTAAATGATGGTTTGTGTTTCCATGGTTACTAATATATATTTTGTTGTCTATGAATTTCAATGTATTTACCCATTTATGATCATTTAATCATGTAATTTATAGAATTTATTTTACTTGAATGTATCTCTTTAATTTTCACATTATTTTATGGCATATAATACAACTGTCTGCTTCAGTAACATCAGCAAGTTCAAGTGTATAGAATGACATATAAGTACATGTAGGTTCCACTTCAACTCGTCACCAAACCATAGCAAGGCGGACAATAATTCTCATAAAAGTGAAAGCAATCAGATTTGAGACGCTTTATAAATGTATATATTAGTGATCACATACTTAATTCTTCATTAGTCAAACAGAATTCTACATTGCTTTTTATGGTCATTCTATATGCCAAATGTGAACCACCTTCTATTCACTGTCGCAGAGAAATGACCCAGGCAAGGTCAATGGATGAGTTTAAAGTTCAGGTCCATGTTATGTTTTACACCCTTAAGTTAAAATAAAACATGAACATTCTCTTACTCTTTGGAAGCCAAGAAAAAGCGTTGAACAAACTACGTAGCCACCTGTGAATGTGAGATAAGACCATCTCAAAAAATCCTGTGAAGCTGACAAGATGCTGCTCTGATAGCATACAAACCAATCTGAGCCTCTAAACCTTTCTCAACTAAATGGCTGAAATACCTAATGTTTTTAGATTTCACCTGGAGACCATTTTGTCACATCTGCCTTGACCTGAAAAGGAAAAGGAAGATGAACTGCTACTTAGCATTTCATGACACATTGTGATCAAACTTAAAGTGACTTGGGTCTTCAAGTGCTACTATAAATGACCCTATGTAATGACCCTATATAATGACCCAATATGATGACCCTATATAATGACCCTATATAATGACCCTATATGATGACCCTATATAATGACCCTATATAATGACCCTATATAATGACCCTATATGATGACCCTATGTAATAACCCTGTATAATGACCCTATATGATGACCCTATATAATGACCCTGTATAATGACCCTATGTAATGACCCTATATGATGACCCTATATGATGACCCTATGTGATGACCCTATATGATGACCCTATATGATGACCCTATGTAATAACCCTGTATAATGACCCTATGTGATGACCCTATGTAATAACCCTGTATAATGACCCTATATGATGACCCTATATAATGACCCTGTATAATGACCCTATGTAATGACCCTATATGATGACCCTATATGATGACCCTATGTGATGACCCTATATGATGACCCTATATAATAACCCTGTATAATGACCCTATATGATGACCCTATGTAATAACCCTGTATAATGACCCTATATGATGACCCTATATAATGACCCTGTATAATGACCCTATGTAATGACCCTATATGATGACCCTATATGATGACCCTATGTGATGACCCTATATGATGACCCTATATGATGACCCTATGTAATAACCCTGTATAATGACCCTATGTGATGACCCTATGTAATAACCCTGTATAATGACCCTATGTGATGACCCTATATAATGACCCTATATGATGACCCTATGTAATAACCCTATATAATGACCCTATATGATGACCCTATGTAATAACCCTGTATAATGACCCTATATGATGACCCTATGTAATAACCCTGTATAATGACCCTATATGATGACCCTATATAATGACCCTGTATAATGACCCTATGTAATGACCCTATATGATGACCCTATATGATGACCCTATGTGATGACCCTATATGTGGGGCCCGACTGTGTGAATGTGTGGAGAACCTGAAGAGTTCCTCATCAACTGCTGTGAGAAAACCATGGCAACCAGGAGGGATCACTTCCTCCAGTGACAGGAACCATGGCAACCAGAAGGGACCACTTCCTCAAGTGACAGGAACCATGGCAACCAGGAGGGATCACTTCCTCCAGTGACAGGAACCATGGCAACCAGAAGGGACCACTTTCTCCAGTGACAGGAACCATGGCAACCAGAAGGGACCACTTCCTCCAGTGACGGGAACCATGGCAACCAGAAGGGACCACTTCCTCCAGTGACAGGAACCATGGCAACCAGAAGGGACCACTTCCTCCAGTGACGGGAACCATGGCAACCAGAAGGGACCACTTCCTCCAGTGACAGGAACCATGGCAACCAGAAGGGATCACTTCCTCCAGTGACAGGAACCATGGCAACCAGAAGGGACCACTTTCTCCAGTGACAGGAACCATGGCAACCAGAAGGGACCACTTTCTCCAGTGAGGAGAGCCTTCCCCTGACTGCTGGGAGAACACCATGGCAACCAAAGGGACTATCAAAATGCATAGTCAACATAGCTAAAAATCTGATACATATATAACAAAACCTGATTATAAAATGTTATAATTAAGTAAATAACAACACTGTTGCTAATTCTTTGCCTTGCTCTGAGGTCTTTAAATGGAGGAAATAAAAATCTTTTCGTAACATATTTTATATTTCTTTTGACCATAAAAGTGCATATTGAGTTGGTACATCAACAATTCAGGGTTTCAAACTGTTGATCACCCTCTTTTGTTGCATCAATACAAAATGACCAAAATAGCTTGAAGAATAGTATGTGTATATGCCTATTCAATTCAAATGACTAAATGCTGAGATAAGAAATCAGTAGCAAGCCACAGAGGAGCACAAAGTGTGCAAGTGCTATGATTGATGGTCATGCAGGTAATCTGGGAGAGATTGCTTGGTGATATCCCTCTCATCTGCCACCCATAGCTCCCGGAAATCTGAATCCCAAGAAATTCATGACCCCTGCAAGCATGAATGAAGTGGGTGTATTTTAGGAAACACGAGAAATTGGTCTGTTCCTCCCACCACACTGGCCAATACATCATCAGCGAGACTGCAGATGCATAGAACACTGAAGCACTTATTATATAGGAGCAGGGTAGACAGGAGAAAGAATATTTAGACATGGACACTGCAAACGCCTAAAATACTGAAATTGATAATTACAATCAGGAGCAATAACATTTTTAATTTGAGCTGAGCTGAGCTGAAATTACACACAAATTAAAACAAATTGTTGAAGATTGCTAGAAATTCACCAATAATTGCTGGAATAAAAAATAATAAAAAATAGACTAATCATCATACAAAAATTGGTTCCAATGTGACGTATCTACTTAGCAAGCTCATGTTTACCTTGTCTACTCTATTTGCCCTGGTTTGACCTCAGTACTCTAAAATACAAATATAAAGACAGGTCTATACCCCTCATGAGTGTGATAAGATTTAGGTCAGCCAAACATTTCGTAATATCACTTAGCATGCTCAGTCTTGATCTGCCTTGTCAGCATACTCAGGTATGACCTGCCTACTCAGCATACTCAGGTATGACCTGCCTACTCAGCATACTCAGGTATGACCTCCTACTCAGCATACTCAGGTATGACCTGCCTACTCAGCATACTCAGGTATGACCTGCCTACTCAGCATACTCAGGTGGGCCCTCTTACTCAGCATACTCAGGTATGACCTCCTACTCAGCAAACACAGGTATGACCTACGCAGCATACTCAGGTATGACCTCCTTCTCAGCATACTCAGGTATGACCTCCTACTCAGCATACTCAGGTATGACCTGCCTACTCAGCATACTCAAATATGACCTGCCTACTCAGCATACTCAGGTGGGCCCTCTTACTCAGCATACTCAGGTATGACCTCCTACTCAGCATACTCAGGTATGACCTCCTACGCAGCATACTCAGGTATGACCTCCTTCTCAGCATACTCTGGTATGACCTCCTACTCAGCATACTCAGGTATGACTTCCTACTCAGCATACTCTGGTATGACCTCCTACTCAGCAAACTCAGGTATGACCTTCTACTCAGCATACTCAGGTATGACCTCCTACTCAGCATATTCTGGTATGACCTCCTACTCAGCATGCTCAGGTATGACCTCCTACTCAGCATACTCAGGTATGACCTCCTACTCAGCAAAGTCAGGTATGACCTTCTACTCAGCATACTCAGGTATGACCTCCTACTCAGCATATTCTGGTATGACCTACTCAGCATACTCAGGTATGACCTTCTACTCAGCATACTCAGGTATGACCTCCTACTCAGCATACTCAGGTATGACCTCCTTCTCAGCATACTCTGGTATGACCTCCTACTCAGCATACTCAGGTATGACCTCCTACTCAGCAAACTCAGGTATGACCTTCTACTCAGCATACTCAGGTATGACTTCCTACTCAGAATACTCTGGTATGACCTTCTACTCAGCATACTCAGGTATGACCTCCTACTCAGCATACTCTGGTATGACCTCCTACTCAGCATACTCAGGTATGACCTCCTACTCAGCATACTCAGGTATGACCTCCTACGCAGCATACTCAGGTATGACCTCCTACGCAGCATACTCAGGTTTGACCTCCTACTCAGCATACTCAGGTATGACCTCCTACTCAGCATACTCAGGTATGACCTCCTACGCAGCATACTCAGGTATGACCTCAGTACTCAGCATACTCAGGTATGACCTCAGTACTCAGCATACTCAGGTATGACCTTCTACTCAGCATACTCAGGTATGACTTCCTACTCAGAATACTCTGGTATGACCTTCTACTCAGCATACTCAGGTATGACCTCCTACTCAGCATACTCTGGTATGACCTCCTATTCAGCATACTCAGGTATGACCTCCTACTCAGCATACTCAGGTATGACCTCCTACGCAGCATACTCAGGTATGACCTCCTACGCAGCATACTCAGGTTTGACCTCCTACTCAGCATACTCAGGTATGACCTCCTACTCAGCATACTCAGGTATGACCTCCTACGCAGCATACTCAGGTATGACCTCAGTACTCAGCATACTCAGGTATGACCTCAGTACTCAGCATACTCAGGTATGACCTCCTACTCAGCAAACTCAGGTATGACCTCCTACTCAGCATACTCAGGTATGACCTCCTACTCAGCATGCTCAGGTATGACCTCCTACTCAGCATACTCAGGTATGACCTCCTACTCAGCATACTCAGGTATGACCAGACTAGTCTAGAATACAAATCTATAGACACTCCAAGTGAGTGTCACCAGACTTAAATTCTTCAGAACCTTTTGTAATATCACCTGGGATTGTGAGGTGATGAGGGGCAGTGAAGCAGAGTCAGTCAAGAGAAGATTGGTATAGATACATCCCTCATTAGTGTGGCCCATCATGCTCATATGACCCAGCACTATAAGACCAGCTTAGATCCATCACAAAGCTTTCACCAGGACAATGGCAGAGATAGATGGTGGGTGGTTATGAGATGGGACAAGTCAGAGATGACCACGGATGATTGTCATTCCGGCCGGTACATCCCGGTAATAAGTCTGTCGCCTCTGCCCACCATGTCAAGAGCCGCATCCTTCGTCCAGACCTGGGTTGACTTCATATGCTGCTTGGTGTGCATATTTTATACCTGAGCCACTAGATATCCACCACAAGACTGGCTAATACCACAAGTGATACTGCAATAGATAGTACTGACGAGAGGAGATCAGAATAATGCATTACCTTGGCATATGCCACTGAGGGCCTCCACCCATATGGCTCTTGAATTGTTTAATGAGAGAGATACATTTGATCAAAGAATAAATAAAAAACATAAACCTCAAATTTCCATGGTCAAGATTATGTTTGTGCATAAACGTCAAGCTGACCTATTTTTTTTGTTTGTTGAAAAACCGTTAATGTATGTGAGCAGTGTGGAGACTATTTCCATGGTAAAGGGTGAAGTCTATGTGGACATATATGTTATGTCACATCAGTAGAAAACCTCCATAAAGCACATCCATGTATTGTGAAGACCAGTTGTGAAGTTTGCATGATACATAATATTGATATGTCTGCCACATGAGAGATAAACCGACATGGTTTCTATGATGATATATCTTTAGCTTGCTCAAGTTTTCAGTTTGGGAGAATTATTACAGAGAACTGAAAGGAATTATCATGATTCCAAAATACAAACAAAGCAAAACAATGGATTTGCTTATTGAGAAAAAGGCAGGACTGACTGTGCAGCCTGTCTAATAGCCATAGCTGAAAACTTCACAACCTGAGATTAAACCTTGGCAACCTTGTGAAATAGCCTTCGAATATGAAGTAGGTGAGAAAGATATAATCATTTCGAGATTAAGCTACATTTTTGAACATCATAAAATGATTCACCAAGACATGAATGCCAGCTCAGTATCACACCCTGTTCACATTGTTTGGGGTAGCAAATCACAATAATGTGGAGTTGTTTTCTGAGAGGGTTCTCAACTCGTTCTTACCCCTGAAGAAAGTTTTACCCCTTGAATGGTTTACTCTCAATTTGTGCCGTAGAGGTGGTGCCATGGCACTTCATTAATCCTGGCAAAATATACAAGTTTGTCAATCCAGAGTCATATAATGGTTTTAGGGTCAAATGACCTTCTGGGATGAGATTTCAGGAGCACGTAAAGAATTATTGACAAATACCTACATGTAAATATATGCCTGATGTTTATGTTTTTGTTACGTTATTGTCACTCTGTACGTAGTTTATATGTGGCACTGTGAAGCTGCAGCATAAAATGCAGTACCCCCCTTCAAACTTTTTTTGAAAAGGACAAACTATTCCAAAGTCCTTATTTTTTGGTATTTCATCATTAAGCATTATGATAACCAAGCGAAGTGCATTGATTTTGTAAAATGGTGAAATCTTTAATCCAGAATGTAACCATGGAAACAGATCTGACAGATTCAGGTTAACATTTGTCAATTTAGATTAGTGTTGATTTGCTCACTAAACATGACTGCAGAGCACAATGAGGATTGAATTAGGTGTATTAAGCAACACCAAATTCATATGAAAACACATTAATTGATGTCATCCTGTGAAAATGCATGGCAGGCTTACAAAGAGATGAAGCCACATGCAAACATGATGCATCATCATCTATGTTTTTATTTTTTTTAATGAAAAGAAAATTGATGGATAGCCTTAACGGCAAAAGTGATTTACAAATGTCTTTCATTTCAATAAGTAAGAAGTGTGAATCAAAGAGTGTTAAATTTGACGCGTTTGCCTATGTCAGATTCGGTTTCAAGTTGCAGCATCTATGTATAGTGTTTCAGCCATGTAGGCAACATGCCTGCAAACCGATGAGTCTCCCCCACTGGCTGTGGTAAATGACACAGAATCTGCCCAAGGCTTGCACAATATCATACAATTAGCTGAGTAAATGGAGAACTGTTGTGGCCTTGCAGTTTGTAAATACAGTGTTTCAGCATTGCAACTCCTATTTCCTGCAGACCCTATCTATCTGCCCACCACCTTTCTTATCATCTCCCGAAACAATTAAATCTAGCCACTGGCTGTCTATATATTGCTGATGGACAGGCTTGCATCAATTGGGTTCTCTCTAAACCTCTTGTTCACACACACACACACACACTCACACATTATAACACTAATGAGTTCTCATCAGCATCACAGACATGAACAGCTTAAAGTTGAACAGCTTTAAATTGTTGTTTTTTTTCATTTTCCATCTCTTCCTGTCAAATGCATATCTCTAATTCACTTTTATTAGCCCAGCCAAATTTTACACATTTATTTTGAAATCTAGTTTTTCTTTTAAATAGCAATTGCTTCAGAGTGAGTTTAATCATACAACATGAATTCTCCTCAAAGGTACAATATTAATTTCCTGAGGGAATAGACAAATATGTGCCACTAGAGAAAATAAACGGTCTTCATTAGTACAGCTAAATGAGTTTACACCCTGTGTTAAATTGAAAACAAATTTATGAATTTTTGGACAGCCCTTAGACATTTCATTATCAATTACAGAGACAAACTATTTCCAAAATTGTATCACTTCAGCTTGTAAGAAGTAGATTACAGACTGGGTGTTTTTGTGTTACAGTAGATTATAGACTTAGTGTGGACAATATGGATTTCACTGAGAGGAAAATCTGATGGTAATCAAACTGCAATGTTGCACCAAACTGATATTGCTGGAAATTCAGTGCTATTCAAATTTTCAACACTTTCTGATGATCATGATGTACATTTCAGTTGGTGATCCACCTAGAATAAATCATTAATAGGTTCAATTAATATCCTTTATGTGGAATATTCGCATTTGAAGGAAGTTAGCTATATGGAATCTGAAAAAAAAAACACATCGGTTCTTTATATCAATGCATATATAAAATGGATGAACTTAGCAGGAAAATGTTGAAGTGTATTATTTTTTTTAATGTAAACAAACCCTTGATTAATACACAAGCCCTGGGAGAAGAGTCAATGAAAGCTAGGACTTGATTAAAATGTGATGAAACTGACCTTGAACTTTAGTGATAAGAAAAATGTTCACGAAATCCACCAATTACAATGCTGGGGAAAGGTCACATTTTCATTTGATATCCAATCATCAACAATATTGAGAAATATTTTCATTAACAAACAAAAAAAAGAAAAAAAAAAGAAAACGGGAAGCACATTTTGAAGAGAACAGTATGGATTAATGCAAGTGTGAAAATAATCTGGATGTTCTAATTACAAAATGAAGAATGGTAGTGAGTTGAGGCTGACCATACTTCATCCAGACACGGTAGGACTGGGCCTGCCCTGGCTGCCATAGCAACTCACTCTCTTCCTATTTTTAGACTGGTCTGGGCAGATTGAGCCAACAATTGCTTAATTAAAGCTAGCATTAATGAAAGACAGGAGACCAGGGAAGGCAAGTTCATCATTACATGATTAGCATACAAGAAAAATATGCCTGAGATTAGCACGCTGCTAGCTAGACTATTAATCTTAGCCATTGTGGGCAGCATTGACAGGCAATCCAAACATTCAAATAATAACAGCCTAATAATTCTTCCTTTGCAAATTGATGTCAGTGTAGTGCCAAGATGTGATCTGATTATTCTAGATTTGATGGAAGAGACAAGGTCAAGGTCAATGTCTTTATCATTTCTTATAAAACTTACATTTATAGTTTGCTTTTATATTTCTAAAATTGTATGCTTATTTCTGCCTACATTTCGTAATATTGAATATTTTGTTTTAATATGTGAACTATTTTCAAACATACAAACAAGTAATTAGACCTACATAAAACCTGTACGAAAGATGGAGCCTAAAATCTTTTTGACAATTGAACTTATCATGCATCCAGCCAATCATTCATAAAGCATTGACTCATCATTGATAATGAATCTTTACACATTTTCCTGCCAGAGTATCTGATAAATATGTGGCATATTACATTTGTCAGAAAAGTTAAACTTTCCAAAGTGTCACGGCAGGGAACATCATCTGAATGTGAACAATGAAATAAAGACAGATGGGAAGGGCCTCAAGCTGTATATGGAGTGGTGAGGTGACCGTGCTGCCCTCTGCTGACCTTGGCAACCATCATGCCTTGCCTTCATCATGACCCAGTCTGTTATTATGGCTGCTACATACAACCAATTTCCTCTTTATAAAGGGACCATGCTCTCTGTTCAGCTGTGCTTTAATGTTGTTATATTGGAGACATTTATCGCAACAAAATGCTATTTCTGGGTATTTCATCTATGTCATTTTTTTTTAGAAAAGCAATAGTGTGGTACATTTTTATTCCATGGTATAATGGCTGTAATGGGCAATTTCCCAGGAGAGGTATGTTATGAAGCCCTAGGAAGTAGGAGCCGCAGTTGGGATGTAACCATAGTATTCCGCCCTGCAAGTACAATTAGCACAGACCCCCTATGGGCGCCAACTTCCTGACACTGTTCCTCATACAGACAAATCTCTATATAAAAGGATCAACAGAAGGGAATTCAACAGCAATGTTTAAGTGAAAAAACTAACACAGTGCATAAATCAATTGGCATATATATATATACCGTATCCACTCGGGTTAGCGCCCATGCTTGGCTTAACGCCCACCCCCCTTTTTAGGAAGAAATCATTAAACGCCCACCTTCCCTGGATGTCCGTAATACGATGTACGTGACGTCCTTTACCTTAGCGTCTGGGTGCCCACGAGACAAAAGTGGAGCGGCCAACATGTCAAATTGAACTTTCATATCCGTAGCTGATCGATTTTAATTGCGTTTTAAATGATAAATAAAGGTATGTACTTAATATTATCACAATTACGTCGACAATTTCTCCACATCATTGATTTTAGCCTCAAAACAAAGCGTTTTCATTATTTATCATTTGAAATGCAATTAAAATCGATCCGCGTGTGAAAGCATTTCTGTCAACAAGGAAGACACGACTCAGCGCAACACGTGGTCGCAATTTTGAAAGGCGGAAGTGACGGGAAGAGGCTCTTGTTTTTAGCGTGAAAACGAATGTTAACTGGCATTGAAATATTAATATATCGCGCAATAATGGGTGGTTTTGTTCTGTTCTCGACCTGCAAAGTGTAATTTGTGATAATATTATGTATATGCCTTTATTTATCATCGATCCGCTACGTCACTCCCGCTTTTTAAAATGACAACCTCGTATTGCGTAATGCATGTTAAATGAATGGATGGTTTTGTTCTGTTCTTGACCTGCAAAGCGAATTTGTGATAATATTGGGTAAATACCTTTATATATCATTTAAAACATATTATTTCGAAATGCTTTGTTTTGACTTTGTTCTCACTGATTTCAATTATCAGCATTCACAGTTTTGCATTTCGTCTTTGTTTCCACGTGGTTCGATTTTAATTGCGTTTTAAATGGATTGATGGTTTTGTTCTGTTCTCGACCTTTATAAACGCCCATGCTTGGGTAAACGCCCACCCCCCTCTTTTACTTTGTCCCCAATTAGCCGCCCATTGGCGCTAACCCGAGTGGATACGGTATATATATATATATATATATATATATATATATATATATATATATATATATATATATATATATATATATATATTTATCTGAAGGCAGTCCATTATAATGACAAAAATATACTATCTGGGTGAGCCAGTATGATGCTATATGATGCAGTGCAGTAGGCCTGTGACTGCTCGTGATGGGCTTCCTGCCGAGGTAGTGGATATAGTATGTGGCTGAGGCTGGTGGCCCTGTGGATGTCATGCCTGTCCTTGCTACATCCAAGGCTACGACATGCAGCTCCATGCAACAGGCAAGCCAGGGCCATGGGTTTAGTCTTCAATTAACCACCAACAAATTTCTCTCTATTTGCTAGAAATAATAAAGACCCATCATCCCTTAATTTACTTGAAGAAAACATTTTCAATATTTGGTCCAAAAAAAGAAAGATTTTTTTTGGTCAAAATCTCTTTTTTAAGTATTCTTTATTTCACTCTATCACTCAAGTGCCCATGCAATCAAGACTAGAAATGACTCATTTATGTCAAGCTTTTGAGCAGGCAAAAATCTGATGTTGTATCAAGATCAGTCCATGATTTCAGGGATTGTTGTAATTTTGGAGAAGGGTTATGTGATCACATACAGTCACACCAATCCCCATGCCCAGGAAGTATGTACCTGAATACCAAGCCCACAAGCTTATGACTCTTTTCAACATTGATATATATATATTCTAATCCTGATTCATGGATCATCCTCTCTTACGTGCCAATAACAAACACTAGGAGGCAGTGTCGCAGGGAAACATTGTGATCTCGGGCACAAATTATAGCGTGGACAAGGACACCCTGTGGAGCTGCATTGGATATTAGAATTAGTCAGCAAATTTTGGTAGTCATATGGGAATGCCATGGCCTAAACGACAAATCTATCTCTGCCTCTGGTTATCTATCTATTGGCTTAAGTGACCCGTTGGGATGTACATCATGTTCTGTAGCATACGGATCATGCAAGGAATTAGGCCAAATCCCAATCCAGTTCTCAGTCCATGGCAATTAGCCTTTTCCACTAAAATTGATTTTAGTTCATTTTGTTTGCACTGCATAAACAGTAAAATCATTGCTAATCAAACTATGCAAAGTGCTATTCAAATACCCATGAGTCTCTGATGAATATTACTATTCATATTTTGTGCTGTTGTGAATTTTAATATGGCGAGGCCCTAAGGAATATTGAGCTTTTTGATGACAGTATATGGCACCATTTTGATGGAATAACCTGCTTAAGTGTAAAGCAGATTTGTAATCTATGTAACTTTGACTGCTTGACACTTTCAAAATACCCTTGGGCTTAGAAGAACCAAATTAATTAAGTTATTATAAATAACATTTGCCTTCACCCATATTACCCTTTAATTTTGAAAAAGAGAGAAAAAAAAGGTAAAAAATATAAAAAATAATACTAATCCAAGAATTACAAGCTATGAATTGAAATTGTTGCATTACTGATAGGCCCCCATGGGCATACATATTTTCTGTCATCCACTTTTTGTGTTTATGTGCAATCATAAAAAAACACACTTATGAGTAACGTCCACCAAATCAATAATTACCAAAACTACTGGTAGTCCTCTTAAGGAAAGGATGCTTACCTCTGTGTTGTGATTATATTCCTACCTCATCCCAGCTCTGTGGTATAAGAAATAAATACATCTCAGATGGCAACAGTCTATTATACACTGAACATTGATACCACTTATATTCAATTCTGAAAATCTTATTCTCTGATATTTAATTTAATGATTACTTCTACATATTTTATTTTTGTTGGTGCAGAAATTTTAAGTGAAAGGTTGCAGGTTGAACACGTTCAGAGAAAGGAGTTCACTATTTGAGTTTGGTCCAACAAGTGTGACTGGATACAGAGGGCGAGTGAGGCAGTGAGCCAGGCCTGAATATCAGTGGTCAGGTCATCCTGTCTGATGGATAACAAGCCATCCATCTCATGACACCTCTCTATCCCATCCAAACCGCCAATAACTCTGCTACAACTCTTGCACCAAAATTGTCCCTTTCAATCAACTTAGCCACGATTTTTTGCAGATAAAATCTAGCTGCCAACATCAGTGACCATTAGTTTTGTGGGCCGTAGATTGCAGAAGAGTTTTCCTCTGTGGGCACGCTGTCAAATCTGCCAAGCTGCGGTGGAAATAATGTTAGTGCTAAACATGTCCTGGAGGGTTGCTGATGCCCACGGATGTCAAAATTTTATCACAGGTCGGACAGGGATTGGGGGACAGTTAAGGAGATATATGTAGGGATTATGGATGATACAGTGGTGTTAGATCCACCACTAATCCTACAAGCCAACCCTACACCTATTGATTGTGTCTAATTCCACCAAATTGTCTCTGATTGACACTGGATGTGCCCTCAGAGCACCTTTCTAAGCTTCATTTACCTCACTAGGTTTTGTTTACAAAAGCAGCTATTCAGTTTGTTCTGCTCAGGCTTGCCAGGTTTTTTTCTTTAAAAAGGGCTTTTTTCAAAGTTTTTGATTCAGAAACTCCTGCATACTTCAAAAGAGGCTAAGGATCTCTAGATCTCTAGAATTTATCCTATCAAAACGAAACATTTTCTCAGTTCCAAGAGTTTAACCAAGTTTACCATGAAATTGATAAAATCTTTTTAAGGGTTTATACAAATGTACAAAACATTATTTCTTCCATTTATTTTACAAGTTTAAAGTTCTGCTCATGTAATAACAAGATTTCTGCCTGCAGACCTGAATTAGATTTTCCTCATTTAAGTAAAATGCGAGGGAGCTCGGAGGCTGAGCTTGGAGGCTGAGCCAAGATGGAGGTGTCTCTTAACCGTAATTTGTCTCGAATCAGATTTGTGTTTACCACCTGATCAATAGCATTAAAACAGCTGACAAACTAAGGCTAAGAATCTATGAGAAAAACTTGCTTGTAAAATCTCAGAGAAAACTTATTCCCCTAGAATCGATTTAATGATTTATGAAAATGGATGAAAATTTATCTGTACATAAATATAGGAGTGTTTTGATGCAAATGATTTCAATAAGAATTCTTAAAACCAGAATTTTTTTACTAAAAACAAAAACTGACAAAAAAAAACAAAAAATTAATTTCTTTATGAAAATTTGAATTAAATATTTGCATTAAAATCATGTTTGAGTTTCATACAAGATGAAATTATATCTTTTAGCATCACACCTTTATTTAACATATAATGGAACATTGAGTTTAAAAATGAAAAAAAATGCTCACATAAAGATATACTCCTTTGCAAAAAAATTTTTTTGAAAGGAAACACTATCTGCATGGAATTTGTTTTGTTCAATAAAGAGAGAATTTATAAATTGCATATTTCTGATCAGAAGCACTGGTGGCAATGTATAAATTCTTAGTGTCCTCTGATTTGTTGACTCACTCTTCGGGCAGACCTTAGCCACCACTGTTCTATATTGAGAACAATATCACGATTAATCAAATTTAGCATGGCACTGAAGTTTATCAAGGCTTACTTGAGCATTATCTAAATGTATAAGCCAATGTTTAGAACAAGATAAGTCTGTCCACCAGTTAGCACAGTCAACTTCTTATTCCAATTTTCTGGTGTTAATTTAAGTGATACATAGACCTATAAACATCAAAGTTATGTTTCAAAGCAAATTTTGTAATGAAATAAATGATATTCTGTGGAAAGCGATTGTTTTTGACACATCATGGTATGAAGAGATATTTCTTTTTTATTCATGGTGACATCAATATATTAACCCACTTTGAGTGGCATCTCAGAAGCCATGACAAGTTATAAACATAACTTTGAGGCCCTTCTCGGTTTAAACATAAGTTTGAGGGTCTCATAGATCTTTACATACTTTGAGGTACACATTTTCCTGAAATTGTTGTTAATATAATATCTAGCAATCTAGCATGATCTGCCCCAGATTTGGCCAAGGAAATCATGTTGAAAACTGTTTGTGCTAAATAAATTAGCACAAAGTCAGACTGATGGTAAGCCCTTCCAAATATCGGACACTCAGCATGAAATCAATTTAGCACATTTTCACTGACTGCGCAGAGTCTACCTTGTTCTTCATATCTGTCCCGGGTTCTTTTGAAAGATGAATTCAATCTTGTTTCTGCAAATTATTTTGTTCCAAACTAAACTGGTCATTTTGAGTCATCAAAGAAAATATCA